>JAJJMC010003761.1:13999772-14184899 GCA_023531435.1 Papaver californicum | reverse complement strand
TGATTGTACCAAGACAAAATGTTGAAATTTTTCAAAAAAATTGGATTTCCAATTTGGGGTACTTATTATAATCGGTAGTTTTAGGAATTCTTTAACTACCGATTGTACCAAGACAAAATGTTTAAATTTTGCAAAAAAAATTGGATTTCCAATTAGGGCTACTTATTATTATCGGTAGTTTTAGGAATTCTTAAATTACCGATTGTACCAAGACAAAATGTTTAAATTTTGCAAAAAAAATTGGATTTCCAATTTAGGGCTAGTTATGATTATCGGTAGTTTTAGGAATTTTAAAACTACCAATTGTACCAAGACAAAATGTTGAAATTTTTTCAAAAAATTTGGATTTCCAATTTGGGGCTATTTATCATAATCGGTAATTTAAGGAATTCTAAAACTACCGATTGTACCAAGACAAAATGTTGAAATTTTTCAAAAAATTTGGATTTCCAATTTGGGGCTACTTATCATAATCGGTAGTTTTAGGAATTCTAAAACTACCGATTGTACCAAGACAAAATGTTGAAATTTTTCAAAAAATTTGGATTTCCAATTTGGGGCTACTTATTATAATCGGTAGTTTTAGAAATATAAAATAAAAAAATATATAGAAAAAATGATATATTTTTATAAAATCTATATTCTTTTAATCTAAAATATTTAACTTCTATATCTATATAACTGGATGAAGGGAGTATTAACTTTTTTTTATTTTTTTATTTTTTAAAAAAAGGAGAATAAATGCACCTTTATGTGGGGGTATTACTGTCTTATCTCTGATCCATGTGTTAAAATCCAAGTCAAAATGCGGGGTTGGACAAGACCCAAAATCATGAAGCCCCTACCGCACATACCTGGTTTTGATATAAAGCCTTGAGAAAAAAAATCAAGTCCAGCTACTAACAGCCAACCCGCCAAATTTAGTATTTGCCGTCTCCATCATCACAGAAAATCCTTATAAGACTTGCAGAAATTTGACATACATAAAGGTAGTTGTTTGGCCAGTACTCTCTGTTTTGTTAGGTTGTTTAGAGTTGAATACTTTGTTTGCTCAGTTTGGTGGACTAGTAAAAACAGACTGTTTCAAGAGATTAAAAGTACCCAAACATTGCTGAAAGGAGTACCTAAAGTATAAATTTTGGCTTTTAACTTCTCGATCATGTGGAAAATTTGGTACCAAGGGTTTAAGAGGTGCCAACTATATTGTCTTTGTTTGATTCAGTACTCGTGTTTCTTTGAAGCAATTTTAAACCAAAAATAAGAAGACAAACTTAAGCATATAGAAAGAAAATACCATTTAGCACTGAAAACATCAGATTTATGTTTTTCGTGTTAGAAAATTGTCAAATTTGAATGCTGCAGGAAGTTCAACTCTCTGAGTCACCATTTGAGGCTAGCTAGATTAACCCTTCAATAAACCCCTCTTATGTACCAATGAAGAAAACCTACAAGTAAATTTACAATTGTGTGGGAGAAAAGGTGTGTTTTTATAAGGGCCTAATGTACTTACTGGAACTCGACCTTCAGAATTCTGGTGAGAGAGTGGGATTGGGAAATTTGTGGTAAAATCAATTACTGTGTCCTTTGAATTCTTTCTTAATGAGGAAATTTGTTACTACACTTGACTTGTGCATTGTATTGTCAGAGGCTGCTTTGTTTGATCCGATTGGTGTTCTAGTATATCAGCCTCTTCCTTGACCATAATAAGATCAGAACTATTGGAGATGAATATGGTGGTTATGAGTAAAGCCAGATTTTAACATTCTGGTAAGGAATCATCTGATAACATTTTGCAAGCTTCAAGTGCATAAGAAATAAAATATCACAAAGCTTTAATATGATGATTAACTTCTAATTTATTTATTTTGAACATTTTCGATTTCATATGTATAAATTAACGGAAAATTAAACCGACTATCCAACAATTAAAACATTCTATCGAAAAGAAATTTTCGCCTGTCTCTAAATACATTTCGATATCATGTTCCAAGAGTAAGTCAGATACTTTTTCACTCAATTCATCTTTTGTTATACCCAGATGCACATGTGCCTTTTTCAATGCTTCCTCAGCTGAGTTCACCTTTGATTTCGCATCTCGGAAAGATTGGCCTTGCTACTGCATTTGGGACTTTGACAGAAAGTAGTATTGATTGCCAAAAAGTTTCCGAAAATGGTGATTTTTGAAAATTCTTCCAAAAGTGGTTATATATATATACCCCTAATTTTTAATTTTATTCCGCGTTTTATCATGTCCGTACAGGACAACGAATTTTTTTATTATTATTTTTTGATTATTATTATTAATATGGTAAGTTTATTTTTAAATTATTATCCCATCATTTATTTATTGTTGTCACGTGGATGTCTAAATAGCACATATAAACATCAGACATCTTGGCATAACATTATGTTTTGTAACTCTAGACATCCATATTTCATGTCTAGAGATCGAGAGTATACATAATTATATAAAAAATTATACGGGATTATGTAAGATTTATACGGGATTAAAGAAAAATTATAAGGTGATTAGTGAACTGTAATTATTACTAATCGGCCTCAATGTCTAGATGATTTTTGATTTATCTCACTCTTCACTTCTATTTCTTGAACTTCAGCTCTCTCAAAGAGCTAATTTTTCTTTTTCCACAGAGCACATCACACCCATCTTCTTCTTCTTCAGGTTCCTGGTCTTATTATCTTTCTTATTATTCCTTTTTTTTTCTAGAGTGAAACTCATCTATAAGTTCACTACACCATTTTTTCCTATTAGCAACTAAAAATAGTAACAGACATATAGCCGTTACTAAATCGCAATCAAAAATTAGTGTTGCTAAATTTTAGTAACAATTATGGGATGTTATAACTTTCGTAATAGCTCTCTTCATGTTGCTAATAGCAACAATTGAAGAAAAAAAATATGCCAAGAGTTCGTGTGCATGGTAACACAAGGTCTCATATTTCCGCCCAAATATTAGCAACTGTTTTCAACTTGAAAAATAATTCCACCCTGTGTATCTCTTATCTAACCTAACTCCCCCCACACAACCACAATTATCTTCTTCTTTTCTTCCTTCTTCACTGAGCAGAGCATTCATGTCTTTTTCTCTTCTTCTTAGCAGTCTCTTCCTTCTGATGGAGCACCGCTATCACCAGCGCCACCATCTACCATCTTCTTCTTAGATTAGTTTTCTTATAAGCCTCTTGTTTAATCTCTAAGTGGAAACCCTAGATCCAGCACTATTTCTTATCTAGGGTTTCAATTATAGAGATGAGACAGGGATTACTTTGATTTTTAATCTTTTTACGCATTTTGACTTTCATCTTTATGTAGATTGAAAATTAGGGGTTTTATTTATTTATTTTTTATGTTTATGTATCTGATCAAAAATAAGTTCTGATCGAAAATTAGGGTTCTCCATATATATCGAAAATAAGTCATGTTAGGTTATGATCTAGTTGATTGTGATATTTTGTAGATATTGATTTTTCTTTAACATATGATGATAATGTTAAATTGGATAGAAATTTTGATTTTGACGTAGTTATTCAACAACCTTTTTTAGTGTGAACTTATTGTTGCACCGTTTTCTTGGAATTACTATTGAAGTAGTTACTGAAGTCATATATACTTATTCAATAGAGGCCCTTATTGGGGTACTACTCTCATATGTTCTAGATAGAGCCATCTATATCCATCTCCAATGTCTTTGTAAGTTGACCCTTTCTTTCATACTGGGTACTGCTCTCATATGTTCTGTATTTGTCTTGAGTTCCCTGTGGTACAAATTGATTCTAGAACAAGCTAGCCTGTTTGTACATACTACGGTGCTGCTCTCATACTGGGTAACTGACAAGGTGACTTTTGTTGTCTATTTATCTTATTTGTGCTCTCGTATATAATAAACATGTATGTTAACATGAGCGGTGGGCACAGTTAAAAAAATGATTTACTTTATAAGGATTGATGTGTTTGAATTTCGAATAACCAAAATAGGTTATAATTTGTAAGTTGATAACGCAATAGACAATAGCTGGTTGAATATAATGGTCGTCTCAAATATAGTCCTAAGTTGATTATCCAATCTGATACACTATGATTTGCTAGAATCTATTTAGATGACTCCTAATAGTTATTTGGCCCTAATAATTTTGAGTGGCACTTGGAATAAAGAAGAGTGCAAACATCTGTGTTTTTAGTGGTATAAAGAACTCTACCATTAGAAGGACCAATTCATTGAATTTGCATTGCTTGGGTGCAATTTGCACTTTTCTAATGTATACTTAGATATTGTAAGGGTGGTCATGGTTTTTTTCTATGTTTCAGTTGCAGGTGTTTTATTTGATGCCTGATATAAAAATCCATGTTCACTACGATGGTGATTGGGTGCAGAAAAGTGATAACGATAGATATACCGGGGTTCATTTACAATATCTGGTTTTCCAGGGAGTTCACTCTAGAGGATATAAAAAAGAAAGTAGTGGGTCTACATGGTTTTGAACAGGGAACTGATTTCAAAGTCTACTGATGCGTGTCGTAAGTGCAACAAAATACACAATATATTTCTCACTAATTAAATAATAGTATACTGGTAGTAAGGATCGTTCCCACAAAGAGCTGTGTAATTGAGATGTTATTTAGATTAGAAAAACTATAATAAAGTAAATATGAAGAGGGGATTAGTTTAATTAACTAAAAGAATAATAATAATAAAGAAAGATGATTAGGGAGTCCTTCACCGTTACCAAACGTTGCCTGAATTAATATACTTATCTATCTTTCGTTAGAATCATTCATCACCAACCATAGAATAGAATTAAGCGTTCTTATCCCCAAAAATCCTTTTATCACTGGATATGGAAGCGCTCGACTATCATATTCTATCCATCTGAGCCACCATGAATAAGCTCCCAGAGCGTAACCCAATCGAATGCATTAGGGTTTGTACATTAAGGTTGATCCTAGCATCAAACACATAAGCTCGGTCGGCTTAAAAGTGTTGTCTTCACACACGATTGCTCAACAGAATCTCTCTGCAAGGTCTCACGTTCTCTACTTGTGTAGGAGGTGTTCGACTATTACACGTATCTCACAACTCTCTACTAGTGATAGAATTATTAATAGAATAACTTAGTTGCATACCCAAACAATCCAAGAACCAATCATAAACCCTAGATATAACGAAGACAAACGATAAGATGATTAAAACTCCAAATAAACTTGTATTACTAACAAAATTTACGCTTAGAACATTGAATTCATCCTTAATCAATAAAAACTAGCTACTCATTATACAAGAAAGAAGAAGAAACAGCATGGTTTCCCCCAAAAGGGGTAAACCCTAGAGTATGGAATAAATATCTCTTCTCTCTTTGTAAACCCTAGGTCTAGATATCTATGTTTAGAGATTATAGATATCCCAAAAAGTATTAGAATTTTCTCTTATATAGGTGTCCAAGTTGTAGAAGTCCCGTACTCGAATTCCGGTCAAATAGGTTTCCAAAACTCCAAAATATGCCAAAAATAGGTTTCCACGCTCAGTTTCTCGATGGATGACCCATCGAGATTTCTTCTTTTTTTCGATGGGGTGACCCATCGAGAATTCTTCTTTTATCGATGGGATGACCCATGGAGAATTTATTTTTCTTCTGGATTTTCATCGAGAAAATCCTGAACTTGTTTTTCTTATAACTTCTTCATATGAAGTCGGAATGACCTCATTCTTTCGTCGTTGGCTTTGTTTCTTCGTTCCCAACGAGATGACGACAAGAAATCCTGGATTTGAACAAGTTCCACCTTGTATTTGGATCTTCTTCACTTGTAGCACTTCTTTTCTCACAGAATCTAACACTTTATAGCTCATTTTTGGATGATTTTCCTAATAAAATACATAAACTACAAAACAAACGTAATATACAATAATTAAAAAGAATTCTAGCAAATACTAGCATGAAATTAACACTATAAATATGTAAAATATGCACTTATCAAATTCTCCTACACTTAGCTTTTGTTAGTCCTCGAGCAAACGAAATTAAACTAAACTAACTAAAATAAAACAACTTCATTTTGTTGAGGATACGGTTACACTTAGCATGTGTAATAAGTCTTTAAACCTCTAGGTGTCCCTAGTGGACGAGTTATAGTCTCGTGAGGGTTTACAAGAGGTATACCCACAAAACCTAATTTCCAACTTTTAAAAATTCCAGAGCACATGAATCCAAAGAGCTACAAAGACATAAAGTTTCTACACACTAACAGTAAGAAGTTAGAAATTCCAAAGAACATTATTCTCATGCTTAACTCTTGAGTTAGGAGAAAACCACCATATGAAAGAATCCAGGTTCGAGAGCGACCGAATAAGTATTCTGCCTCACCAATAGGATTTTATGAAATTGACACTCAAAAGACACACTTTATGGTTCTCACATGTGCGCATGAAGGAGTGAAGATAGAAATCCTGCACACGTCGAATGGTGGGAATGAAAGGTAACCTTCCGAATTATATGAAGATATTATCCCAAAGAATATAGGACGAAAAAGAACCTTTTTTTTCTAGTGACCTCTAAGAAAGGAAATCAACAACTATGCAAGGATGGGAGCACTTACTTACCTTCTCACCTGGTCTACACTAAACACCACTCTCACAACATCCAATAGAAATGTCTTCGGTCTTCAACTGTTGATGATGAACTCTTGAACTTCGTAGAATCTTGAAAAATGTAACTCTTTTCCTTAATTTTTTGTTGCTTGGAAATTCTTTTTAGATTTCTTCCTCCCCACTGCCTTATTGAATGAGTACAAAAACAAATATACTAAAGCAACGATAAACATTATTCTCTCTTTTTTTGTAACTCCAAACAAAATAAAATACAAACTGAAAATATGAACAATGAAACTACAATGGTCGTAAGATAATGACTTTAGCACTTGATTCTTCACAACTTGTATTGTCTCGATACCGTAAACTTCAATAACTCTCATCTTTTGATTTTCTTTCGCTCTTGTACATTAGTCTTCAACATGTATATATAACTATGCTCTTTCTACTGTTGATTTACTTGAATATAATTTTCTGTTTCTTACTATTGCTTGTAAACCTTTAACTCTTCAACTTTCCTTCAAATTTTTAATATTCCGCTTGTTGGTGATGATGTTGTTTCTATGGACCTGTTGTTGTTGAGAGAATGGTGCCAACTGCAAACAAGACTACAAGATAGAGTTATTAATTCTGATGACACCCTCATGATTGATAGAATAGCACTCAAGAGATCAAAAAGTAGTGCTGAAATTGGTGCGAAGTTGGGTAGCTCATCATTCTACCCGGAGTTTGCGCAGATGAAACACTTTAAATTGATAATTGAAGGTTTGGTTCCTCACTCATGGGTATTAAATTATCAACTTGTCAAATACTGTACTCTATCTAAAAATCCTTTTATCACTGGATACGGAAGCGCTCAACTACCATATTCTATCCATCTGAACCACCATGAATAAGCTCTCAGAGCGTAACCCAATCGAATGCATTAGGGTTTGTGAATTTAGACTGATCCTAGCATCAAACACATAAGCTCGGTATGATTACTAGTGATGTCTTCACACACGATTGTTCAACAGAATCTCTCTGCAAGGTCTCACGTTCTCTACTTGTGTAGGAGGTGTTCGACTATTACACGTATCTCACAACTCTCTACTAGTGATAGAATGATTAATAGAATAACTTAGTTGCACACCTAAACAATCCAAGAACCAATTATAAACCTTAGATATAATGAAGACAAACGATAAGATGATAAAAACTCCAAGAAAACTTGTATTACTAACAAAGCTTCACGCTTTAAACATTGAATTCATCTTTAATCAATAAAAACTAACTACTTATGATACAAGAAAGAAGAATAAATAACATGGTTTCCCCCAAAAGGGGTAAACCCTAAAATATGGAATTAATCTTTCTTCTCACTTTGTAAAACCCTAGATCTAGATATCTATGTGTCGAGATTATAGATCTCCCCAAAAGTATTAGAACTGTCTCTTATATAGGTGTCCAAGTTGTAGAAGTTCGTGCTTGAATCCCGGTCGAAATAGGTTTCCAAAACTCCAAAGTATGCCAAAAATAGGTTTTATTGCTCAGTTTCTCGATAGCTGACCCATCGAGATTTCTTCATTTCTCGATGGGATGACCCATCGAGAATTCTTCTTTTCTAGTTAGGATAACCCATCGAGAATTCTTCTTTTTTATTTGGGATGACCCATCAAGAATTTATTTTTCTTCTGGATTTTCTTTTCTCGATGGCTTGACCCATCGAGAAAATCGTGAACTTGTTTTTCTTGTAACATCTTCGTATGAAGTCGGAATGACCTCATTCTTTCGCTGTTGTCTTTATTTTTTCGTTCTCGAAGAAATGATGACAAGAAATCCATGATTTTGATAAGTTCCATTTGGTATTTGGATCTTCTTCACTTGTAGCACTTATTTTTCGCATAATCTAACACTTTGTAGCTCCTTTTTGGATGATTCACCTCATAAAGGACATAAGCTACAAAACAAACGTAATAGACAATAATTCATAAGAAATCTAGCAAATACTGGCATATAATTGACAGTCTAAACATGTAAAATATGCATTTATAATCTACAGTCTGGTACTGGTTAATATTACAGGGTGTAGACGACGGATATTGATTGCCGAAGAAGAAACCTTGAACTCTTATGTTGAAGAAGCACGCAGAGTTCCACCTCTTTTCATAATAGCATCTCAGAAAGTATCATCTCATAAAGTATCATCTCAGAAGGTAACAATAGATCTTTCTCCTGCAACTCCCAATACCAGTAATGTTAGTCATGTGTGTCCGAGTGGGAATACACCTTCAACCCCATTAAACCCTACCAGCGATAACAGATTGAGTTCCCACGTCAATGATAACTCCGGCATTGTACGGTGCAGCCTCAACGGAGCTGGCACTGGTAATAATTTTATTTTTCTCCCTCTAGTTGTTATACTGTTATCATTTCCAAATATATATATCCCAACTTGTGGATCTTACTGTACTTCCCTTGTAAAGAACCCTCGTAACTATGTTATACTGCTTACATGATAGGCGCATAAAATACATTATTTGAATATCTATTTCCTATACTTTTTATAGTTATTTTTCTTATATTTTTGGGTATTACGTTTGTTTTGAGTTTTACATGTCTTTTGGAATCACATGAAATAAAAAAAAGAAAAATATAGGTTATGGCATAGTCCGAAATCATTGGGTGGTGATGGATTCAAAGCTAGAGAGCACACAAGTCTTTAATGTTTTAAAACAGAAAATAGTAGGGGAAAGCCTACTGTTCTATTAAGATGTTCTAAAGGGAGTTCAGATTCTAAACGCAAACAACTTATCTGCTTATGGGCCACCTTCCAACTAATTTATGACCTAACAACTAAAATCAGATTGAATCTTCAGTCGATAGATGAATGGGGGTCGAGTTGAGATAAGTGAGAGAATAACTCGAGTTTGGAGTTGGGGCTTGCTGTGTGGTTGGCAGGCGAGTCTGTGGTGATTGTATTTTGCGCTCGAATGAAACAAGAAAGTAGAAACACAAGATGAACAACTTGTTTTTGTTGTGAAATTATAGAATTGGGAAGAAATAGAAGGTGAGCTTAAGGGATTAATTTTTAAACACCAACAGATAGATGAATCAGTGGTAGGGTTTTGCCTGAGATAGTCGAAAAGAACTTGGTGGATCTGTGAGGATTTTTGGGTGTGAGTTAATGCTGTTATTCGTTTTCAGAGAAATTGAGATAGGTTATGAATTTGTGGCCGGAATAACGAGAAGAGAAGCAAGATGGGTTTATTGGTTGAGTCTCGACAGAGCATGGAGATGTACTGCTGCAGTTCCTGATGGACATTTGATGATGTTGATAAACAAAAGAATGGTAGAGAAGAGCAATAGGTTCGAGTTTAAATTGAATGGGTAGTCTGTTGGAGCAATGGGTTTGGATTATGAAACGAGAAGGTCAATGTTGTTGAGTTGTGGATTCGAGTGGGAAGAGAAGAGTGTTGGCCTGATAATGATTTTGCCATGGATTGAAATTGGTGGATTGATGATGATGTAGAATATTATGAAATGGGTTATGTTTGAATTAAGATTACAATTCCAGGGAAGGAGATTGTGAAAGATTGGAATAAACAAGTAAAACTCTGCCGGAATCAACCACCAGTCACGCACATTATTTCCTGGATAGAATGCCTCAATGAATCCCGAGAATTGAAGAGTGTTTGAAATAGTAACTGTGTGGCTTTACGGTTTATGGGCCTGTTTGTTGGGTTGAATTATCATTAGAATGGACTTGAGGATCTGATTTGGGCGTGATCTATTTTAGGGAAATAAAGAGTTAGTATTCTATGGAAAAGGTACTTTTATTCTTAAAGGGATTCTACAATTGAGAGAAGCTATAAAAGAACAACTTCAACAACATAGAGGGAATTCACCTAGTTTTTTTCTCACCTCTTCTACTTCTTTTTGTAAATTCGCGCGGGGAAGATTTTTCGACATCTAGGGTTTGCAATTTATTTCTTTAATTCAATTTTGTGAACTCCAATTATTATGAGTGGCTAATTTTCTTTTATTGGTTAGGGATTAGTTAAATTTTACAATACATGATCCTTTGAATTAATATATTAGTTTGTCTCAATTTTATCGTTTATGATTCACTACAAATATCACCATGTATGATTTCGGTGTTTGTTTTGTCGAGTGGCCAATAGATTGAACTCACATTCATATTTATAGCTAATTTAGGGTTTATTATACATAAAAGTGATACTCCTTGAATACAAGGAATATAAATATGGTTATTGCTTGTAGTGATATAACCTAGTAATCATATGTGAATCACGACCCTTGTTAAATTGAATTAGTGCGCTTTCCACGTTCAATTGCATTGATTAGCCTGATTTCATGAATCTTAATGCTCCCCGAGAATTAAACTTGATTAATGCTTTTTACACTTTAGGTTGTTCTCTTTGGTAGAATTCATATTTTCGTATCTTTTTAATGTGTTTGTTGATGACTTGAGGAAATTTACGGGATATTCTTGCAATCAAGGTATTCTAGGGATTTTGATAAAACAAGATTAAATATCAATTTTAATTATTAGTACAAGAACATGTTTGTGAATGAAAACGAAACCTTGACCAGTATTCTCAACTCTTTGATTCTTTTTTATAATTTCCTTATTTTCTTAATTAGTTTAATTTACTTTTATTAAATCTGAAAATTCCCCCTTTTACATAAGTTTTCAAAATTATATAACAACCAAGACCTCCATGTGGGAACGATCCTTTCTTACCCTTGCTTTATAATAAATCATAAGTAGTGAAAAAGTAATAAATAATTTGACGTGCTGCGACACACATCAAATTTTGGCGCCGCTGCCGTGGAGGCAGCGGATTTTTATTTGTTTTTGCTTATTTTTTTTTTTAGTTTTATTTTTATTTTGATTGCTATTTTTTTTTCCAATTCTAACTTAGTTTTGAGAATCTTATTTCAGGTACTTATTTCTCATGGAATGAGCATATTACAACAATCACTACGGTTTTCAACCTCAACAATACTTTGAAAATTTCCAGCCTTCTTATGGCAGCATTATTGACAATACAACCAATCCTTTGTTAATGATCAATATTCCACGTACCCTTTTGATTATTCTCATACATGCCAACCTTCTTATGGGGGGTATGTAAGTGAACAAACCCAAGGATGGGAGGATAGTCATACTTCTAATAATTCCTCTAGTTTTGATAAACAGATGTGCACCATGTTAGCAAAACTTCAACAATATATTCAGCTACACCAACGGGGCATTAATGAATCACTTCAAGAACTTCAAAAAGGTGCAGATAATTTAAGAAAAGGTCTTGATCAATACAATGATGAAAGGGATAAAGAAGAATTTTGGTCTCAAAATCAGATTTACTTTCACATGCCCACGATTAGTAATGATTATTTGATCAATGATGTTGAACAAGACCAATCTTTGGATATAGTTGATGACACTAGTGTAGCTTACTCAATCCTTGATCTTATTAATGATCAAGCACCTATTCAAAATGAAGAGTTTGAGGATGAAGCAATTAGTAATCTAAAACAATTCTTTATGGCGAGATTTGAGTCCATAACAATACGTGGTTTTGAAGAAAAGGGTGTTGAAAAGGATGAGATTGAGATTATAAGCACTAAAATCATCGATGCCCGGCCTTATGTTAGCTATGATAGTGATGCTGAGTATGAATGTACATCATTTGAACCAAATCATAGTGACATCCCTAGGTGCATATTGGAATCTTTTTGGGATCAAGATGAAGAAGAAAAGGAGTATGACGTATATGAGAATGAAACCGAATTGAATGATATTGTGGAAGACCTAATTGAACTTACCGAGGATTATATTGATAATTTTTATGCTAAAATTTTCATTGAGGCGGAAACTAATAACGAACGATTAGAAAGTTTGATAGATGACCACAATACACAAGAGGTAAGTGATTTATTTGAATTATTCAAGGAAGATGAGGATCCCATAATACAACAAAATTTGGAAGGTTTGAATAAACCTTTGAGTATTGATCCTTTTCCTTTACCTCATTTTGGTTTAGATGTATGTGCTTCAGAGGTTTTATTGAATTACTTTGCTTCTAAATATCCGCCATTGGAAATATTTGATTCTCATACTCTGCAGGTTAGCAAAGAGGAACCTATAAAAGTTCCCGAATTCTATGTTCTCCATCCACTTCTGAGTGTAGAAAGGACTAAGAGTGGGGAAAACTTCTATCGGGCGATAACTTCAATTCTATTTTCTTGTACTAATATTCTTGTGAAGCTATTGTTAGAATTGTAAATTTTTCTATGGGTGGATCCTCAAATTTTCAGATTGTTGGTTTACATGCAAGTAGAGAGTCGGGCTGACGACTTTAAACTCAGGGATGCATTGGAGGAAACCCATTGGTTTAGTATTTATTTTACTCTTTCTTGTTTTTTATGAATATTCATATCATATTAGGATTTCCCACCTTGTTTTACATAGGATGAGTCAATTTACATTGAGGATAATGTAAAGTTTAAGTGTGGGGAAGTGATTAAGCATATAGAATTCTTAAGTATTCACTTTTATGTAGAAAATTTTGAACTTTTTTGTAACTATTTGCATGAAACCTCCAACTTTTAGATATTTGAGAGTCACTTAGTATACTTCTAGCTACGTTTACATACGGAGTTCTTACCGAATAACTGAACTTAGAAGTATTAAAGAACTATATTTGGGTTTCTAAGTTGTTGAGAGGCTAGAAATGACAAAAAGGGACTTAAACCGCCGCGTCAAATTAGGTGCAGAAAGAATACATTATTAGAAAGACTCAATACCCATATATGAGTGACGCACCCAACTTTTAATTATTTGTACCTGTCTAAATTATCCGTTTAGAGTGTTTCATCTACGCAAATTCTGGGTAGAATGATGAGTTATCCAACCTCGCACCATTTCAGTATTACTTTTTGATCTCTTGAGTGCTAATTTCTATTAATCATGAGGGTGAAATCGGAATTACGAAAAAACCTTAACTTGTAGTTTGATTTGCAGTTGGAACCACTCTCTCTCTCTCTCGACAACAACAGGTCCATAGAAACACCATCATCATCAACAAGCGGAACATTACAAATTTGAAGGAAGTTGAAGACGTTCAAGGTTTACAAGCAACACTACAAGAGAAAAATTCAGATTCAAGTAAAGTAACAATACAAGAAGCAGAATTCTATGTCCTAGTTAAAAACTAAGTACAAGAGCGAAAAATCAAAAGAAAGTGAATTCTTTTGTGATATTTATGATACCGAGAAAATACAAGTTGTGAATTTTTTTTCCTTTCCCCATGACCATATTAGTTTCATTGTTATTCTTCTAGTTTGTATTTCATACTTCTTATCTAAAAAAAAAAAACAAAAAAAAATTATTTTTATTGTTTTAGTGTATATTTGTTTTTGTATTTATTCGTTAAGGCCGTGGGAAAGAAGAAATCTATAAATAAGTTTTAAGCAACAAGAATTATAGGAAAGGAGTAATAAATTGTCTAATTTCTATGAAGTTCAAGAGGTTATCATCTACATTTGAAGTCGAAGACGAAGAAGTTTCTATGGGACGTTGTGAGAGTGGTGCTGATTGTAGATTGGATGAGAAGGTGAGTGAGCATTCCCATCCTCGTATAATGGTTGATTTTCTTTTGTCGAGATCATCAGAAAACATATATTTTTCTTCCCACGTTTCTACGGGATATTAGAATATAAGTCGGAAGGTTTTCCCTTAGCATCATTCAACGTGTGCAGGGTTTCTATCTTCATTCCTGCTTGCACACATGAGAACCATAAAGTGCGTCTTTTGAGTGCAAATTCATAAAATCATATTGGAGAGGTGGAATTTCGACCGCTCTCGAACCTGAATTCTTTCAATTGTGGTTTTCGCCTAACTCAAGAGTTAATCTTGAGAATAGTGTTCTTTGATACATTTAACTTCTTATTATTAGTGTTCAGAAAGTTTATGTCATCTTAGCTCTTTGGATGCATGTGCTTTAAAATATTTGAAAGTTGGAGTAGGTTTTGTGGGTAAATCTCTTGTAAACCCTCACGAGACTATAACTCGTCCACTAGGGACACCTAGGGGTTTAAAGGCTTGTTACAACGAAATGGAGTTGTACATTTTAGGATTAGATTAGTTTAGTTCTCGAGGACTAGCAAAAGGAAAGTGCGGGGGGATTTGATAGGTGCATAAAATACATTATTTGAATATCTATTTCCTATACTTTTTGTAGTTATTTCTCTTATATTTTGTATATTACATTTTTTTTTTTTGAGTTTTATAGGTCTTTTGGAGTCATATAAAATAAAAAAGAGAAATATAGGCTTATGGCATAGTCCGGAGTCGTTGGGTGTTGATGAATGCAAAGCTAGAGAGCACACGAGTCTTTAATATGTGAAAACAAAGAATTAGTAGGGGAGGCCTACTGTATTATTAAGATGTGCTAAAGTGAGTTCAGATTCTAAAGGCAAACAACCTATTTGCCTAAGGGCCATCTTCCAATTCTTTAATGCCAGTCGATTTGTGATAAGAAGGAACTGAGAGAATAACTCGAGTCTTGAGTTGGGGCTCGTTGTGTGGTTAACATGCGAGTCTGTGGTGATTGTATTTTGCGATCGAATGAAACAAGAAAGTAGAAACATAAGATGAACAACTTACTGATGCTGTGAAATTATAGAATTGAGAAGAAATAGAAGGTGATCTTAAGGGATTAATTTTTAAACACCAACAAATAGATGAATCTGTGGTAAGGTTTTGCCTGAGACAGTCAAAAACAACTTGGTGGATCTGTGAGGGTTTTTGGGTTTGAGTTGATGCTGTTATTCGCTATCAGAGAAATTGAGATGGGTTATGAATTTTTGGCCAGAATAACAAGAAGAGAATCAAGATGGGTTTATTGGTTGAGTCTTGACAGAGCATGGAGATGTATTGTTGCAGTTCTTGATGGAGATTTGATGTTGTTGATAAACGAATGAATGACAGCGAAAAGCAATAGGTTCGAGTATAAATTGAATGGGTAGTCTGTTGGAACAATGGGTTTGGATTATGAAACGAGAAGGTGAATGTTGTTGAGTTGTGGATTCAAATAGGAAGAGAAGATTGTTGGCCTGATAATATTTTTCCATGGATTGAAATTGGTGGATTGATGATGTTGTTGAATATTATGAAATGGGTTATGTTTGAATTGAGATTACAATTGCAGGGAAGAAGATTGTGAAAAATTGGAATGAACAAGTAAAACTCTACCGGAATCAACCACCAGTCACGCACACTATGTGCTTGATAGAATGCCTTAATGAATCCTGAGAATTGAAGAGTGTTTGAAATAGTAACTGTGAGGGTTTACGGGTTATGGGCCTATTTGTTTGGCTGAATTAGAATGGACTTGAGAATCTGATTTGGGCGTGATCTATTTTAGGGAAATAAAGAGTTAGGGTTTTATGGAAAAGATACTTTTATTCTTAAAGGGATTCTACAATTGAGAGAAGCTATAAAAGAACAACTTCAACAAGAGGGAGAGATATCTAGGTTTTCACCTAGTTCTCTTCTCACCTCTTCTACTTCTTTTTGTAGGTTCGCGCGGGGAAGGTTTCTCGACATCTAGGGTTTGAATTTATTTATTTAATTCAATTTTATGAACTCCAATTATTATGAGTGGTTAATATTCTTTTATTGGTTAGGGATTAGTTAAATTTTAGAATACATGATTCTTTGAATTAATACATTAGTTTGTCTTAATTTTATCGTTTATGAATCACTATAAATATCGCCATGTAGATTTGAGTGTTTACTTTGTCGAGTGGCCAATTGATTGAACTCACATTCATATTTATGGCTAATTTAGGGTTTATTATACTTAAAAGTGATACTCCTTGAATACAAGTAGTATAAATATCGTTATTACTTGTAGTGATATATCCTAATAATCATATGTGAATCATGACCTTTGTTAAATTGAATTAGTGCGCTTTCCACGTTCAATTGCATTGATTAGCCTGATTTCAAGAATCTTACTGCTCCTCAGGAATTAAATTTGATTAGTGTTTTTTACACGTTAGGTTGTTCTCTTTGGTAGAATTCATATTCGCATCTTTTTAATGTGTTTGTTGATGACTTGAGGAAATTTATGAGATACTCTTGCGATTAAAATATATTAGGGATTTTGATAAAACGAGGTTAAATATCAATTCCAATTATTAGTACAAGAACATGTTTGTGAATGAAGACGAAACCTTGACCTGTATTCTCAACTCTTTGATTCTTTTCTACAATTTCCTTATTTTCTTAATAAGTTAAAATTACTTTTATTAAATCTGAAAATTCCCACTTTTACATAAGTTTTCGGAATCATATATCAACCAAGACCTCCTTGTGGGAACGATCCTTTCTTACCCTTGCTTCATAATAAATCATAAGTAGTGAGAAAGTAATAAATAATTTGACATGCTGCAACACACATCACATTATGGCGCCGCAGCCAGGGAGGTCTCAGATTGTTATTTGTTTTTGATTTCTTATTTTTGTTTTTAGTTTTATTTTTATTTTTATTGCTGATTTTTTTTTTCCAATTCTAATTTAGTTTTGAGAATCTTATTTCAGGTACTTATTTCTCATGGAAGGAGCATATTACAACGGTCACTACGGTTTTCAACCTCAACAATACTATGACAAATTCCAACCTTACGGGGAATATAATCGCAACCAATCCTTTCTTAATGATTAATATTCCACGCACCCTTTTAAATATTCTCATACATGCCAACCTTCTTATGGCGGGTATGTAAGTGAACAATCCCAAGGATGGGAGGATAGTCATACTTCTAATAATTCCTTTAGTTTTGAAAAACAGATGTGCACCATGTTAGCAGAACTTCAACAACAAATTCAGCTACACCAATAGGGCATTAATGAATCACTTCAAGAACTTCAAAAAGGTGCAGATAATTTAAGAAGAAGTCTTGATCAATACAAGGAGGAAAGGGATAAAGAATAATTTTGGTCTCAGAATCAGAACTACTCTCATATGACCACGATTAGTAATGATTATTTGATCAATGATGTTGAACAAGACCAATCTTTGGGTATATTTTTGATGACACTAGTGTAGCTTACTCAAGTCTTGATTTTATTAATGATCAAGCACCTATTCAAAATGAAGAGCTTGAGGATGAAGCAATTAGTAATCTAAAACAATTCCTTATGGCGAGATTTGAGTCCGCAACAATACGTTATTTTGAAGAAAAGGGTGTTGAAAAGGATGAGATTGGGATTAGAAGCACTAAAATCATCGATGCCCAGCCTTATGTTAGCCATGCTAGTGATGCTTAGTATGAATTTACATCATTTGAACCAAATCATAGTGACATCCCTACGAGGTGCACATTGGAATCTTTCTGGGATCAAGATGAAGGAGAAGAGGAGTATGCCATCTATGAGATGAAACTGAATTGAATGATCTTGTGGAAGACCCAATTGACTTACTGAGGATTATATTGATAATTTTGATGCTGAAATTTTCATTGAAGCTGAAATCAATAAAGAACGTTTAGAAAGTTTGATAGAGGACCACAATACCCAAGAGGTAAGTAATTTATTTGAATTATCCAAGGAAGATGAGGATCCCGTAATACAAGATAATTTGGAAGGTTTGACTAAACCTTTGACTATTGATCCTTTTCCTTTACCTCGTTTTGGTTTAGATGTATGTGCTTCAGAAGTTTTATTGAATTACTTTGCTTCTAAATATTCGCCATTAGAAATATTTGATTCTCATACTATGCAGGTTAGCAAAGAGGAACCTATAAAAGTTCTCGAACTATATGTTCTCTATACACTTCCAAGTGTAGAAAGGACTAAGTGTGGGGGAAACTTTTATCGAGTGATAGCTTCAATTCTATTTTATTGTACTAATATTCTTGTGAAGCTGTTGTTAGAATTGCAGATTTTTCTATGGGTTGATCCTCAAATTTCCAGATTATTGGTTTACAGGCTAGTAGAGAGTCGGGATAACGACTTTAAACCAAGCGATCAAGGTATTGAGTAGATAATTTTCTTTTATTGGTTGGGGATTAATTAAATTTTACAATACATGATTCTTTGAATTAATACATTAGTTTTGTCTCAATTTTATCGTTTATGATTCACTATAAATATCGCTATGTATGATTTGAGTATTTCTTTCGTCCAGTGTCCAATTGATTGAACTCACATTCATATTTATAGCTAATTTAAGGTTTATTATACGCAAAAGTGATACTCCTTTAATACAGGTAGCATAAATATGGTTATTGCTTGTAGTGATATATCCTAGTAATCATATGTGAATCATGACCTTTGTTAAATTGAATTAGTGCACTTTCCACGTTCAATTGCATTGAGTAGCCTGATTTCATGAATCTTAATGCTTCTCGGGAATTAAACTTGATTAGTTTTTTTTATACGTTAGGTTGTTCTCTTTGGTAGAATTCATATTCACATCTTTTTAATGTGTTTGTTGATGACTTGAGGAAATTTACGGGATATTCTTGCGATTAAGGTATTATAGGGCTTTTGGTAAGACGGGATTAAATATCAATTCTAATTATTAGTACAAGAACATGTTTGTGAATAAAAACGAAATTGACCAGTATTCTCAACTCTTTGATTCTTTTCTATAATTTCCTTATTTTCTTCATTAGTTTAATTTACTTTTATTAAATCTGAAAATTCCCCCTTTTACATAAGTTTTTGAAATCATATAACAACCAAGACCTCCATGTGGGAACGAACCTTTCTTACCCTTGCTTCATAATAAATCATAAGTTTTAAGAAAGTAATAAATAATTTTGACGTGCTGCGACACACATCATCACACAACCTGGAAATAACTAGTAATCTGTGTATATATTCTTACACACGACATTAAAATAGGTCATGCCAAAAGATGTATTCCTGCATCGTCTAGTCTCGTATAATCCAGGAAAGTCGGTATATTGTTACAATTAGTGTATTAGTGTTACATTGTGAATATATCAACATCGTAGTTATGCTGCCAATACGACAATACCAACATGTTTTTAACTGTTAGTTAATTTAGTGAAGTAGTTTTGTCATTACAAAACAGTCACACTAATCTCTATTATGTTTATCTATTTTAGAGACTGAATATGTTCCCAAAGCTAGGAGACGTCTTGGAGTAACTTGGGACCAACCATCTCCTATTGAGTTACCCTGCCTACATAATGCTCTGTAAACTACAAAACATATGCCGGATTCTCCACTTTCCGAACACTACATGGAATAGAATCGTATGTGATGTGTCAGGGACAAAGATTCAAAGATAATGACCAACTGAAACTGGTTGTTGGGATGGTCAGAATACTAGACTTTTTGAAGACCAAGACTTCATCAAGTCATCCAAATTTTATACGTTTCATATGTAAGGATCCCACTAAGGAATGCAGGTGGGATGTGACTCTAAAAAAATGCCTTTTCTTAGCTGGTGGGAAATCACTAAAGTCCAAGCTCCACACAGTTGTTATAGAGAGATCAACAAGGAGCCCTCCTCTGGAAAAAAGTGATGGCTCGTCAAATGGCCTTACACTTCAGGAAGAAATTTTCCAAGTGTGACTGTGTGTATTCACATAGGAAACTGATTGAAGGCATAAAGAGAGATTATGGTATCATCATCATCTCTTATAGGTAGGCTTACGCTGGTTGTACGCGGATAACTGAAGCGTTTATAGGTTCTCCTAATGATTCATACTAATACTTGGTGGGTTACAATCACATGCTTGTACTACACAATCTAGGAACAATAACGACGATAAAAACCGATGCAAATGATGTTTTTTTGTAAAAAATTTTTTGCTCTGGGGGTATGTCTAGATAGATTCAAAACTTTGGATAGACCCGCAGTTTCTGTGGATGGTACGAATCTATCTGAGTCACGCAAAGGACTTCAACTTTTGGAAATTGGGTATGATGCCAATGAATGTACCCTATTGCGTTTGCCATTGTTGATTCTGAGAACGATGATTTGGTTCATGTAAAATTTATTCGATACGCTTGGTCCCGAGTATTCATCAAGAGAGGATCTAGTTGTGTGTTCAGACAGATCGCCAAGCATCGAGGAAGTGGTTGTAAAAGTGTTTCCCAGGGTATGTCATGTGTACTGCGCATAACATCTTAAAGAAATTTAGAAACAAGACTTTATGGTCGAGTTACATTTGTTAGAAACTCATCTCCTTTAACCTTTAATCTATGTAGCACGGGATAACTCATATTTATCTTCAACTTTGTATAGCATTAAACTTTAGCTAGTCTTAAGAGCATAAGACATCCACAAACCCACTTTAAGTTAATTATCATTTTCTCACAATGCTGAGAATATAGTTCAATTCAGCTGTTTTAAACAATATAGTTGTAGGGTTTTTGCCTATTTAGTTTACGTATTACATTAAGGGCATGTTCAATACTCGGTTGATTTTTTTTTATTTTTTCACAATGTAGGGAATATCATAAAGAAGTACCACAACGTTGCGGCTGCTGAGGTGTTTATGAGAGATGTGAAAGCGTACACTGATGATGATTATCAGAAGGCTATGGCACAAGTCAAAAAAGATAAGGCGGTTTTATCCTATGTACGTGAAGTTTCATCAAGGCATTGGGCAAGGATTCATGCCAAATCAACGCGTTTTACTCTCATGACAACAAACACCTGCGAGAGTTGAAATGCCCTACTTTTGAAGGCTAGAACTCTCCCCATCACCCATTTAGTCGATTTTATACGGTCAAAGTTCATGGGATGGTTCTATGATCGTAGGGACCTAGATAACAAATCTAACTATCATTTGAGTGATTATGCTAGAAACATTATTAAAGGTCAGTGGGACTTGGCGAAAACTTTTAAAGCCACGAAATCTCATGATGAAGCATTCCAAGTGGATGAGGTAGTTAACAATGATCGACACGTTGTCCGACTGAAGGAGAAGTCATGCACTTGTAAGGTTATTAACTACGAGCATTTGCTGTGTCTACACGTCCTCATAGGATTACAGAGTACGAAAGCTAATATGTTTCTGCTATGTGGAGAGTACTATTCAATAGATAGGTGGAGAGCAGTATATTCTCATGTGATAAACCCCGTCATGATTCAAGATCTCTGGGATGTGCCAGAGGATGTTGCTCGGCTCAGAGTGTGGCCTGCAAATACAGCAGACCCGCCAGAAAAGGGTCGTCAGAAAAGAAAGCGATTTTTCTCTAGTACTGAAAAAGTTTCCAAACCAAAGAAAAAAATGATCTGCAAGAACTGCCATAAGGAAGGTCATTATGCTAAGAGATGTAGATTGTGAAACCAGTAGCTTTCCCAGCAAAAGTTTTCCTCCGTCATATGTTTTTTTTTAGTTATGTTTTAAAATTCAGTGTCATGGATAATTTTCTTAGATGAACCTAAACACCATTATATGAAAGTTTGGTAATTGACATTTTTTTTACTGTAGTAGCGGTTGAATCTTCTTCATCTTCAGTTTGTTGTCGTTTCTTCGAAGCTCGTATCTTTGCTACTGGTATTTTTTGTTTCTTTTTCACCATTGTTTTTTTTTTTGAATTTCTACTAGTACTTTTTGTTTCGTGTTCTATGTCAGATTGTTGTTTAATTTACTTTTCAATCACTCAAAAACTTGGTTATTCCTTAAAATTATTTTTTTAAAGAACTTAGTTTTTCTCTAGTTTCCAAAAGGTGATTTCCCCCTCCCTCTCTCCTCTCTTATATACAACTATACAAGTACGTTATGAGGGAGTCCACTGAGTCAAAATGCCGTGAATCTGTGATTCACGGTCCATTCTGTATGTAGGGACTTACTATGTACACAAGAACTATTCATAAGAAGAAAAATGCCTGCATAAGAATATGTTATCGCGGAGAAAGAATGTGAACAATCTTTGTGCGAATTATTGAAATGAATGATTCTAAATTAACTATTTTAAAATAAAATTTCCCTTTGTCTCTCTCCTCTCTTACAAAAGCGGAACCCCAACAATGTTTGTTTTGACTGTTTTCTTTAGTTTCTCCTTTCGTTTAAGCCTACAAAATCTATATCCCGACATCCGGAGCATAACAAGTGGAATCTTGATTTATGAATGCTTTGTAATACTTGAAAGTGTACTCATCAAAATAGTTAACGCTGTTTGATGGAGCAACAACAGGTGAGAGGGATGATGGAGATCTAGCAATAGATTTAGTGGGGTTGAGGGTCTAATGTTGCCTTGGGTAAAACAATTATATGGCATTTATACATATAATCAACTATATGAGTATAAGTTTAGATACTTTCATCTGATTTCTTTGAATATCCCATTATTGTATTTCAAAATCATTTCTACATATATATATATTACTACCGTTCGCCTTTCAAGTCATTATTTTTTTACCCTCATCAGTTTGAAGCGTAGCAACTTGATCATTTAACAAAACCTGACTTGATTCCCCCAAATTATAATCTGACCAGTAGTGCTACTTGATGTTATAGAGGAATCTGGTAAAAACAAAAAAAATAAAGGAATTTGGTGTGAACCGAACATATAAACTTCTGACTTGATGTCAGATGCACTATCATTGTGCCACAAACTCGTATTCTTTAGTAGACAAAATTGAACCATTGCTAATTAAACATGAAAGGTTTGTAAATATGCTTCCCAGTATGCACATCTTTGATGATCAACAGATGAAGACCCTAGAAACTTGATATGTTTTGCTTTTCAACGTATCTGTTGTGTTGTGTTAGTATGGGGGATTCGATGTTTTTGTTCGCTTTGGATGTAAATTGAGCTAGAAAATAAAAATCTAATGTAGAGATGATGGTGATTATTAGGTTTCAATGGAATTTTCCTCTTTTGTACTAGATAACTTGGAGTAATAGCCTTCTGAAATTGCTCTTATTTGAATTTGATAAATGAGTTAATACCTTGTGTAGAGAAATTCAATGGTTATTAGAAGATGTAGTAGTTGAAGACCATCAAATCAATAGGGTTTTAACTGAAGTGATTTGATTTTGTGTACACTGGATAGTGAGCATTGGAGGGATTTGATTCTCTCAACCTGTATTAATGTTGTAGCCTCTGGATGACGAGAATGCTTGCAAATTTAGTTGCTAGACTTCTTATGTTGTTGTTAACATTTAGTAGATAACTGCTTTGGTCCACTAGTTAGCATTACATGGTCACCGTATCATAGCCATCTTAGTTTGTTTCATACTTGTGCCCCTTTTACTCAGTTATTTTTCTCTCAAGTCTCAGTCTAAGTTTTCTAATTCCCATGTGTGACACAGTGAAAGAATGTATAGAAGCTCAACGAATTGGAATTCATTATTTAAAGGCTTATTTAAAGGGATTTTTGTACAGTGGATAATGACATTTATACACTTCTGACAGTATTAACATTGTTGCCGTAGAATATTGGTGAAGTGATAATGTAACTTTGGTTGATTTGCAGGAGAATATTGGTGAAGTAAGTGGGTCAGTTCGTAGTTCTCGAAGTAAGTCTATTTATCCAACTGACACTGACATTGATGCATATGATACTGATCAATTGATGTTGGACATGGAAAGAGGACTACTTGGTGATGATTGTGATGATATCTATAATGAATCTAATGATTTTGATTAAAATTGTAATATGGTTGTTTAATTAGTACTTTAGACGGTGAACTTTGAAGTTATTGTTGTTTATCTTGTGTTTCTTGTTTGAACTTTGAACTATATGTGGAATCTATGGATCTATATATTTCGGATGAAAAAATATTTGTTATAAGTTATATGAAATATATTTCAGTTATAAAATGATACTTATAACGTTTTGAACTATATATGATACTTATAACGTTTTGAAATATATTTATAGTTATAAAGTGTGAGCTAGTATTTTTTTTATAAAATTATAGCTATAAATATATGGACCGATATTTTACCGGTATGTAAACCGAAATTTCCCCGGTATACCGACGTATTAGTATATCACTATCGACCGGTACGAATCGAAATCCGGTATGGTACAGCCTTGGTATGGACTCATAATACAAGTCTGACTCTGGCTTATCTTTGTCCTTCATGTTTTGCGGATGATCTTTTTCGTCAATGAAATTAACTATATATGTATACTCTTTGAGTATTTCAACATAACCGTCCTGCCAATCCGGTATGCTTTTTTAATCTTCATCTAAGTAAGGTGTTACCGATGTCCGTGACATCTGCACATAAAAAAACTTGGTCAACTAGGAAATACCAAACACTTGTACACTGTGTACAAATTTTTCAACAGTAGAATGGAAAATATTTTTGCAAATAATCATGTGCAAAAGCTTGAGCATATGTTTTTGTGAATAAATCATGTCAACAATAACTAGTGCTCCTACTGGTGGGCATTTTATAATAGTTTCACTGTAAGAAAATTTTTAAGAAAATCATGTGATACAAATGTTATACATACCTGATTCATTGCTCCACCCACATCATTTCCAATTGTAGTACTAATTTTGGCAATCGTCTACTTCACCATCTTTGGCAATCCAGTGTGGTATATGGTATCATAATATATTGTGTTCAACAAACAAATACCCGCATAAGAAATAGTTTGAGTTAGAATTTTTCTGGCTTTATTTAAAGTAATATAAAGGGATACATAAGGTTGAGCATACTTACCAATAAATAGACCACACAACCAAATACAGACCAGGGTGTCTTGATATGATCTCTTATGCTTTGCATGAGATAAGAAAGGATAAGATCTGCCCAGCAAGTTCTATTCATTTTGTGCAATGGTGTAAAGTATCCTTCAAATTTATTATGACTAAAGTACCCATTTGGTTGGGTGAAGAACACTGTTATGCACAAGTAAAGAGTAAATAAGTTTACCAAATCTTTTGCATCTTTTTTATTTTGTTCTTCTGCTCTCATTAATGCTAGAATGAATTTCTCTATATACGCTTTCTGCATTTGACTTCTATCTTCGTTATCTGGTATCAAAGCTTGTATCCTTTTTATCACTGGATCACATAATTTTTCAGAAGGCGTTTTTAATTCTCTACCTGTGTCAATTCATGAGTACACAATTTTCAATCAAAAATAAACAAGCCAATTTTTCAGGTGTGCTTTTTACAACCACATGATTGTTCTTTGAATCGTGAAAAACAAAAGCATGTTCTTCGCCGGTACCAGAGCTATACTTTTTCACTATTTTCATTATGGCATCATTAGTCCTCCACCAATGTTCTTTCTCGGTTTCTCCATAAATAAAAAGATTTAGTACATTCCAAAATGGGCTATCCAAAAGTTTCTCTAACTGCAGTTCAGTGAACCACTCCTTATTTTTATCTTTCTTTCTGATTTCTTCATCCTTATCAAAATTAGTATTCACAAAGTGATATATGCCATTAAATTTGTTATTATTTATGTCCCAGCAACCATTGTGACACTTCGGGATTTATGATGTACCATACACTCTCAGGATGTTGTTGCCAACCTTATTGTGAGTATTACAAGCTATTACTATATAACCCTTTATGTTGACATATGGACTTTAATAGTGAGTTGTAGACAATTTGATATGGATTTGTTTATTATATTTGATCAAATACCCGTAGGTTCCAACATGGAGTACAGTTGTGATAAAGGCTATATTGTGCTCCGATGCATGTTAGATCAGTAAGGAAGATTTAGAACTTAGAATCCTGACAGTTAGATCTTAGGCGCGTCAAACTGTATCAGACATTTGCTCATGCTGATAGAACCTTTTCATATGGCGTATGGAGGAGTGTTTGATTTGTATACAGAATCTGAATGGAAAAGAAGTTATATTTAAAGCTTTATAGAAAATAAAACTGAAAGAAGAAACTGTGAAATTATGTTCAATATTAGTCGATTGTATGTGCATCCTGGGTTTGTCTCTAATTTCTATCTTTTTGTTTCCCTTTTCGTATTCCAAGAATCGTCCATTGTATCTATTGATTTATTCCTAATCGATGGGGTTGCAGGAAAGTTCAATATATTGTCCCAGGTAGAATTGCAGTACATGTGTCATTTCTTTATTAGTATACTAAAACAATCCAAGTTCATGATGTGGATGTGAGGGAACAACAACAAAAGGGTAAGTTCTGTAATCTAATATTCATTGTCCTTCTGTTGGTTTAATGTTGTTCATTGACTAATAGGTTGAATGCTTGCAATCTAACATGTCACCAGAAAATTAGCTTCAAACTCATTTCCGTCTGGGTTTTATAAGAAAAATGGCACGAAAATGTCAAGGTAATGTCATTCTAACTATGTCAACAGATCATTCTCTTTTACATATAAATATTTGTTAGTAATGTATTCTATTTATATATAAGTATTACCAAAACAAAAGTTCAAAAAATCATGAAAAACTCCTTCATATTAACGTGTTTATATTATCTTAATATGTTTATTATGTGCATTAATACTAAGTTAAAAATAAAAATGTGTTTCATATGTTAAGGACACAATTTCTTATGATATGAATTTTATTTTTTACATATAAGAATTCCCGAATGAATTTCTTTTTTACATACACTTATTCTTATATGATATAATATAGATTTTTTGCATATGTTTTATTTAGTGAGTTTGAACATAAAATAAATTATATTTTTGAATAAATAATATTAAAAAAATACAAGCTTGAAATGCTATATATTTTTAATGAGTTTGAATAGAATCATCTTTTCTACTCTTGTTATCTTTTATGATATAAATTTATTTTTTTACATATAAATATTTGTTAGTAGTGTATTCTATTAATATATAAGTATTATCAAAACAAAAGTTCAAAACATCATAAAAAAATCGTTCATATTAACGTGTTTATTTTATCTTAATATGTTTATTATGTGCATTAATATTAAGTTAACAATAAAAATGTGTTTCATGTATTAAGGACACAATTTCTTATGATATGAATTTTATTTTTTGTATATAAGCATTCCCAAATGGATTTTTTTTACATATACTTATTCTTATATGAACATTTTAGTGAGTTTGAACATTTTTGTATACATAATTTATTTATTTTTTGAATAAACCATATTAAAAAACTCAAGCTTGAAATGTTTTATATTTTTAATGCATTTGAACATTAGAATCATATATTCTACTCTTTTTATTTGTTATATACATTCTTTATAATATTCAAGAACAAAACATGCCCCATTGAATTAATGTTCTGGATTCACCACTGATGGCAAAGGATTCAATGTCTGATTACCTGGATGAAGAGAGCTGGGAAGGAAGCCTCTGAATTTCCGTTGATGAAACTAAATGAAATGAGAGTCAAAATTGAAACCAAATTTGATCAAGTTATGGTCAAACTTGAGAACACTATTAACAAATTGAAAACAACCATTGGAGTTTGTATAGGTGTAGCAGCGGTATTAGGGTTTAAGGGTGTTACACCTAGGATTGTGAAGATGTTGAAGAACAAATACAGTTTGTGAGTGATGTTTGTGGGGTTTATGGAGCTGGTTTTCTGTTTTAGACAGTTAAGATTTTTGTTAGTTTCAGAGAATGAAAAGGTGGTTTCTCTTAGTTTCTGTGAGAGAGACTGGGAGAGTTCTTCTTTTTCTTTTTGTTATGTAGACAATAAGAGGGTTTCTGAGTTTCTGTATGAGAGAGACTGAGAGTGTTCTTCTTTCTCTTTTTGTTATGTTAATCGGTGAAGTGAAAATGGAAAATAGGTCAAATGGGTCTCTGGCTTTAATTTTTTTCTTTTTCTTTTTACTAATTTGATTTTGACAACTTTCTTAATATTTGCAAGAAAATTTTGCTTCTATCAAAAGTTTGTTCTTATATTAATCGATTCTCTAATAGTTTTGAACTTCTTAGTTTCATTGATTCATGTACTCATACATCGACTGACATATTCTAAGTAACTAAGATTATTACAATGAAGATAAAAGAAAACATATGATCTTCTAAACACATATACATCATCACCCCTTCAAGTTGGTGCTTGCAAAGGTATAAGATAGATGATGCGTGTCGTATACGATCAAATTAGTGATCTTATTTCCACTCAATTAAAGAATAATATAATGAAAGTCAAGTTCGTTCTCACAAGGAGCAAGGTGTTTCATTTGTTTAAAGTATCATAATGGTGGGGTTTGTTTTATATTTTTATCAAAATAAATAAGAAAGCGATTAAAAGTAAAGTTGTAAGCAATGAAGAGAGATATGATCGAGGAATCCTTCTTCGTTACTAAACATTCATCAAAGTAGTATATTCATTTATTCATCATTAATCACCGATTATCACCAACCATAGAATAACAATAAGCTCTGTTATCCCCAAAATTCCTTGTATCACTGGATACGAAAGCGCTCGACTACCAGATTATATTCGTCTGAGCCACCAATAATAAGCTCTCAAGGTGTAACTCAATCGAATGCTTTAGGTATTGTGAATTTAGGTGGATCCTAGCATCAAACACATAAGCTCGGTCTGCTTACTAGTGTTGTATTTACACGTGATTCCTCCACAGAATCCCTCTGTAAGGTTTCACGTTATCTACTTGTATATGAGGTGTTCGAATATTACACATATCTCACAAATCTCTATTATCTTTAGATTAATTAATAAAATTAATTAGTTTTCCACCTAAACAATCTATCAATCAAGCATAAACATTCATATTAGTAAAAACAAACGATAATCATGTGATAATTAGAAGAATAGGTTTATATGTTAAATTGAATCATATGTTAGAACTTAGAATTCATCCTCAATCACTTAGGTGTTTAGTTACTCATGGATGTAGAAGCATCCATATTATATATAAAAGAAAGTAGATAAGAAATCATTACGATAATTGAACCGCTCCGAAACCCTAGCTTTCTTCTCGTGTGTTGTTCTCTCCTCCAAGACTTGCGAAGTTGTGCAAAAAGTATCTTCATAGGGTTATGGAAGCCTTATTATATAGTCATCATCAAATCTAGGTGTTAGAGTCCTAATGAGACCATGATACCTTGATTTAGAAGTCAAAAATGTGTCTTAGGAGTGGCTCCCTTTGTGCCACAATCGGTAGACTCATCCCCAACCTTTCTACCGATTATTTTTGTAAAGTATACAATGTTTTCAAATTCCCAAACGTCCATAATCGGTAGTCTCGGCCCCCTCATTATCTATAGATTATCTTTCTGAAGTATACAGTGAAATCATGTTCAAAACGGTCCACAATCGGTAGGCACGGGCTCCCATTATCTACCGATCATTTTGCTATGTGTTTTACTTATTTCTTTCCGGCTGTTTTGCTCATAATTTCCTCATACGAACTTGGAATGACCTCATTCTTTTTGCATTGGCTTTGTATTTAAATTATATTCAAGATACTGATAAGAAAATCTGGACTTGAACGATTTGATCTTGGTATTTGTCCCTTCTTCTCATGTAAAACTCAACTTCCCTGTTCATTTCATGTCGCAATGAATCATTTTCTTCTTGTTTGGTCTTGGGACACTTGAATACTTGTAGTACTTTAATTATTTGCACTTTTGTAGCCATTTTAAATCTTATTGGGATGATTCACCTAATAGAAACAAATAAAACAAAACAAGAGTATAACAAGTAATATGCAAGAATTATAACAAATATTAGTATGGATTTGACACTAACATCATGTAATTTATGCACTTATCAAATTCCCCCACACTTAGATTTTGCTAGTCCTCGAGCAAACTACTATCTAAACTAACCTAACTAAAATGCAACAACTCCCTTTCGTCGAGGACACGATTACACTTAGCATGTCCAACAAGCCTTTAAACCCCTAGGTGTCCCTAATGGACGAGTTATAGTCTCGTGAGGTTTTAAAAGAGGTATACCCAAAAAATCTAATTTCCAACTTTCAAACATTCCAGAGCACCTGCAGCCAAAGAGCTACGAAGACATAAAGTTTTCGCACACTAAAAATAAGAAGTTAGAAATATCAAAGAACATTATTTTCATGCTTAGCTCATGAGTTAGGAGAAAACCACCATATGAAAGAATCCAGGTTCAAGAGCGACCGAATGACTTCAGCCTCACCAATAGGATTTGTTGAGAATCCAGGTTCAAGAGCGACCGAACATCTTCAACTTCCCTTCGAATTTGTAATGCTCCGCTTATTGATGATAATGATGTTTCTATGGACCTTTTTTTGTTGAGAGAATGGTGCCAACTGCTAACAAGACTACAATATAGAGTTAGCAATTCTGATGGCACCCTCGTGATTGATGAAGTAGCACTCAAGAGATCAAAAAGTAGTGTTGAAATTGGCGCGAAGTTAGGTAGCTCGTAACACTCTAAAAGGAAAATTGAAGGTTTGGTGCCTCACTCATGGGTATTGAATGATCAACTTCTCTAATATTGTATTATCTCTGCACCTAGTTTTCCACCGGCGGTTTAAGTCCATTTTTATCATATCTAGCCTCTCAACATCTAAGCAACCCAAATGTATTTCTCTAATACTTCTAAGTTCAATTATTTCGGTTAGAACTCTGTATGTATAGTTAGGTAGAAGTCTACAAAGTGACTCTAAAACATCTAAAAGTTGGATATTTTCATGCAAATATGTACAAAAAGTTTAAAAATTCTACCTATAAAAGTGAAAATTTTAAATAAAGACTAAAAACTAAAAACTCTATATACTAAATACTCCCCCACACTTAAACTTTACATTGTCCGTAATGTAATTGACAATGTAAAATCAATATGGGAAATTCCTAATATGATATGTAAAACTAATAAACAAAATCAAAAGATGAAGATAGAAATACAAAACCAATGGGTTGCCTTCCATGCAGCGCTTGGTTTATAGTCGTCAGCCCGACTCTCCACTTCCCCGTATTACTCCTCCAGAGGGAGCAAATCATAAAGCTTAATCTTATTAACATACACCGTAGTGAAACCTTTATAATATGGGTTTAACCTATGGTCGTTTATCTTGAAAATTTTCCCAGTTTTGGGACTAAAGACTTCAACTGTAGCATAAGGAATAACATTAGTAACAACAAACGGTCCCACTCATCGGGACCTTAGCTTACCAAGAAATAATTTAAGACCAGAATTGAATAAAAGAACTTTCTGCCCCACAATAAAACTTTTCCGAGAAATCATCTTGTCATGGAAAAACTTCGTCTTTTCCTTGTATATACGAGATCTCTCATAAGCATCATTATGTATCTCGTCTAGCTCATTAATTTGTAGTTGCCTTTGTTTCGCTGCTTTATCATACTCCATGTTACACATCTTTACCGCCCATAATGTGTTATGTTCAAGTTCAACCGGGAGATGACAAGCTTTGCCATAAACCAACCGATATGGAGACATACCAATCAATGTCTTGTATGCCGTTCTATACGCTCATAATGCATCGTTAAACCTAAAGCTCCAATCTTTCCGTGTAGTGTTAACAATTTTCTCCAAGATGGACTTGATCTCACGATTTGAAATTGCAGCTTTCCCACTAGTTTGTTGGTGATACGTCGTACCGACCTTGTGAGTTATGTTGTACTTCTTTAGGAGAGCATGGAAGGATTTCTGAAAGTGTGAACCTCCATCACTAATAACCACACATGGTGTACCATATCTAATGAAAATATATTCCTTCACAAACTCACAAACAACTTGAGAATCATTAGTAGAGGTGGATTTAGCTTCCACCCATTTTGAAACATAATCCACAGAAAGAAGTATATAAAATTTTACATTTGAATTGACAAAAGGGCCCATAAAATAAATTCCCCACACATCGAATATTTTTACAGCAAGAATCATTATGAGTGGCGTTTGATTTCGAGCACCTAGATTGCCCGTTTATTGACATCTATCACAAGATTTACAAAAAAAAACATATGCATCCTCAAATAGAGTGGGAAAATAAAATCCACTCTCAAGAACTTTGAGAGCGGTACATTTAGAACTAAAATGGCCACCATAAGCATAAGAATGACAAAAAGATAGAATGTCTTGAAATTCAGAGCTAGGTACGCACCTGCGGATAATCTGATCGACACAATATTTCCACAAGTAGAGATCATCCAACACATATACTGCTTTTCTATCTTTCTAAGCTTTAACTTTTGAAAACTAGATATTGTACTAGGTACTTGCCTTGTAACCAAGTAGTTCACTATATCAGCGTACCAAAGTGTGGAATCTTCTATTGTGAAAAGTTGTTCATCGGAAAACGATCTTGTAAGGGAAGTTCTTCTTCAGAAACAACAAGTCTACTAAGATGATCTACAACAGTATTCTTAACACCTTTCTTGTCTCTAATTTCAATATCAAATTCTTTCAACAATAGAATCCATCATATAATTCTTGGCTTAGTTTCTTTCTTCTTGAATAGGTACCTAAGTGCTGCGTGATCAGAATAAACAACAACCTTGGTACCTACCAAATAAGATTTGAGTTTTTCTAGTACAAAAACTATAGCCAACAACTCTTTCTATGTGGTGGAATAATTGATTTGTGCGTCGTTTAGGGTCCTAGATGCATAGTAAATCACATGGGACAATTTTTGCCACCCTTTGACCCAAAATGGATCCAACTGCATAGTCACTTGCATTACACATCAACTCGAATGGTAAACTCCAATCGGGTGACTTAATAATAGGTGCAGTTGTCAATAATTCTTTCAATCTGTCAAAAGCATCCTTGCACTCCTGGTCGAAGTTGAAGGTAGCCTCCTTTTGTAACAACTTGCACATTGTCATTGAGATTTTGAAGAAATCTTTAATAAACCGCCTGTAAAAACCTGCATGACCAAGAAACGATCGAATCTCCCTCACCGAAGTGGGGTACTATAAGTTTCTTACTAAGTCTATTTTTGCTTTGTCTACTTAGAGCCCTCGATAGGACACAATATGACCGAGCATTATACCATGGTTTACCATAAAGTGACATTTCTCCCAATTTAGAACAAGGTTAGTGTCTATGCATCTTTTAAGCACAAGTTCAAGATTTTTTAAGAAAATATTAAATGAATCGCCATAAACACTAAAATCGTTCTACATAATCAGAAAATATACTAACCATACATCTCTGAAAAGTGGCACGCGCATTGCAAAGACTAAACGACATCTGTCTATATGCAAACATACCAAAAGGACAAGTAAAAGTAGTCTTCTCTTGATCCTCAGGTGCAATAATAATATGATTGTATCCCGAATAACCGTCCAAAAATCAATAATGTGAATTTCCCGCTAACCTCTCTAACATATGATCAATGAAAGGAAAAGGAAAGTGATCCTTTCAGGTAACATAATTAATCTTTTTGTAGTCTATGCATACTCTCCATCCTGTTTGAACTTGTGTACGAACAAGTTCGTCATCTTGATTTAATAAAACAATAACACCTGACTTCCTAGGTACCACATGTACCGTATTAGCCCATTTGCTGTCAAAAATTGGGTAAATCACCCCCACACTTAGCAATTTGAGGATCTATTTCTTCACGACCTCCATTATTGGGGGGTTAAGCCTACGGTGAGCATCACGTACTGGCTTTGCATCGTCTTCCATTTAGGATTCTATGCATGCACATTGATGGACTAATACCTTTGATGTCAGCAATTGTCCAACCAATGACCGCTTTGTGCTCTTTCAGAATCCTAATCAAGTGTTCTTCTTTTATGACAGTGAGGTTCTTCGTAATGATCACTTTAAGCTCCTCTTTATCACCGAAGTAAGCATACTTTAAGTGATCGGGAAGAGGCTTCAATTCTAGCTTAGGTGCCTGCACAATAGAAGGTAAAGGAACCTCATCAGTTACGGGTAAACATATATAAGAAATATTACCCGTTTTAGCTTCTTGTAATACCGTTAAAAAAGCACAGATATCCACTAGCTCTTTGGATAAGTCAACGTCCAAGTTCGGCTTCCCATGAACGTCCAATTTAATTTTATTACGCAACGCAACTCCATGTTCATCTTCACTGTTCAAATTAAACATTTGTTGTGATAACGAACCAATAACATCGATAAAAAAAGTGGAGTGAACATCACTAGGATAACGCATGGCTTCAAATATATTGAAGGAATAATCTCCTTATCAAATTCCACAGTGAGTATACCACTATCAACATCAATCTTCGTCTTTGCAGTTTCCATAAACGGTCTCCCAAGAAGTAACGAAGTTGATGAACTATTTTCTCCATTCTGCATATCCAAAATATAGAAATCAACCGGAAAGATTAACTCATTCACTTGAACTAACACATCCTCCATGATTCCCTTAGGATATATGTTGGACTTGTTTGCTAATTAAATAGTAATCCATGTCTATTTTAAAGGTCCAAGATTCGAAGAATCATAAATATCGGCTGACATAACACTTATAGATGCTCCCAAATCAAGTAAAGCACGCTCAAACCTCTTAGTACCAATAGTAATTGGCACTGTAAATCCTCCAGGATCCTTACACTTCTTCAACAACATAGCCATATCACTTTCGCCTACCTTAGAGACTTCATTAGGAATCAACATATCCTTCTTTGTATACAAATCCTTCAAAAACTTGGCATATCTAGGCATAATTTTGATGAATTCAATAAATAAGATGTTGATTTGCACTTTCTTGAAGATATCCATGATCTCCTTATCTTGAGCTTCTTTCTTAGACTTGGAAAAACGAGTAGGAAAATAAGGTGGTATGGTAAAGGTAGAAACCGTGTCCTTAGATTGGCCGGTTGATTGGCTTTTTTCTTTGGAATGGTTTATTCTTCTACTTCCTTTTCTAAGTCACCACTAACCTTCTCTTGTTGTTGTGGTTCTTCAACTTGACTTCCACTTCTTAAGGTCACTGCATTAACGTGTTCTCTCGGATTCACAAAGGGTTGTGATGGCAGATTTGTTGATGCTTGAGTCATGAGTAGATTCACATCAGTTTCCAATTACCCCACTTGAGTCTGCAAGTGTTTGATAACAGATTCGTTCTTTTGCTGACTTTGTTGGAACATAGATGAGAGACATTGCATCATGGTAATCATCTTCTCAGATGCATCCTCCTTAGGAACTTGAGGTTGCGGTTGTGGCTGAAATTGTGGTTGTTGATCCACCTTGTCTTACATACGGATGAGAAGCTGTAACTTGCTTGTTTGCATAACTGAAATTCAGGTGATCTTTCCAACCAGGATTATAGGTATTAGAATAGGGATCATACCTTGGCTTTGGATTAGATAATAAAGGATTAAACTCGTCTTCCTCTGCGTATGGTGGAGCAACTACAGAAGTTATATAATGAATTTCCTTTTCAATGGTACTCAACCGATGTTTTGTATTTGAAGACTCTCTTATCTCGCTGACTCTTCTGATATTTGAGTCGTTTCTTGTATAAAATTATTATACATTCGAGGCCATACTCTCAATCAAACTAGTTGCCTGAGAGATTGTTTTTTCAGTAAGTGAACCACCAGCGACTGTATTAATCAAATTCCTATGCTCTGGAAGTAACCCTTCTTAGAAATATTGAATGATGAGTGTTGAGGATATGTTGTGGTGAGGGCAGCTCGCCAATAACCTTTTGTACCTCTCCCAGTATTCATAAATAAGCTCCCCAGTAATATATAAAATGCTACTAATCTCTTTACGAGCAGCGGCCGCCTTAGAAGCTGGAAAATACTTATCTAGAAATAGCGCTTGGATTCATTTGATCCAATCATGTTGTCAGTACATTTAAATAACAAATAATTATTTTATTTTCAATAAATCGGTCGTTGGAACACTTGTATATACCAGTTAAGTCAATATTAGTATAAGGAGTAAGACCAGTGGGAGTGTATCTCAATCCATTAGGATTCATCCTGGCACTGACCTTTAGAAAGATATGGGAAATACCGTCCACCTTAGTCAACATGCGCAAACTTCATTCTGTCTATATCCATCTTATAAATCTATTCATGTGAATGAACTTTGATAGATTCTGTGTATAGTGGTTGAACGAATATCTAAGTAGAGCATTGTTTTCTTATATATGAATTTTAGTATGCTGAGTGCAAACTCATGTACAACAATTGGACTCATATAGGGTAATGATTCCCATAGCCAAAGAATTTAGTATGCCAACTAAATAGCTTGTTTAGTGTTTACCCTCAATTGTTCATAGGTAGCTAGAGTTTGGAGTAGAAGGTTTTGTGGGTATACCTCTTGTAAACTCTCAAGAGACAACACTCGTCCAATAGGGACACCTATGAGTTTAAAGGCTTGTTGCACAAGCTAAGTGCAATCGTGATGCCTGCGAAAGTGAGTTAGGAATTTTATTTTATTTTTAAATTAGATTTGCTCGTTGACTAGCAAATAATAAGTTTGGAGGTATTTGATAGACACATTTTTATGTCTGGATTGTCCGCAATTATCTATTTTGTTAGTGCTCAATTTGGTACTTATTGTGTTATTTTATGTGCTTGTAGGTGTTTTTGAGAAATAAACATTTATGGAAAAATTGGCTCAAAAAGTGTTAAAGGTATCCAAAAATTACTAAAGATACCCCGGGAGAATTGATAAAGGCACCCACCAGATGGACTAAGGGCACCCCTTCTTTGTTTCAAAACTAAAAAATGGCGGGAAGTTTCTTTACACGTGAAGCTTCTCCTGATATGTTTGGGAACCGGATTTTATGGGATTTAAGGAGGTTTAGATATACCAAACTCATAACACGTTTCTCACATGATTAATATGCGTCAAAAACAAGAGTTTCAAGCCATGAAAATAGCCGAAAATAGGTTATTGTCGTGAATAAAGAGAAAAGAGTTTTACTCGGATTTGGGGAATTAAACGTGTTTTTAGAGTTTGGAGTGGTTTAAAATTGATGGGTAAATATCCTTTTCGAGTTTGGAGGGTCTAAGAACATTTAAATAGAGAGCTAGGATCGATAAATGAAAGGATGATGGGAGAGGGGGAGCTCGGCCGGGAAAAAAAAAGGAAGGAATTCTCTTGGAGATTCTTTGCTCCTGTGGTGTAGAAAAAGGTTGTATCAAGTCCAGAAAAGATTGAGAGAAGTTGGGTCAAACTCAAGAAGCTAAACAGAAGAAGAAAAATCATTCCAGGAAAGTTATATGTTGCTGCTGCTGAAGAAAACGTGAAAAACAGATAAAAGACAACGGTTTGTTCCACCATTTTGCAACGTTTATCTTCAACTGCAACGCTTTCTTCAAACCATATGCAACGGATATCTTAGCATCTGCAACGTTTATCTTCAGCTGAAAAAACTTTTCTTCTGTAACAGTGAGAACAGTGGTTTGCAACACCATTACACCGTTGCGAACCATCTGTGTTATTATTATTTTTTTCTTTTTACACATTTTTGAGCTATGTTTCTATCTTTTTGAGAGTGTGTACATCATGAGGAGCTAAACCCAACCACTGGTACAATGGAGGAAGCCATATTTCATGAATGAATGATAACTATTTTTTATTCTTAATGACTTTTGCATTGATTTTTAATTGATTTAGGATTTTTCTTAATTAGTTGTGGTTTTATTTTGATGGTGTATAATGGGACTTAAGGGATTTTAATGCATCATGCTTGTGATTTACAATTAATATTTTAGAAATCTACTTTTGGCAAAGAAACAGAGTCAATAAAAGGCTATAATTGTTAAAAAATCATTGTAGAAATCATTCAGAAGTTATTTTGGTGGAATCCTGAGTTCTAGTTTCTCCAAATATTATTAAAATCTTTTACTTATTTTCTGGTTTAAATTAAAATTAGGTCTAAAACTAATCTTCACAAGTCTCAGTGAACTAACATATTTTTACCACTTTTCTGAAACGATCATTCAACAAATAGCAAAGACCGAGTTAGCAACATTCATTACACAGAGATTTAGCAAAATCCAGTTATTATGCAACCTGGAAAGACGTAGAACTGGAATCATATAACTGCAAAAGATGGAAAATATTCAATTACGCACTTGGAACTTACATCTATGTCGTAAATATTTTTCACATGAAAATATTCAATTACGCACTTGGAACTTACTTCAATTACGCACTGGGTTTGGTAACGTTTTTTTTTTTGTGGGTTTTTTAATAAAGTGGCCAAATTTTTAAGTTATAATTAAGAAAGTGGCCGTTTTTGGACCATTATGTAAAATGTCCGAGTTTGACCTTTTCCATCCCATTTTTTTGTAACAACAGTTAACTGCCTATGTGTCAGTTATCCTACTTAGCAAAAGACTTAAAAGTCTCTAAAACTTTGACTAACCTAAGTATGTCTTCTTCCATCTTCATCTCGACCTCCTATTCCTTCAATCAGTTCATCACAAAACTAATTTTAATTCAAGTATCCCAAATATCAAAATGATTCATTTGAAAATAAAAATTTATCAACTCATATAAAACCTACACAGTTGATAAGAAAAAAAAAACATACATAGTTGATTCATAATAAAGAACCACCACCTCTTTCCCCCTTACAAACCCTCCTTATTGAGAAAATAAACAATCAAACATCATTAAAGTAAGTAAACATGTTAAAATGGACATATGAATGAACATGACCTTTTTGTTTTAATCTTTATCCCAGATTTGTAACCAACTGAACTGGTTTGTTAAGACGATCCATTCTCTCATTAAACAAGTTCAGACGAAGAATCTCTCTTTTGAGGTTCGAAGTTCTTTAATTCTCTTTGTGACCTCAGGTTCGAAGAAATCTCTCTGGAAAAAAATTGGTAGCTCTGGCATTTCTACAAACACTTGTTGTGTTCTTACAACTTGGGATGGGTAGACTCTGTTAAATTTGTTGTAATTATTATTAGTTCTCCTTCCCTGAAACAACTACAAATTCAACAACAACCCAACAATTGCAAAACATTCATCACTCTAAAATACTTCGATTCATAGCCAATCAACCACAAAATAAATCAAACGACAGTAATCATATTCCTTTAATTGATTTTCTGGTGTTATATTGAATCCAAATACAACCCAATTTCTACCATTATCGTGGAACAAATTACTTGTACTTATGAACTTTGAAATCCCTCCATTCATTTCCTATAGAAAAGCAACAAAAGCAGGCATTCATTTCCTAGTAAAGGGCAAGAACTGGCCATATAAGATAAGGACTCGGATTTCATCATCGTTTCCTTCTTGCCCGCTTTAGGAACATGTTACCAAACGCGAAGCTAAGCTTAAAATTTGACTAGAAAGAATAGGATAGGTAACGAGCTTATTGGAAAGTCATTTAAAAGGACTGTATTGGTTACTCTGTTAGCCTAACTCAAAGTTCAGGAAGATTATTTTAAGTAAATTCGAGCCGCCTTGTAACCCAAGCAAATATGGCCAAAGAGGCAGGGTTATCAAAGCTCCTTAGAGCTTATTCTATTTCTATTCGACTTAATCTAATTCAGATCGTTCTAAGAGATTTGCTAAAACTGTAACTAGTTGCCTTTTGGAAGAATAAAAGCTGGTCTAGAAACAATCTAAGTGGATCCATCATGCTTTTTGTTTGCTAGATTCAGTAGGTTTGATTTGGTTGAGTCGACCTTGTTTGTGTATGCTTGGAACCCCCTTCCTGTTAGGATTTATTTTCTTAGATTTTTTGTAAATATATGAGGATGTTTTTATCATAAAATATCGAATTGGTATTATGAGGACCAATACAATAAATATCCGACTGAATTTCAAAATACAATATCCGTACTATCAACATGGTATGTATAGTAATCGGTACCACCACCATCCTTTTGGAGGTTATGGCTCATACCAAGGTGATCCCAATTACTATTCGTACATACACCCGTCATATGAACATGAAAAGGAGAAAAATTCGAGTTCTTTGTCTTGGAGGGATGGCCTAAAGCATGTGCAATCTAGTCCCCATCATGAACCTATTATTCCTCTAGAATAATCACTCAAGAAGATATCTGAGATGACACATAGGTTTAAGTTAAGTGTGAGAGGAACAAATAGTAATCCAACTCTTTCTCTAGAAGAATCACACGAGCAGTTGCGATCTAGTGCTCTTTATAATCCATTTGTTTCTCTAGAAGAATCCATCAAGCAGTTAACTGAGAATATAAATAGGTTTGTATTACGTTGGGGGGGGGGGGGACAATTAGTAGTCCAACTCTTTCTCTAGAAGAATCCCTCAAGCAGTTAACTGAGAATACAAATAGGTTCGTATTAAGTGTGAATGAAAGTCTTGCAAAGAATAATGTTGCTCAAAATGATCTCAATTTCCAATATAGTGCTACCCTCGATAATTATTTACCTATTCAAGAGGACGGGGATAGAATTGGTAACACTACTTATTTAGACAAGGTTTAAACATCTTCATATTATTATGATGATGAGGATAGTATTGATGAAAAACTTGAAATATACAGGCAGAGTGATCAGAAAATTATCACTCCAATTGTGTTTTATGATGATAGTGTTATTTCTGGTTCAAATCCAAATAATTTTAATGATTATTCACCTATTCAAAAGGAAGAGGATTTGACTAGAGATACCGATGTTTTAGACGATATAGAATTTTCTTGTTTTGAAGATAATAATGGTTTAGAGGAACGGGTTTATCCTGAGAATATTGTTTTAGAGTCCAGCGATTTAGAAACAATAGTCTTAGATAATAAAGATAGACCCATAGAGATTTTAAATATGAGTGAGGATGCACCACCTGATTATAACCTAAAAGAAGCAATTGACCGTTTTCAGGAATCTGACGATCTAGAAATTAGGAAAACTGTGACTATTCTATCTAAAGACACTGAAAATTCTAAGTTTGGGGGTGACTATCATTCTCCGTGTGTTTTACCTTTAACTCTTATAAAGGTCCCTAACTTGGGGCTGGACATTTGCACCTCTACCATTTTTCAAAATCATCTTCAAACTAGATTCTTTGAGACTGTTGATGTCCAGAAAGAAGTTCGGTTATTAGAAACCCATCATCTGGTCGATGTGATTTAACTAGGAAATAATACCAAGATTGATTTTGTTTTCCCACCAAAATATTTTCTTCCATATGTGGGAACGTATGAATTTCAAATGTATCAGTTATTAAGTTTTGAGACTAAGCCTAATTACTTTAAGAAATTAAAATTGACACATTTTCTTAAGAATGACTACCACCTTCATAGTAGTCAACTGTGTAGGTCAAATTTGATTGACTTTGAGGATCTACAATTATTCAGGTTATTATTATGTGCTTCTAAGTTCTTGGTTGAGTTTTTCCAGACTTTACAACCTGATCCTGTTGATCCTACCTACGAGGAAATTCGTCCCATGAAAATATTTTATCTAGACCCTTTTATAGAGCCTGAACCTGAACCACAGCTAGATATAGTTGTCTTAAACATAAAACTAGATAAGGGTGTACTTGGTTTGTTTATTTTCTTGGCTTGTTGCAATTTCCTTTTATTTGTGATAGCACTATCTGATTCAGATGACCCACGGTTGTTCCGACTATTGCTATATGATTCTATGAGGTGACTAGTTCTTTCCAAAGTCTGGATGAATACTTTAAACTTAGCACTTCTTGGGAGGTAACCCATGCTCATGAGACACGGTAATATCCTTCCTTAACTCCTTTCCTTAGATTGGTAATAGTTTCTCCTTGTTCATGCTTTTAATCATTCATCTTTAGAACATTGAGGACAATGTTAGTTTTAAGTTTGGGGGTAAAGGAGAAACTTTTATGTTGAAATATGAAACTCCAAAGTCTAGAAACTTGTGAACAATTCAGGATGACACTAACCATTCTAGGTAGATGGAAACTTAACTCTTTTTCTATAGGAATTGATATGCCCATCTAAATGGTCTATTCATAAAAGGATGCCTAGCTCAGGTGTTAGAAATAACATGATAGTCCTCACCATATCTCGGAGTCTATCTCGATCATACACCTTCTGTTTTTAATTTTACAATTTTTGTGTTTTTCTAAGTGATTTGGTGGGGCACCAGTATGGAATTGTTATCTCCGCCAGGATGGAGTAGAGAATTTGAGATTATTTAGACTTTGATTTAAAAATAATAATCAGATATTAACACTTTGGTAGCAATGTGTGTGTGTTCTCCCTTTCTTCGTCACCTAAGCAAGCGTGGAACGCATCATCCATGAGAACTATCATGTAAGATGCAGATAAGGATCATGCGCTTGGATTCATTTGATCCAATCATGTTGTCAGTATATTGAAATAATAAATAATTGGTTTATTTTCAATAAATCGGTCGTTGGGACCCTTGTATATACCAGTTGGGTCGATATTAGTATAAGAAGTAAGACCAGTGGGAGTATATCTCAATCCATTAGGATTCATCCTGGCACTGACCTTCAGATAGATATTGGAGACACCGTTCACCTTAGTCAACATGCGTAAGCTTCATTATGTCTATATCCATCTTCTAAATATATTCATCTGATATAACTTTGATAGTTTCTAAGTATAGTGGTTGAACGAATATCTAAATACAACTTTGTTTTCTTATATATGAATTTCAATATGCTGAGTGCAAACTGGTGTACAACAATTGGACTCATATAGGGTAATGATTCCCATAGCTGAAGAATTTAGAATGCTAACTAAATAGCTTGTTTAATGTTTACCCTCAATCGTTCACAGGTTTTATGGTTATACCTCTTGTAAACCCTCATGAGACAACACTCGTCCGATAAGGACACCTATGGGTTTAAAGGCTTGTTACACACGCTAAGTGCAATCGCGATGCTTGTGAAAGTGAGTTAGGAATTTTATTTTATTTTTAGATAATATTTGCTCGAGGACTAGCAAATAATAAGTTTGGAGGTATTTGATAGACACATTTTTATGTCTGAATTGTCCGTAATTATTTATTTTGTTAGTGCTCAATTTGGTACTTATTGTGTTATTTTATGTGCTTGTAGGTGCTTTTGAGAAATAAACATTTGTGGAAACATTAGCTCAAAAAGTGTTAAAGGTACCCAAAACTTACTAAAGGCACCAAGGAGAATTGATAAAGGCACCCACCAGATGGATTAAGGGCACCCCCTTCTTTGTTTCAAAACTAAAAAATGGCGGGAAGTTTCTTTACACGTGAAGCCTCTCCTGATATGTTTGGGAACCGGATTTATGGGATTTAAGGAGGTTTAAATATATCAAACTCATAACACATTTCTCACAAGATTAATATGCGTCAAAAACAAGAGTTTCAAGCCATAAAAATAGCCGGAAATAGGTTATTTCCGTGAATAAAAAGAAAAGAGATTTACTCAGATTTGGGGAATTAAACGTGTTTTTAGAGTTTGGATTGGTTTAGAATTGATGGGTAAATATCCTTTTCGAGTTTGGAGGGTCTAAGAACTATAAATAGAGAGCCAGGGATCAATATATGAAAGGATGGAGGGAGAGGGGGAGCTCGGCCGGGAAAAGAAGAAGGAATTCTCTTGGAGATTCCTTGCTCCTGTGGTGTAGAAAAAGGTTGTATCAAGTCTAGAAAAGATTGAGAGTGGTTGGGTCAAACTCAAGAAGCTAAACAGAAGAAGAAAAATCATTCCAGGAAAGTTATATGTTGTTGCTGCTGAAGAAGACGTGAAAAACAGATAAAAGACAACGGTTTGTTAACCATTTTGCAACGTTTATCTTCAACTGCAACGGTTTCTTCAAACCATCTGCAACGGATATCTTAGCATCTGCGACGTTTATCTTCAGCTGAAAATACTTTTCTTCTGTAACAGTGAAAACAGTGGTTTGCAAAACCATTACACCGTTGCGAACCATCTGTGTTATTATTATTTTTTTCTTTTTACACATTTTTGAGCCATGTTTCTATCTTTTGAGAGTCTGTACATCATGAAGAGCTAAACCCAACCACTGGGACAATGGAAGAAGCCATATTTCATGAATGACTGGTAACTATTTTTTATTCTTAATGACTTTCGCATTGATTTTTAATTGATTTATGATTTTTCTTAATTAGTTGTGATTTTATTTGATGGCGTATGATGGGACTTAAGAGCTTTTAATGCACCATGCTTGTGATTTACAATTAATATTTTAGAAATCTACTTTTGGCAAAGAAACAGAGTCAATAAAAGAGCTATAATTGTTTGAAAAATCATTGTAGAAATCATTCAGAAGTTATTTTGGTGGAATCCTGAGTTCCAGTTTCTCCAAATATTATTAAAATCTTTTACTAATTTTCTAGTTTAAATTAAAATTAGGTCTAAAACGAATCTTCACAAGTCTTAGCGAACGAACACATTTTTACCACTTTTCTGAAACGATCACTCAGCAAATAGCAAAGACTGGGAGATAGCAAAATTCATATCGACAATACACAGAGCTTTAGGAAAATTCAGTTATTATGCAACCTGGAAAGATGTAGAAGTAAACTGGAATCATATAACTGCAAAAGATGGAAAATAATCAATTACGCACTTGGAACTTACATTTATTCCATAAATATTTTTCACATGAAAAATCACAGAAACACATTAGAAACTTCATGCGTATTAGGATGGGACTGGTAATGTTTTTTTTGTGGGTTTTTTAATAAAGTGGCCAACTTTTAAAATTATAATTAAGAAAGTGGCCGTTTTTTGGACCATTATGTAAAATGTCCAAGTTTGACCTTTTCCATCCCATTTTTTATAGCAATAGTTAGCTGCCTATGTGTCAGTTATCCTACTTAGCAAAAGACTTAAAAGTCTTTAAAACTTTAATTAACCTAAATATTTCTTCTTCCATCTTCATCTCGACCTCCAATTCCTTCAATCAGTTCACAAATAATTTTAATTCACGTATCCCAAACATCAAAATGATTCATTTGAAAATGAAAATTTATCAATAAAACCTACACAGTTGATAAGAAAAAGAAAACATACATAGTTGATTCATAATAAAGAACCACCACCTTTTTTCCCCTTACAAACCCTCCTCCTTGAGAAAATAAACAATCAAATATTATTAAAGTAAGTAAACATGATAAAAATTGACGTAATGAATGAACATGACCTTTTTGTTTTAATCTTTATCTCAGATTTGTAACCAACTGAACTGGTTTGTTAAGACGATCTATTCTCTCATTAAACAAGGTCAGACGAAGAATCTCTTGTTAGAGATGAAAATGAATTTGTTAAGATTAAAATAATCTTGATGGTATTGGATCTTAGGATCAAAGAGTCACTAACCATTGAATTAGGTGGAAATAATAATTTCATTTTCACTCTTTAGTGAATGAAGAACCTTTGGTTAGTCCCACATTGGACAAACCAAGGATGAGTGCTCTCTTTATTACCACAAAATTGGCAACTAAGGGAGGGCCCTTAGGGTTTAGATGCCTTTATGGTAGGGGGAGGACTAAGGCAATGTGCTAGTGGATTGATACATGGTTATCACATATGTGTGGTGCTTCGCACCGAAGCACGCACGCGGGTCGCGGGCTTGCGGAGCTTGCATGTGTTTTGCGTGTGCTCGGCGTGTGCCCGGCGGCTTGTGCCCAGCGTGAGCCTGCGTGAGCCAGTAAGTGCCCCATCAATGCGAATTATTCTCCTCTCTCGAATTTGCCTATAAAAGCAAAAGGAAAAATCATTTGAAAGGCACTCCAGTAGCAGCCACTGTCCTGTCTACTTTTCCCCTCTTCTTGCTTTGATTTGCGCAATTGAGTGTTTAAATTTCTTTTCTTTCTTCAATTATATTCGTTGTTAGGTTCATAGAGGGTTAAACAAGTTGTGATAACTGGGTTAATAACGGGTAGTTTTATCCTGGACATGATTTGTCAGTAGGGGTATAGCATCGCTCATTATTGAGGTGTACCCGACAAATATCGTGTTAAGGATAATTTGCTGAGCAGGTGGCTCTGCCCAATTGTGTACTTCAAAATATCAGAGTGCTTCTATTATTGTTCTAACGTTAACACAGTTCAAGTTTCTGTTCAGTTTTATTTTTATTGTTACAGATTGGCGACAACAATCTTAACACGATATTTCTTATTCGCTACTTCTGTTCCAATGGCGAAGACTGATGTTGACAGACCTCAAAAAATTTCTGGAAAGGACTTCAAAAGATGGCAATCAAAAATGCTATTTTTACTGAGTTTTCTTATGCTGGATGAATTGGTATTGAAGCCGTTTGATGAATCGTTGAATGAACCTGAAAATGAAAGAGAACTAGATAGTTGGAAGAGACAAAATTATATGGCTAAAAACCATATCCTGAACTTCCTAGAAGATGCCTTGTATGAATTTTACAATGCAAAAGAAAATTTTAATGCATTTAATTTATGGACTGCATTAGAAGCTAAATATGAAGCAGAAACAACGGGAAGTAAGAAATTTTTTGTTGCACGATTTTTGGAATATAAAATGGTGAATGTTAAATCTGTGGTAGATCAGTTTCTGGAACTTCAACAAATTATTAATGAAATTATTGCTGAAGGAATGGTGATTGACGAAACATTTCAAGTTTCGGCCGTGATTGAGAAATTACCTAATTCTTGGGCTGAGTACAAGAGAAGACTAAGACATGAAAATGGTGAAATTAGCATGGTGGAACTGGGTAAGAACATTCAAGTTGAAGAAATGCTGTGCTCAAAAGACAAAAATGTATGTTCTGCAAGGGACATGTCCAACAAAGCCCATGTCAGCGAACATAAATCTTCTGCAAGCCTGGATCACAACAAACGCAAGCCTGGCCAGCAAAGAAAATGTACTTTTCAAAAACCAAAATCTGGCATTGGTAAAATTAAAGGAGCATGTTATGTGTGTGGTATTTCTGTCCATATGGCAATACACTGTAGAAAACGTAAGGATGCTAATTTTAAAAAGCCAAATGCAAATTTAGTTGAAAACAACAAAAATGAGTTTTCTGGCACGGTGTTCGAAGTTAATTTAGTTACCAATGTGAGAGACTGGTGGGTAGACTCTGGTGCTACCAAACATGTCTTCGGAAACAAAGAGATGTTCACCTCCTATCAGACGGTAGGAGAAGGAGAAAAACTCTATATGGGTAACTCGTCTGCAGCACAGGTTGCAGGAAAAGGAAAAGTTGGGCTGAAGCTCTCTTCTGGAAAAACTCTCACATTGAATGAAGTTCTACATGTTCCGGACATCTGCAAGAATCTTGTTTCTAGTGGTGTGTTAGATGATAAGGGATTTAAAATTGTATTTGAGTCTGGAAAAGTGATTATCACTAAGGGAAAGGATTATGTAGGAAAGGGCTATAAATCTGAGGGCTTATACAAATTGAATGTAACCTCTGTTGAAATGAATAAAATTGATTCTTCTTATGTTTGTGTGTCATTGAATATCTGGAATGGTAGACTTGGTCATGTAAATTATAAATCAATGAACAAATTGGCAAGCATAGGCTGCATTCCAAAATTCACTTTGGAAAATGAACATAAATGTGAAATATGTGTAGAATCAAAATATGCTAAAAATCCCTATAAGAAAAATATTCACAGAAATTCTAAACCCTTAGAATTAATTCACACAGACCTAGTTGACATGAAATCGGTTCAAACTAGAGGTGGTAAAAAATGGTTTGTCCCTTTCATAGATGACTGTACTAGGTATTGTCAAATTTATTTACTTAAAAGAAAGGATGATGCCTTAGAAGCCTTTAAAATATATAAATTAGAAGTTGAAAAACAAATGAGTACCACCATTAAAACCGTTAGGTTTGACCGTGGGGGTGAATATGTAATCCCTATATGTGCACAACATGGTATCATTCATGAATTAAATCCTCCTTATTCACCACAATATAATGGTCTGGCTGAACGGAAAAACCGAACCCTTAAGGAGATGATGAATGCCATGTTAATTAGTTCAGGACTACCTGCGAACTTGTGGGGGGAGGCCGTCCTCTCAGCTTGTTATGTCCTGAAGAGAGTGCCTTTTAAAGGATCGGACAAATCTCCATATGAATTATGGAAAGGAAAACAACCCTCTTATGCATACTTCAAAGTGTGGGGGTGTTTGGATAAGGTTTATATCCCTCCACCTAAGAGGACTAAGATAGGGCCCAAAACCATTGATTGTGTCTTCCTAGGATATCCTGAACACACCACTGCTTATAGGTTTATGGTTGTGAGTTCTGACAACTCAGAAATTGGTGTGAACACCATTATGGAATCTAGGGATGCTGCATTTTTTGAAAATGTGTTTCCGCTGAAATCTGAATCTCGCATGTTATGTGAAGATCCCCTAGATGTCCATTCTTCTAGCCATACCTTACCGGTAGAAGAAGATGAACCTGTTTATGAGCCTAGAAAAGGCAAAAGACTTAGAGTAGAAAAATCTTTTGGACCAGACTTCATAACCTGTTTAGCTGAAACTGATCCACAAACCTATAAACAGGCCATGACTTCTTCTGAAGCTCCATGGTGTAAAGAATCCACTATTAGCGAAATGGATTTCATTATACAGAATGAGACTTGGGAGATTGTAGATTTACCTCCAGGGTGCAAACCCATAAGCTGTAAATGGATCTTCAAGAGAAAACGTAAAGTAGATGGAACTGTGAAAAAGTATAAAGCTAGACTAGTAGCTAAGGGCTATAAACAAATAAAAGGTGTAGATTTCTTTGACACATATTCACCTGTCACGAGAATTACGTCCATTAGGATGTTAATTGCGATTGCTGCTATTCATAACTTATAGATACATCAAATGGATGTAAAAACAACGTTTCTAAATGGTGAATTAGATGAAGAAATATACATGGACCAACCTGAGGGCTTTGTAGTGAAAGGTTGTGAAAACAAAGTGTGTAGACTTAAAAAATCTTTGTATGGCTTGAAACAAGAACCTAAACAATGGCATGAAAAATTTGATCATGTAATGTTCTCTAGTGGTTTTAAAATAAATGAATCTTACAAGTGTGTTTACATTAAAACTGTGAATGATGCATGTGTGATTGTATGCTTGTATGTTGATGATATGCTTATACTAGGTACAACCATAGATGTAATTAATTCCACTAAGAATATGCTGAATGAGAACTTTGACATGAAAGACTTAAGTCCCGCTGATGTAATCCTACGGATGAAAATTAGAAGGGAGTCTAATGGTAATAGTCTTAGTCAATATCATTATGTTGAGTCTCTTCTTAGAAAATATAACCAGTTTGATAGTAAACCTGCGAGTACCCCATATGATCCTTGTTGTAGACTCAAGAAGAACAAGGGAAATGGAGTTTCACAACTTGAGTATTCGCGTGTCATAGGAAGTCTGATGTATTTAATGAACTGTACGAGACCATACATTGCCTATGTTGTGAGTAGGTTAAGTAGGTATACTTGTAATCCGGGACTAAAGCATTGGGATGCACTTATCAGAGTGTTAAGGTATCTAAAATACACTTTAAACGTTTGCTTAAGTTATGAGAGATACCCTACAATCCTTGAAGGATATTGTGATGCAAACTGGATAGCAGACTCAGAGGAGTCTAAATCTACGAGTGGATACGTTTTCACTCTAGGTTGTGGATCAGTGTCTTGGAAGAGTTCCAAACAGACCTGTATCGCTCGATCCACTATGGAATCCGAGCTTATTGCGTTAGATAAAGCAGGAGAGGAAGCCGCTTGGCTAAGATGCTTTTTAGAAGACATTCCTCTCTGGAATAGGCCTTCGCCAGCTATATCTATACATTGTGATAGTCAAGCTGCAATAGCTAATGCTAAAAACAACAACTATAACAAAAAAATCTATTCATATTCGGAGAAGACACAATTCTCTAAAACAACTAATCTCAACTGGCGTTATTTCTGTTGACTTTGTGAGGTCTAAGGAAAATATCGCGGACCCTTTGACGAAAGGCTTGTCCAAGGAGATAGTTAGTAAAGCATCGAGGGGGATGGGGCTTAAGCTCATCAATTAAACTTTCCATGAAGGACATTCAATCTTGCTGACTGGAGATCCCAAGATCAAGGTTTCGAATGAGACAACTAATTTCTGGCGGGTTAAAGGAAACACTATCAGAGAATTCCATTCTCTGTCCCTTCCCTATGGTGTAGACGTGATAGTGTGACTGCATGTGAGGATGACTTATGATTAAGTCTTAATGAGTTCTATAGTTTCAATTTAAGATTGAAGTGGGGTGCAGCAGTAAACACTCTTGATAGAACTCACCTATCTGAATGATGAAGTGGGCCGCTTCCTATGAGAACTGAGATGATTCTCTAGAGCATTCTAAGAAACGGGATACGTCCAGGGCCAAAATGGACACAACGGCATGAATTTAACAGCACTTTCAGAGATATCTCGCGTGGAAGCTATTGATGAATTACACCAAACGATGGAGGTTCAAGATATCGCGTTCACTGTCCATTAAGTAGTTCCGGTAATTTCTCACTAAGTAAAGGTTCAAGACCTTATGGACACCTATTGCTTAAGAGGTATTTCTCGTTTTCTGATTTCTGATTTTATCGTTTTCTACATTCATGTGGGGGATTGTTAGAGATGAAAATGAATTTGTTAAAATTAAAATAGTCTTGATGGGATTGGATCTTAGGATCAAAGAGTCACTAGCCATTGAATTGTGTGGAAATAACAATTCCATTTTCACTCTTTAGTGAATGAAGAACCTTTGGTTAGTCCCACATTGGACAAACCAAGGATGAGTGCTCTCTTTATTACCACAAAATTGGCAACTAAGGGAGAGCCTTTAGGTTTAGATGCCTTTGTGGTAGGGGGAGGACTAAGGCAATGGGCTAGTGGATTGATGCATGCTTATCACACATGTGCGATGCTTCGCACCGAAGCACGCACGTGGGTTGCGGGCTTGCAGAGCTTGCGTGAGCTCGGCGTGTGCCCGGCGTGTGCCTGGCGTGAGCCAGCAAGTGCCCCATCAATACATAACGGTTTTGTTTTAAATTCCTAAAATATATTTATGTTACCGTTTTAAAATAAATATGATTAATTCGAATTAATAAAAATATTCTTTCATAAATGCGAATTAATTCTCTTCTCTCGAATTTGCCTATAAAAGCAAAAGGAAAAATCATTTGAAAGGCACTCCAGTAGCAGCCCCTGTCCTGTCTACTTTTCCCCTCTTCTTGCTTTGATTTGCGCAATTGAGTGTTTAAATTTCTTTTCTTTCTTCGATTCTATTCGCTGTTAGGTTCATAGAGGGTTAACCAAGTTGTGCTAACTGGGTTAATAACGGGCAGTTCTATCCTTGACATGATTTGTCAGTAATGGTATAGCATCGCTCATTATTGAGGTGTACCCGACAAATATCGTGTTAAGGACAATTTGCTGAGCAGGTGGCTCTTCCCAATTGTGTACTTCAAAATATCAGAGTGCTTCTATTATTGTTCTAACGTTAACACAGTTCAAGTTTCTGTTCAGTTTTATTTTTATTGTTACAGATTGGCGACAACATCTGTCTCTTGAGGTTCGAAGTTCTTCAATTCTCTTTGTGACCTCAGGTTCGAAGATATCTCTCTGGAAGAAAATTGGTAGCTCTGGTATTTCTACAAACACTTGTTGTGTGTTTACAACTTGGTATGGGTAGAGTCTGTTAAATTTGTTGTAATGCTTATTAGTTCTCCTTCCCTGAAAAAACTACAAACTCAACAATAGCCCAACAATTGCAAAACATTCATAACTCTAAAATACTTTGGTTCATAGCCAATCAACCACAAAATAAATCAAACGGCAGTAATCATGTTCCTTTACTTGATTTCCTGGTGTTATATTGAATCCAAATACAACCCAACTTCTACCATTATCGTGGCATAAATTAATTGTGCTTTTCAACTTTGAAATCCCTCAATTCCTATAGCAAAGCAACAAAATCAGGTGTTCTTGCCTGCTTCATAGCTTGAACTTAGCTCTAATACTCTTGTAATCTCATATCATAGTTTCCCTCTTTTTTCTAGCTTAGAAACTCTAACCAAACCCATCTAAAGAACACCCCAGAACCATGGCTAGAAGCGGCATAACTTTGGTGCAGAAAAATGTTGAGACGGTGAAGACTGAAGAGTAAAGATGGAGGCAGAAAGATCAAAAGAGTTTACTTTTAAGGCATTGTAGGGATAGGTTATTAAATCAAAGTTAAATTCTGACTAAGTAAATGTTTTTTGACCAGTTAGATGGGTCCGGAAGGAAAAATTAATTGAAAGGCCATTTTATATAATGACATAAAAAACGGCCGGTTTATTAATTAGGGGTTTAAAAGTTGGCTACTTCATTAATTTGCCTTTTTTTTCAAAAAACACTTAACATATATATAGTAATAATTTTTTATATTGGTGTTTGATAAAATTTTTATAAAGTGCATTTTATACAAAGCACTTTCAAAATTCCCTAACTTTTAAAAGCTGGGAAAGATGAGCTTTTAAAAGTTTTAAAAGAAGAAGTTGTGGTCTCATCTAATTTTCCTATCTGATTTTTCTTTTCTATCCCTATTTTATTTTATAAATGACAAAATTTACCCGTAGATCTATATACCATTAATTTTTTATTTCATATATTTTATTATTAAATTTATTCTTTTTCATTTTATAACTATATTTTATATACTATTTCAATTAATTTTTTTAATTTATCAATAATAAAAATAAGGACAAATCTTAAATAATTATTTAATTTATTTTTATTTTTATTTGAAAATTATATCTATAATAAGTAATTAATAAAAATAATATTTTTAACAATAAAAAATAATATTTTTAATAAATTTAATATTACATAAATGTTTAAAAGTTAAAAACTTAATTATTTTTAAATTCAATAAACTTGAATAAAATTATTTTTAGAGATATGTCTATTTTTGTCATTTGGTATAACAGCATTGGTTGAACCTGATATTTTACCAAACACAATTTGATCACTTTTTAATTAACTTTAAACATAGATCTACAAAATAAAAATAGATCTTCAAATATACAAAACTGGTTACAAAAAATCAACAACTAAATAAAAAAAATCGAAGAGATTTAGCGTCTATAATGATGATCAAGCTTACCAGAAAAAAAGAAGATGACGAGCTCAACTGTGAATGAATCTTCATTTTAATCTTCGAAATGATCTTCGTAATAGAACTATGAAGATGACTAGCTCAACTGTGAATTAATCTTCGGTTTAATCTTTGAATTAATCTTGTTAATAAAATTAAGAATTAATCAAACATATAATAAAGAAATCGCAATTGTGAATCATATCTAAATTCCATCATCATTAACCTTGGTAATGCAAACCCTAGAAAAAATTTCCGCAGCTCAAAGCAGAGAAAAAACGAGACCTAAAAAATATAAAATCTTATTTTGTTTAAAAAAATATTATATATATAAGGCATAGCCATTACAAAAATATAATTTTGAAATGTAATTTTCACCCTAGGACTAAACAATAATATTTGGAACAAACAGACAATATATATTTTTAAAAGGACCAAACAACAATTGGATCAGGTCAACGGGACCAAACTGACACAATGTTCTTTATATTAGGATTAATTGATAGTTTCTACTAATTAAGAATGGTAAATGAAAATCGGGCGGCCTTTGGACGCTTAGTGAAATTTAAATTCCCATTTTCCGTATATACACATATCCCCTGAATTCAAGTTCTAGCTCCGTACTTGTAATCTCACTATAGCTAACCCAGATGTGCTAGAAGGGTATAATTGTCGGTTCATATAAAAATTAGTTTTAATAGATTGGTTAAAAAATCCAATTTGGATATTAAAAAAGTATTTATTAACATTCAAAGTATCTTAATTCAAATCTAAGAGCTATTCAACCAAAAAAATGAATAAAAAAGTGATTTGGGTAGTAGTAGTATAAAGTTGTTTAACAATTTTTAGAAATTTTCACAAGCCGAAAATGCGGCCAAATCATAAAATCTCCCGTGCTGAAGGCACACGAGCGAAGCGAAGGTCTGGATGATACTTTAGTATAGAAAAACACTGTGTTTCCCTAATGACGTCTCAAATTGAAGGACCAAGGTCCACATCGAAATCTATTGTGAAGTGTTGTTCAAATGCAACAGCAGCTGCAGTTGTTGATTATAGTTGTAGTGGGTGGTTGGAGTCTTCGTGTAACCAAACTGAGCTACAACTAGATCCTGAGATTTTGCGGAAAGCTACATGGTCGACTTTCTCACAAAACTGTAGTCAATCTAGAGCTAGAACAGCAGAACGGCTGGAAATAAGAGTTCAAACAGCCCAAAAGCTTATGTAAATTTTCTTGCTTGTGAATCATACTTCTCCTCAAAATCGTCTAGGACCAGGACATTCAATTTTACTTGATTTTACCTTTTTATCCAAATGATAACATTATTACCATAGCCGGCTTAAACACTTACCTCACGCATCCTAATCTATCTGGAATACGACGTGGAAAGGTCTAATACTGCCGTTATCATACGGCTGTTCCAAAAGCAAAATTCTTAAATTAGTTAAAAGAAAAGAAAAAAAAAAAAAAACGGAGATCCATTTAACTTATTTTCCATTTTAACTTCACTAGTTTACATAAAAAAAGAGAAAGAAAAACCCTCTCAGTCTCTCTCTAACAGAAACTAACAGAAACCCTCTCATTCTCTAATAGTGATGAAACTAACAAAAACCTTCTCATATGACTTACTAACTATATAAAGCAGAAAATAAAAAACCAGCTCCCTATCTAACTGATAAACCCCACAAACATACTAATATCATTTACAAACTGTATTTGGTCTTCAACATCTTTAAAACCATAGTATTTGGTTCAAGTTATGGGATTACAGGGTAATCTAATTTCTAGAATTGGATCAAATTTTATTGTTTGGTTGATATATTCAATTGTATGATAATTGATATGTCCCAAATCACTTTAATACATTTTTTCCTCTTTGAGGAAATTATAATCATAAAAATATGTCAATTTTAAAATTTTGGATTCCCTTAGAATTCAATTCTAGGAATCCAATAACTTGAAACAAACGTCTCATAGGTGTAATAACACCCTTAAACCATAATCCAACCGCCACAAGTGTAGTTGTGGTCAATCGGTTCATGATATTCTCAAATTTCAGCACAACTTGATCTACTTTGTTTTCAGTTTTGACTCTCATTTCATCGAGCTTCATCAATGGAAGCTCAGACGATTTTTTTCCATCTTTCTTGAACCAGGTATCAGACATTGAATCTTTTGGTGTTGGTGTCATTGATGATACTGGTAGAGGGAGAGAAGAAGAAAACCAAAAATAAGGGATAGTGTGATGAGATAGAAAATGGATTTTTAGTTTGATAGAGAGAAAAAAAAAAAGCAACCAATGAGGTTACTCTACACTAAAAATCCCAGGCTATGTTCCTTTTGATAGAAAGGAATTACACTTAACTTTGTCAGAATATTTTCTCTGTTAATACAGTAGACAAATCCCAACAAGAATTTATCTTCAATAAAATAGATCATGTGGTTTCTAAGGAAGAGAATGAAAGCTTATAATATTCCTTCCAAAGAAAAAAAATTTAGGGTATTAAAAAAATTAAAACCTAATAAATCTTCAGGACCAGGTGGTTTTCCTGCCTGTTTTTTTTAAATAAAATTGGGAAATTGTTGCAGATCGAGTTACAATGAGTATCCAACATTTTTTTTCACTGGATTTCTTCATGCAGACCTCAACCGAACCTTTCTTTTCTTAATACCTATAGGACTTCGTAACACCACTTATAAAATAATAGCAAATGTTTTTGCCAATAGAATAAAACCGCATCTAGATAACATCATATTCCCATTTCAAGCAGCTTTTCTATCAAAGAGACAAATAATTGTAATATAATAATATCTCATGAAATTATCCACTCTTTTAAAAAGAAGAAAACAAGATCCGGGGGCTTAGGAATTAAAATTGACATGTCCAAAGCTTTTGATAGAGTCAATTGGGACTTTCTTCTCGCTGCTCTCCAAGCTTTTAGTTTCAATGATAGATTTTGTAATCTTATTTATCAATGTATCTCAACTTCCTCTATTGATGTTATGTTAAATGGAACTCCTGGAAAAAAATTAATCCTTCTAGAGGTCTAAGACAAGGAGACTATTTATCTCTGTATCTATTTCTAATTTGTATAGAAATCTTTTCTAGACTACTGCTTAATAAAGAAAATAATAAACTTATTCATGGGGTCAAGCTTTCTTCTTTTTTCCAAAGCTGGTCTAAATGAATGTAAAAACCTCCTAAATACTATTGAAATCTTCAGTAAAGCCTCAGAACAACTGATTAATTTTGAAAAATCAGGTTTATTCTTCAGTAAGAAAGTCCATCAAAAACATCAAAGAATGTGTCAAATTTTTAAAAATAAAGAAGATAGACCAAAAGATTCTTACTTATGAGCCCATCTCTTCATAGACAGATCAAAAATAAAAACAGAAACAATGATAGAGAAAATGGATTAGAAAACTCAAGGCTGGAAAAGTAAGGTTTTACCCCAATCAAGTAAAAGGGTCCTCAATAAATCTGTCTTGGCTAGTATGCTAATTTTTCAAATGGGGTGCTTTGTAATACCAAAAAAAGATAACTAATAAAATTAATGTTGTTCAAAGAGACTTCTGGTGGGGTAAAGAACTAATTCCAAAGGCTACCTTAAAGCTTGGACTTGTCTTAGAAAACCAATACATAAAAGAGGTTTAGGATTTAGAGATGATCATAAAACCAATTTAGCTATGATTGTAAAAGTGGCATGAAGACTGATCACTGATCCCAAGTCCCTTTGGGCCTCTTAATTAAAACATAAGTACTTCATGAGAAATTCAGCCATAAGAGTAAAAACTTCTGTCTAGTTCATGGATTTGGAAATGTATCAGTAAAGGTATTCGTCTAGTATAACAATATAGTATTCGAGAAGTAGGAGATGACAAAGATATTCAATTCTGGGAAGACAATTGGGTACCGGGTATGGATGGTAACCTTCTTCAATACGAAAATTACAACAATAACTTCCTAACACTTGTGGCAGACATCATTGACCCTGTCACTAAAAAGTGGAATGTTTCTTTAAGTTCTTTTCTATTCCCATCTAGTATTTCTGATAGAATCTGTGAGATCAGGATTTTCCCAACAGATCTCAACAATCCCAAAGTTGATAAGCTAAGATGGCTATTGACTGTGTCAGGAGAATTTACTGTCAAATGTATGTATGCTAAACTTAATGAAAATAGGATTAACTCAAAGTCGCAAACAACCTTGACCTACAAAATGCACTTTCTACTAATTTTGGAAAGACCTTTGGAATTTATATATTTCTCAAAGAATAAAAAAAATTGCAGGGAAATGTTTACAGAATGCACTTTCTACTAATCATAAACTTTTTATAATTAATAAAGATATCTCCCAAACATGTTCTTTCGGTTGTGAATCTGAAAAAACTCTAGAAAATCTGTTTTTTCATTGTAATTTTTCTAAATCAATATGGGCTTTGGAGCCTAGTCCTGTTATCTTCTCTTTTGATAATTTTGTATTTTTTTTAGATGTCTGTAACTCTTGGATATAAAAAAATAACTCAGTGATCTTTATAGAGCTAGTGTTAACTAAAATGTGGTTTATTTAGAAGAAAAAAAGGTGCAATAGGGCCTTCAAAGGGAAATAGAGTACACCAAATCAAACTGTTTTAGATATTCAGAGACACATTAACTTTTGGAACAAGAAAGACACAACCCAGAACAAAAAAGGAAATACAAAACATCAACAAGATAAAATAAAGGAGGATTGGAAATTTCCAAAGAAGAATAATTTTAAAATAAATGTTGATGAAGCTTGGATATCTAAAGGTAGTTCGTCTGGTTTTGTCATAATTCTTAGAAATGATGCATGTGACTTTGAGCAAGGAAGAGCAGAACCTTCCACAACAACTGAACCAGAAGAAGGAAAAGCACTATGAGTCCTTCATGCGGCTCAATGGGCAAAGGAGAAAAAGATATACAAATTCAGTATAAAGGGAGATTGTAAGAAGATTTTTGACTTTTTTAATGGGAAGCAGACTCTGATTTGTTGGCAGAGTATGATAATTTTGAAGGAAGCAGGAAGGATCATAAAACTTTGTCAAAAAAATTTAGGTGTTAACTTTGTACCAAGAATGGAAAATAGTGTAGTTGATGTGCTAGCAAAAAAGGCAAAATCTTTCTCTTGTATTGTGGACTGGGAAATGATCTATTGAACCTTTTATAGCAGTAGATAAATCTAATACTAGGAAGGATCTTCAAGCTTCCATATTAGATGGCTCTACTTCAATTGTAAGACGGGATTCTCACTCTCAAAGTTAGTTTTTTAATGAATGACCAATTTGCAAAAAATAAAAATAATAAAGCTATTTAACGTTTGGTAGTCAACAAATATCCAATACATTGCTTTCGTACCTAATATTTAAAATATTAAGGGTTAGTTCCTGAATCCGATATTGACCGTTAAAGTCAACGTTTGTTTAATCTTTACTCTATTTTTCCAATTTTTATTAAAATATTAATCAATCTTATAAATTTACATGCGAAGAAAAATACCTCAAACCCAAGACTAAAAAAAACAAAAATATACCATAAAATCGATCTTTATGCTAAGATCCGCGAAGTATTCGTGGCTACATCAACTTAAACAACACCATTATTTCCTATATCCTGACAAACCACCCATTCGATGACTTTCTGAAAACCTAAAAACAGAACCAAGCTTTACCAAGTAATGATCCTTTGTTCACCCCAACTAAAAAACTTGAATCTTCATCGACAAATGTAGTATTATTAATAGAATTCTTCTTTTTTTTTTCCTTGTGGCTTTTTCTTACAAGCGCGTTAACAATAATCTTCCCCCATTTATTCAATTGAAATGAAAGTTTTTTTATTGTGAATTTAGAAATTAGGGTGTTTTAAAGTGAAGGTTTGAAGTGATTATATCAGTGGGTGTTGATTCAACAAATGATTTAGAAGCTCGAGATAAAGCATTATTTCCTTGTTTACTTAGACCAAGTACTGTTTTTTTAACCTTTGATATCATTTATTCACTCTTTGGTATTTTAATTGATTGTAAGTGTTCGTTTTCACTTTGTGATTACTAAAAAATTAATATCATCACAACCAAATAAATTTATTGTTTAAAAAATTTTATGAGTAAAATTGAATCAGCAATGAAAAAATTGTTAGAAAGAGTATCTATTTAAACCGAAATAATTACATATGACGAATGAGTAAAATCATACATTATATATATCCTTACCTAATTAAATTTTCTTAATCTAGATATTAGTAAGTTCTTTTAGTTCATCTTCTTCTTTTTTTCCGACCCCCTTCTTCTGTTTTGAGTCTAGTATTTATAGAATTTTAAGGGGTCCCATCAAATATTATCTGTCCAGCTGATGATTTTATCTATATCTTATTATAATATTTGTCTCACAAAATTGTGTTCCCCGCGGATTATAATGAGGATATTTTTTATTTTATTTGATTCCTAGCAGTGTAGATTGCGTTCTTCTTGTGGTCTCATCTTTTCTCATAAATATTCCCGTATACTTGATATGGAATAGATAAAATTTGGGTCGTTAATCTTTTCTTAAATTATTGCATGTCTGAACGTGACTTGCGGGGATGATCCGTCACGTTTTAACTTCTTTGTCTCGCAGCTTGCATGATTGATACGCGTCCTTCATGCGGTATTAATGTCAGTTTTACGCCATCTGTCGTGTTCTTGTCAAGTCTAAGTTATTATCCCGTAACTTGCGTGTCTCTCATGCATTACTGAGGTCATTTCTGCACCATCTGTCATGTCAGATTGACTGTGTAAGATTTGTTCTGAGCGTTGATTTTCTTCGAGATATGGAATAGAGTTCTCTTAGGTCTTGATTCAATACTTCTCAAGTTATTGTAATCTGATAAATCTTTCTTTGATAGCTAACACATGTATGCCAGAGATTTGGTATTCACAATTTGCCCTTTTTTTTCGTATTCTACAGAGGACGGAATTTGGGAGAAAAAATTATCACATTTCTATCAATCTCCACGCCACCTTTAATAAAGTTTTTCCTTTTCATTTAATGTGTATTTATTATTTTGATGATTATTTTTTGAAATACTCCTATAAAGTTGAGTTTTATCAGATTTTTTCAGTTATTATCTTTGTCCCCTTTGTCTTCTTCTTCATAAAGCTTCTGCTTAACTTTACTCTCTTTTCATAAACTTTTTCCTCAGAGAATTTTGGAGTCTGATTAGTTCAGTTTTTTCCCCAATCTCCTTTTTCGATTAAAGATTTCTTTTTATTGAGATCGAGTATCCATTTTCTTCTAAGTTTAAGCCTTTTTCCAGATAAAACTTTTGATTTCACCATTGTTGCAGGTAGGAGCTTTATCTTCATTGTCTGGTTTCATGGTGATTTTGATTTTGATTTTATGATTTGTTCTGGCTGAATTTTGATGATGGGTAACAATGAAATAATGATTCTGAGATGTTAATGATGATAATGATGATTCTGAGATGTTTGTAGCTTTAATATGTTGATTCTTTCTTATTTGAGTTACTTGAACTTTGATAACCTTGAAAATTTATGACTTTAATCCCTCGATTTCATGGATTTTCATTTGCTGAGTGTTTTATGAGATTTTGACTGAATATTTTCTGACTTTTGATGTGATTTGTCCATGTTTTGATGTGATTTATCCATGTTCCTCATTTGTTCTTGCCCCTGTTCATTATTAAAGTTCAAGATGAATATGTTATTAATTGTTCTTGCCCCTGTTGATTATTTATAGATAGAATTTATCATGTCAGGAGAAAAAGATAATAGTATGTCTAAATCTGTCCCGCACCAAAGTAAGCAACTTTCAGAGAAGAAAACATCTCGATATTTTGCGGAAAAACCAAAGGTAGGAGGAAAATCTGGTCCCGCAGATCCTCAGCCCCTTAATGTGATTCATCCCGCATATTTTTTACTGATGTTGCAAGTACAGTTAATCCTGCAGCCAAGAAAACTTCTTCCCGCATGAATAAGCGAGCCAGTGATAGTTTAAGTTTTAAATTTGAGGATCTTAATGAGTTTAAGATAAAACATAATCTGAATGACTTCAAAGCATATTTTTATGAACCCGATGAAGGTGATGAAATAACACTTGATATGATAAGGATTTTCCCATATAGTGCGGATAAATTATTGATAGTTGCGGGCGCATTAGATGTAGGTTTGGAGTTTCCTTTATACAAGAGTGGAGATTCATTTCAGTATGAAGTTCTTTCGGGTCGTAGTAAAGTAGATAATCATTATGCGTGTTGTTCCATTGCTCGGTATAATGGAAATTGGTGGCGTATGTTAAATGAATATCATAAACGCAACAAAAGGGAGATAAATCTCAAAATCTATATTCCCAATCCTATGGAGCATAAATATTATACCTTAGAAATTTTTCTACTACTTATGATGATGCCATGGCTGCGAAGAATTATAAAAAAATATAGTATTGGCCCGGGTCGTAGAGGTGGTGATGGTTTTCGTCTGCTTTGGGAAATTGATACTACCAAGTCGAAAGTTATTCCCGGGACGCAGCAGAACTGGAAAGAAAAATTTCCTGACGATCATGATTTCAGGTGGTATCGTACCCCTCTGGTAATTGAAGGTCCCTGGATTTATGGTTTTGTACAAGATACTGTGATTCACAACCTTACTTATGGTCTGCATGTCTATTGTCCCTGGCAATTAAATTTCGATGGTTTTTCTTTCCAATATGATGAAAGGTACGTATAACTCCAATATTTAGTTTTTATGTTTAACTTCTGTGTTTGAAATCACTTAACTGTGATTATCTTATACATCTTCGAATGGAAGGTGATTTTGAGAGTGATGCGAGTAAGAAAATAAAAGTTGTTGTTGCGGGAAAAAAAGTATTAATTATCTAAATAAATTTTTTATACCATATTGAGATTTTATTTATTGAATTATCTTCTTATAAATTGGATGTTGATAGGGTCGAAAAAAGAACAAGGTTGTATCTCATATTTCTACTGAGCGGGAGGAAAGGGAAATCCTTGATACAACTAATTCCTCTTCAAAAAATATTGAATGAAGTGAAGGTCTCGGCTTCAATAATGATGAATTTGAAAAAGGTGATGAGGGACAAAATGTTCCGTTTCAATCAACAAACTAGGAGCGATATATTTTTATTGATACTGTAGGTTCCAAACCCGTGGGTACCCATGAGGGTCTTGAGGTTCAATCTGCTAGGCCCATGGATTCTTTTGTTGATGCGGGAGAAACTAGAACCGATGAATTAATGAATCAATCTATCTCCTTGGAATATGGAATGGGTATTGGTGCATCTACTTCTCAGTCTACTACTACTCAGTTTTCATTTTTTCCTCCTCAATTTTCTTCTCCTTTATATGAAGGATATTACCTTGTGCATTCTGTTAGTGAGGAAGGAGGTTCGTCTGATAAAGAGGAACCTGAAATAACTATTATTGTTGCCACTAATGAAGGTTGTAATAAGGGTATAGATGTCATTGACACTACCAATAAAAGTGGCACTGAGGGTACTTCGGACAGTGGTAGGGGAAAAGGAGGAATGAAAGATGAAAAACCTTGTTGATGAAGAAAATGAGGCTTTTCGTTGGTTCATGTCAAAAGATTTGTTATCTGTTCCGCACAAATTTCAACCCGTAGAAAATGATTCTGCTGCGGTAGGATCTTTGCGTGGGCGTATGCGATCTGCTTCTTACGAATCAGTGAAAGAATCCTGGTTAAGAGATCAAGGCAATTATGTTCGTTCTTCTTTTGATATTGACCTTCCTTTTTCTCTTGCGGATGTAATGGCTCTTGCGGATGGTGGGGAATATTCTTTACCTCAGCAAGCTATCTTACAGGTATATATATATATTTGTATATGACTGGTGAATCAAAAAGTTGTAGCTTGCCCGTGGTCAAAAAGCTACTTATATTGCGTACAAGTTCTTCATGGGCTGGTCAATAAAAATGGAGGCAAAGTATAGGAAAGTAGAAGCAAAATTGATCAAGGATGAAGAAGAAAATGCTATCTTGCGGGCAGAGTTGTTACAAAAGAATATTGCGGTAGAGAATGCAGAAGATCTGAAGCGGGACAATGAGATTCTTCGTCAGAAATTACTGGATCTTCAAAACCAAGATTCATTTTGTTTCTCTTGTTATTTTCTTCAAATTATTTTTCTCTTTATTTAAATCATACTTTATGGGATCAGCGGGGGTTTCAGACCTTATAGATAGGATACGGAGTAGAAATCAGTGTCTTACTGAGCACGTAATTGAGGTTAATAATCAAAATGCGGAGATTAAAGAAAGGTGTAATACGCTGATTGATGATTTGGAACGTGCAAAAGTCAAGCATGGAGAATTATATACAAAGTATCGCTTATTGCATTCGGAGTTGCTTCATAACAAGGATGAATCCAATGATGCTCTCTCTTGGACAAAAAATAGTGTTACTGAGACATGGGTGCGGATAGAAAAGTTGGAAGATGAAATCCATAGGCTTTATGTGGAACGTAAAAACATTCTTGCGGAATTTTCTTCTTCCAAGTCATTCCATGATTCTCAGTATTCTTCGTATGTTGCTCAAATTGTTAAGGATAGATGATGAGGTAGCATATGCTCATGCTAAGGGAAATACATTAGTAGAAGCTCGGTCTGGAATTTCTATATTATTAGAAATTGTTCATCTGTGTGAGGTTGATATTTATTATTTTCAAAAAGGAACGGAAAAACTCATAAATGAGATGAATCAATTACATCATGAAGATGCATTGAAACGGGTAGAGTTAGATCGATATCGTGAAGATCTTCACCATCTTACTGACAATTATCAAAAACTTTCAAAAGAGTATAATTATCTTGATGATGCTCGAGATGCAATACTATATGAACTAGAAGAGTCTGAATTCCTTGGAGGAGGTATCTTATTATATTGTATAATTGCAGTTTTATACAATTTCTTACATTACTTGATCTTTTGTTTCACATTATATTATAGGCTTCGAGGAAAAACTCAGAAATGCGACTTCAAGAGTTAAAGAAGTTGAGGGACAACTCGATACTTCAACAACTAGAGTTAGAGAAATTGAGGGAAAAATCCAGCTTGCATCCACCAAATCAGAGGATGTTGAGGGACAATTGAAGCTCGCAACAACCAAATTTAGTGAAGTTGAAGGTTAGCTTAAACTTGAAACTATTAGAGATGATAAGGCTGAAGGAGACCTGAAGCTTGAGAATGCTAGAACCGATAATGTTGTGAATGATTTGTCTGTCCAACAAGGGAGAGAAAATATTAGGAAGCACAAGCTACTTCATTTGACGTACGAGTAAGACAAGCTACGGGTCAGGTGAATGAATTAAATCGTGAGCTTGGAATTGCACGCGCCAAAGCTGTTTGATTAAAAACTGAAGCTGTTATAGGGGTAGCTAAAGCAATAAATAACACTTTAGATAGAGTGGAGGAGGATGGATTTACCAAAAAATATAGTCGTAAAAAATTTCCAAAAAACATTCTTCTCCAAATGTTGACCCTTCCGCCCCTCAGTAGTTTCTTTTCATCTTTTGGTACGCATGTAAGTTTCTTTTTGGTTTGTACAATGTAGCTCCTGTAATATATTTTGGATATATATATATATATATCAGTAGTGTATTTTAATTTCAGAAATATATGCATTTAATTCAATTTTGTAATGAGTGTATGAATTGAGAAACTACAAGGTGAAAGTATACCTTGAGTTACCTTTGAAGGCACAGTAAAAGGAAGTTAATAATATGGTCCCAATTGTGAAAGCAGTGTGTTCAGGGAACGATTATACCTGTTATCACAGTAAGTAAAATGTCATGTCAGGCGTATTTTGCTTACGAAATATCCATTGGTCATACACTCATAGACTTCTACATAGATTTTCTAGAGATAGCATTTGTCATGCTTTACCTAGTATGAAGCGATGTGATTTGTTAGCACATTCTCATGATACTGAAGCTATTAATGCATGATCCATTTATTTTTCTTAAGGATAATATGGTTTGAGGTATTGTGCATTCCATAGATGTCACAATACTTCTCTGTTCATGTTGGGCAGATGGTATGACCCCTGTCCCGTAATATCTTAAATGATATAAGGTCCTCCCCATGTAGGTACAAATTTATTTTCCTTTTTATCTCTCTGGTATTCCTGGATTTGACGTAGCACATACTTCCTTTCAACAAAGTTTGGCAACTTCACTTTCTTGTTGCGTTCTCTGGCCAATCTTCTTTGATAATTTTCCATTTTTCGGAGCGCAATCTCTCTTATTTCTACTAAATCATCAAATTTTTCAAGCATTAGATCTGTATTCAAATTCTTTTCCCAAGTTTCTGTCTTTGTAGTTGGTAAAATGATTTATGTGAGGATAACTGCTTCTGCTCCATAAGTAAGAAGGAATGGTCATTCTCCAGTTGCTTCTCTTCTTGTTGTTCGGTAAGCCCATAAAGTATTTTGAAGTTGTTCACACCATATTTTATGATGTCCATCTAGAGTCTTTTTCAAATTCATAGCGATGGTTTTATTTGTTGCTTCAAATTGACCATTACTTTGGGGATAAATAGGGGTGGACTTGTTCTTTTGAATATTGAATGCTTGAAAAAGCATATCAATATTTTTACCTTGAAATTGTTGTCCATTATCAGAGACTATAGCCGTCGGGATTCCAAATTTGCAAATTATATCTTCAAACAAGAATTTAAAGACATCTGTATCTCTAATCCGAGCTAGAGCTTTTGCTTCAACCCATTTAGTGAAATAATCAGTTGCTACAATCAGGTATTTTATTTTTTGCGTGCCTTCCACTAATGGTCCAACTATGTCCATTCCCTTTTTTGCAAAGGGCCATGGGCTAGCACAAAATTAAGTTCTGTTGCGGGAGCTTTGATCCTTTTAGCAAAGCTTGACATTCTTCGCATCTCCTTGCAAGATGAGTCGCATCTCTATTCATTTATGGACAGTAATATCCTTGCATTCTTGTTTTGAGCACAAGTGAGCGCCTTCCACTATGATTCCCTGCGTCTCCATAATGAATATCAGTAAGAATGCGTTGTCCCTCTTTTCTTGTTAAACATCAAAGAAATGGTCCAAGAAATGATTTGCGGTATAAAATTTCGTCTCGCAATTGATAATTCACAGACTTGGATTGAATTTTTCTTGCATCTTTCGTATTTACGGGTAATATTCCATTTTTCATATATTGGTACAACGGGAGCTTCTAATCTTTTTCAGGCTGTAATTCATCTCCTGATCCATGTAGAAGAGTTGTTCATCTTTTATGGCCTCATCTTCAAGGTTTTCATCCATATATTCTTCCAAATTCTCTATCGATTGTACTATGATTGATGGTTCATATATTCGTCCTATTTTTATTGATGATGTGTGTTGATCTTTTAACATTGATGAAATATATGCCAAGGCGTCAGCATGACTATTTTTATCTCTGGGAAAATATCGGAAAATGATGTTCGGGATTTGAGATGCTAATTGTTGAACTAAATTCTTGTATGCTATCAAATCTTTGTCAAAAGCTTGATATTTCAATCCAACTTGTCGAATCACTAATTGTGAATCACTTGTGAGCCGAACATCAGTTATTCCCAATTCATTGATGAGTCTGAGTGCATGAATTACAACCTCGTATGCTACTATGTTATTTGTATGCCCCTCAAATTCTAAGCGGAATGCATGCACCATTTTATCTCCAGTTGGAGTAGTAATCACAATTCATATTCCCAATCCATCTTTATTTCGCACCCCATCAACAAATACTTCCCATCTGCGAGAATTAAAAGAATCTAAAACGTCTTGCGGATCATCTTCAACTTCTTCTGCCCCCGGCATATTTTGAATTTTGGATCCATCATCTAATGGTAAGTCCGAAAGAAAATATGCTAAAAATTATGATTTTTGTGCAGTTTGTATCCTGAAAAAAATATGGAATTGTTCTAATTGTGCATTCCATTTTGTATTTTTTCCTACTTTTCCAGCAATTTTTAATACAGATTCCAATGAAGCTTTACTTGGTACCCGAACATAATGTGTTAGGAAATAAGTTCGGAGCTTTTGTGTGGCAAAATCTAATGCAAGCACCAATTGTTCAATTTTAGTATAGTTTCTTTCGGCGGGGTTAAGAGTTTTGCTGATGTAATACACTGGTTTTTTCACTTTCTCATTTGTTCATACCAATATCGCGCTTACAGCATTTTCTGTTGCAGCTATGTATAAAGCTAACACCTCTTCTGGCTCTGGTTTTTGTAATGGTTGTATTGTTGCGAGATAAGCTTTGATATTTTGAAAGGCTTGCTCACAGTTTTCATTCCATTAAAATTTGCTCCTCTTCTTTAAAGTGTCAAAAAATGGTTTACATTTGTCATATGATCTTGCAATGAATCTGTTAAGTGCAGCTAAGCAACCATTTAATTTCTGTATTTCTTTGACATTTCTCGGAGATGGCATATTAAAAATTGCTTGTATTTTTCCCGGATCAACTTTAATACCATTTTTAGTGACCAAGTATCCCAAAAACTTTCTTGGTGTAACTCTAAAAATGCATTTATCCGGGTTGACCTTCAATTTCACTAGTGGAAAATGGGCTATCTAACACATTGAAACTACACAAATAATGTATCGGGATATTGCCACATACGGAAACTGTCGTTCAGTCGGTAAAAACGGAAATATTAAACTATATTTGGAAATTGTTGTTGACTAAAGTCAAAATATCGTTGCGTTTTGGCTTTTGTTGACTTAGACAACGACAATAGCAAAATATTGTTTCTATAGCATATTTTTCTATATAATTTTTGAGATTGAGAAATTTCATTGATCTACGGCTCTGATTTCCCCTTTACTCTCACTTCTCTTATAGACTGGACCCTACCTAAACTTTTATTTCATTTCTCGTTTTTTCTTTCTCTTTCCTTTTCCTCTCCGGAAGCAAAGAGACTTCGTTGATATCGATGCTGCTTCAGCTCACTTTACTTATTATCTCCATTTCCTCTCTCACCAAAACCTCTTTCTCTTCACCTCTCAGTCTCTCGCCATCATCACTCTCCTCCTGCCGAGAAGTGAAAATCGGAGCCGATGATTCTGCACTTGATAATAAAACAACCCTCCTCTATCAATCTTTCATTTTTGGTTTTTCAAAGAACAAAAACCCTAGCCGTTTCTCCACTTTTACCTACTTGAACTGATTTTACTTCGACTCAGTTGAATATGTTTTTCGTTGAGGAAAAGCTTTTGGTACTTCTTCTGATCTCGGGCTTAGACTGATGAAGACTTTTGTTATGCTTTTGTTAATGTTAATGGAGAGATGATTTCACGAGCAAATATGTTATACTTCATTAGCTTAGATTTTAATTACATGCAAACCCTAAGTAAATCTTTCTTTAATTATATTTTTGTTTCAGTTGTAAACCCTAACTAATTTTTGTTTTGATTTTAATTTCAGACACCTCCAATTTCAGAGAGGGCTTCTGTTTAAGATATTCAGGTAAACTAATAATTGGTTGTTTGTGGATTTGACTTCATACACCTCTCAGTTTGAATATCAATCCTTATCTCAATTCTATCACCAATTTTGACTTTGAATTTGTGTTTTGTGAGACTAATAACTGGGTTGTTTTTCATTTTTTTGCAGGTAAGGTTCACGGATCTTTTACTCGTGCTGGAGGTAGCGTTCACAAGAGGATGTAATACTACAGACATTTTGTTACTGCTGGTAACTTTGCTTCTTATACGTTATTCAATCTTTTAGATCTTTCTTTTGTTTCTTGGTATAAAAATCATATATGCGAGGAAAAGAAGGGTTATAGTTGTAAATGTTGTTTGGATGATGATTTTGAAAGTATTTATATTAGAATCTTATGAATGGCTATTTAAGAAATTAAGAATTTTTGGATTGTGGTCTGTTCTTGAAGGTTGTTAATGTAGCTCACGTTGTTGCATATGAATGATGTCGTTTGAGAACATGTATCATCTTTACCAATAATTCAGGAGTGTGTTTTGTTTGTTTTGGAACATGCTTCTGTAGTTAAGTTGTGGTATGTGAAAAATGTATCTTCTGTTACTAGTATTATCTTTTCGATTGTTTTTGTTGATTAGTTGGGTATGCTATAATTTTCTATAATTTTAACTATATTTTATCCGCTCGCATGACAGTGAACTGGATGAATTTTAGAATATATGGTTTAGGTACCAAGATATTAAAACTATTTTTGTCAGTGAATGAAAACACCTGAAAGTTTTTAAATGCTTATCTCGGCCATGTTATGTTTCTTTTGTTGTTGTTGTTGTTGTTGTTGTTGTTGTGAGTTTTGGATTCACTTGCATTTAATTTTGATTCCAAACATGGAAGCTCTGCTTAAAATGAGGCATACTTCACTTGTTGCATCTGTAACTTTTTTTGGTTTTTCTAGATTAACAAGTTCTGGTCAGCAAGGGACGGTTTGCTGGTGCAGATGAGACCTCTTCAGTCCTTGTATCTCAATAAAAAAAAAAAATTATGTGACAGTCATATCTTAGCTCACTGATTCTGAATTTTGATCTCTGTTCCAGATGAAAACCTCTCTGACTTGAGGAGATCTTGCTTTCAGGAAATCCTTTTGACAGGTTATCCTGGGACCTGGTAAGACTCTGCTTGCTAAGGTAATGGGTTATATGTATTTCCTACTGGGCACCATTTGTCGTATGGACCGTAATATCGTTCTTGATTCTATGAATTGTTTTTGCACAGACTTCAAGCTGATGGGGGACAAGATTTCTTTACTTCATATAATGAGGTTTTTGAGAGCTTTGATGCAATAGGTCTGCAAGAGAATCTTTTGAGGAGCATGTAAGCATGGTGTTATCCTGGTTGGAAGTTAAGTTTCATATCATTGTGTACTTCTGCTATGTGTTGCCTTATAATTCAATCGACCTCTAACTTCTCATTGTGTTTTCTACTTAGATGGGTGGTACCGATGTATCTGCACTAGATCATCTCTCTCTTGTTGCTGGAATGACTAAACATATTCATATAAGCTTTCACCCTTTTTATATTCTAAATCTGCCTTTCAGCCCTTTTATTTGTGTAAATCGTGTGTTTCTCATGAACATAAAGTTGGTGTTTGTAACTAGTCCCTGACTTCCTCTTTTTAAGGCACTAGCTCTAGTTTAATATTTGTTGTGGAATACATGCCTTGTTTTCTTGCTTTCCACTTAGTATATCGACTGATCTTTAATGTACCATCTGATATGTATTGAATTTTCCTCATGTTTTATTGCTCGCAGAAGGCACTCTGATAGTTTTATATAGCATACCTACGAATATTGGAACTGTACGGGCTTGAAGGGATATCTACATCTTACAATTCCTGATATAGCATACCTACGAATATTGAGTAAAAGCTCTGCCACTTGCAGCTGAACTGGAGGTAACACAAATCATCAAGATGTTGGTTGAAGCTGGTACATATCCAAATGTGATAACTTAATTACTCTTTTTGTATCTTATATTTGCAGTTTTTAGGTCATCCTGCACTTGGTGATGTGTTGAGAAACTAGTACTTAGTGATGTTGAGAAACTTTGAACTTATTAGTACTTGTATGTGTGAATTCAGGGATCGAATCCTTTATTTTTCTTTCAGTCTTATTATTTGGGTTTCAGTCTAATTTGAGTCTAACTGTAATTTAGTAATACTTTAAGTTTAACTGTAATCTAATAATAATTTGAATTTGAACTAATTTGAGTTTCAATCAGATTCTTTTGAGTTCAACTTTAATTTGAAAAGATTTTTATATTAATATAAATTAAATGACACATCAATTATGAGGTTGAAACTTTCTGATTTATAATATAAAATGTTATGATACGACACATTCAAAATGTTGTACATACCGACAGGTCTAAAGTATCGTATATGAAAGTAATTTAGCTATATCTTGATATTGTCGTTCCAATAAAAGACAACTAATCTACGGCACTTTCTGCAGCAGTCTGACAGTGTCGAATAACTCGTTATAGGACAAGTTCTAAATGCCGTTCAACAACCTTTTTCCTCTAGTGTTTGTATCTGCGCAGAGCTTCATTTTTTTTTTAAAATCCTGCAGATGATCTGTTAAAATTTTCTTTTTACAAGCATATCATCTACATAAATCTCCAATGTATGGCCTTTCCATGATTTAAAAATTACATCCACAAGTCGTTGGTATGTTACCCCCGCGTTCTTTAATCCAAATGGCATTCTGGTATAACAATATAAGCCATGTGGGGTAAAGAATGCAGTATGTTCTTGATCTTCTTCAACTAAGGCAATTTGAATGTACCCTGAATGTCCATCCATAAAAGATAAAGCTTAATGTCCTTCAACTGCATCCACTAATTGGTCAATGTTGTGGAGCGGATAGCTATCTTTCGGACATGCCTTGTTTAAATTGGTGAAGTCTATACAAATTCTTACTCCTCCATTTTTCTTTGGTACAATCACCATGTTTGATATCCAAGTTGGGTACCTCACTTCTCGAATAAATCCTGTATCCAGAAGTTTCTTGAGTTCATTTTCAACTGATAAATGATATCCCGAAGCTACCTTACGTATGTGTTGCTGAAATGGGGTCGTTCCTGGATGTATATGTAACTCGTGACGAACAATATTTGGATCATTGCATGGCATATCTCCCACTTTCCAAGAAAAAATGGCAACATATTCCTTGAGTATATTATACAAATCATGTTCCCGTTCTGATTCCATTAAGGTACAAATCTTGATCATTTTTAGGGATTCTTCTGTTCCTATATTGATATTTTTGGTTTCTTCAACTATTGAAAAGGTAGGTTTTGGGGGATCCTAAAAGTGGAGGAGCTCCCTTTAATTGTCATTTGAGCATGTTATCACTTTCTCCAGCCTTTGATGTATCATCTTTGGAATCAGCATTTATAATGTTCGATAAACTTTTTCCCGCAGTTTCAACCATGTATTGATTGATTTTTGTGTTGGAAACCTTAAATACATATGATAAGTTGCATTTACTCCTTTTAAACGATAAACCCAATGTCTTCCAATGATTGCATTATATGGGGATGGTGCCTCTACTATACTGAAGGATGTTTATTGGTCCCATCATGACTTCAAGTAAGATTTCTCCTTTTGGTTTTGAAACTATTCCATTGAATCCATATATGATGTAGCATGAAGGTGTAAGTTGATCATCCTTAAGCCCCATTTTTTGAAATGTATCATAAAACAACACATTAAGTGAACTTTCTCCATCCATGAGAACCTTCTTTACATTCCACCCAGACATTGGTAAAGTAAGCACTAATGGGTCATTGTGCGTTTCAACTTCTTGATCAACTTTACTTGCTGAAAAGCTTAATAGTGCGGCTATCCAATCTTCTCATGTTTCTGCGATTCTACCCGCAATTTTGACAATTTCATGGTCATCAACTCTTTTGCGTAGTCTTCTATCAATTGCTTCATTTATAGATAGTTGAGTTGATTCTGTATTGGAAATTGTATTGATAATTCGACTACTTTCGGAAATATTTATAGTCTTATGACTCTTATCTAGACATAGTCTTGCTAGTGGATCAGGTAGATGAAAAAACTCTTTCAGTTCTCCTGTATCAATTAACTCTTGTATCTTCAGGTTTCTACATTTATTTGTAGCATGATCGTAAAAACAATGATATTCACAGTAATATTTGGAATTTTCTGTATGCAGAGGGTGCCTTCTTTTGGACCATGGTCATTGGAAATCTTGTCTATTCTTTATTGAATTTAGAATCCGAGAATACCCAGTATTGAGTTTACTGTAAACTCGATCTTCAAATTGTTTGCTGAATTTTCTTTCGTTATCTACTCTGCCCCGCTTGGAATCATTGGGAGGTGTTACGTCTGCAACTCGTTTTCTAGATCTTGATGCTAGTTCAGCAGAAATAGTTCTGTATGTGGTTTTTTGATTTTGAGATATTGTTCTTGGATTCTGTATTTGTGTATCTTGAAGTCTTGCATGTTTCTCAATAATTACTCTCAGTTCTCCTTCAGTCATTGGATTTGCACCGTGAATATCTATGAAGAGTTGGCTAAGCGGTTTGATATTCCACATTTATAACAATTGATAGTGATATCTGGACTGATATTGCCTGTAGCTTGACAAATTGATTGCCAACGATCCGTACAATCCCGAATAGTTTCTTTGAACCATGATGCGAGAACAAATAATTTATCCATTCCAGCATTCGCAGGTTTGTTATACATGTATGTTTCCAGAAACTTACGAGCCAACTGTGTATATGAATGTATTGTTCCTTCTGGTAAATTATCAAACCAAATTAATGCAGATCCTTTTAAACTGGAGGGGAAATATATGCACATGATGACATCAGCGTGCTCCCAACGGGCCATATTTCAATTGTAATATTTTAAATGAGCTACGGGATCTTTAGTCCCGTCATAACACTAAAAATTAGGGAGGGTACACTTTGGTGGGATGATTGTAAATGCGAGATGTGGTGCAAGTGGTGTTCTGCTGGCTTCCTTCAATACTTCATCTAGGCTTCCGCCTCCTTGTTTGGTTTTTAATGATTTAATTTGTTCTTTCATCGCCTCCAAATCCTCTAAATATTTATTCCACTTTTTATCTTGCAGCACTTTTGGCTCAAAATCAAATAATATGGCTTATCTTGTTCATAAAACTGATTTTGTCTATTTTGACTCGAATGATCATATGTATCATCAATTGGTTCAACAATCATTATTCGTTGATCTCTGTTAATTCCCGATTTACTTTATACGGGTCTTTTAGAATTCACTTCATGTCTATGTAGTTTAGATATTGGTATTTCAGCATCATGTCTTACTCGGAGTATTTGATTTTCTTGTGCTAGAAGAGTGATTGTCTCTGCATAAGTTTTGAGTTTGACGCATTTCGTCCAATTCCCAAATAATTGAGTGAAAAGACCAATTCTATTTTGTGGTAGTTCCTCATGTGGTTGTTGATAGACACAATTTTATGTCTTAATTGTTTTCATATTTATATTGCTTTTACTCAAATTTTGTACTAATGTTGTTCTTTTGTAGGTATTTTTTGGAGAATTGGAAAGCATATAAAAGTTGTCTTAAAAGTGATAAAAACACTCATCAAAAGTGTTAAAGGCACCTTCATAATCAATAAAGGCCCCCATGAAAAATTTATAAAGGAACCCGTAAATTGATAAAGGCATTCCTCCTTAGAATTTGAATATAAAGTTTAGGAGGGAAATCTTTGTGTCGATCTGTGAATCAGTTAAAAGGATTTAATTTGGAAAGTTTTGGCGTGAATATCTTCTTACCATATTTAAAGGAGCTGTACAAATCTGGAACACGTGAAGTCAAGACAGAATCAAGATTCTTGGTTATTGTTGTTACCCAGAAAAAATACAGGGAGGAGGAAAATTTATTTTCCGGATTTTTATAAACTCAGAAACTCTTGCTCGAACATGGCAACAACATTATGTCGTGTCCTAATCTAGAAAGAAAATCAGCGAGAGTAACAAAATCAGGATCAAGTCGTGCGTAAAAAAAATATCACCGGAAGATAATACCTTGATCTGCCGAGATGATTCCCTTTCAATGAGAAGATTTGATGAGTTGTGGGAGATGGTATTATAAATAGAAGAAGATAGAGGGAGTTAAAAGAGGGGATCGAAGCGGAAGAAGAAGGAAGAGCAACTGCACTATTGAACAGTTGCTGATAGTGTTGCATTTTCCTTTGAACTCCAACACCTTTTGCAACAGTATCTGCAACATTTCTGAAGCTTAATACTCAAGAAAGTTCTTCAACAACTGCAACAAACAGACAATCTAGCTGCACACCAAGTCCGTTCTTTTGTAACTGCAACTCAAATTAGTCGTTAAATCGACAAGAAAAAAACAAAGAAAATTGTAAGTCTTTTCCATATCAATAAAATCAGATGTTTAAACAATTTTCTTTTATTTTTTTCTCCATGATTAGCTAGTTCTCTTCTCTAAGGTGTATGAGGAAACTATTTTTGATGTGTAACTACTAGTTTTCAATTTCTTTGATATATTAATCCATATTTATGTTTTTAACGATTAATAATTTTCTCTTCTTTAAAAAGCTTCAAAATAATTGTTCTGAATAGTCTTTAGGTTGTTGATATTTTATAAGTGAAGGAGAATTAGATTTTTGGCATAACAACAAAAGTTGTAATATTAAGTTTTAAATCGATAAATCTTCTGAAACATTATATTGGGTTCAATAAGGTTTTGAGTAATAAGAGAGTAATAGTTGAAGTAGTGATTAATTAGTTTTACAAACATCAAAAGTAGTGGAATCTGACACCCTAGAATTTTCTCCTATTTTTCAATCAATCAATTTATTTTAGTAATTGTTTTTAAATTTAATTCGTAAAACCAATAACAAAAATTTCCTGTTTTAGCAAATAATTAGGTAATTAATTAGAAATATTGTAATCAATCTCCGTGGACAAACCCGTACTTGTTGCTTCTACTTTGTAGTCGTCGTGCGATTACGGCTATAGGTTTACGCCTATCAGTTGTTCTGCTATCCTGTTGTTGTCAATTGGTTGATTAATAGGGATGTTCAGTTCTATTATTTTATCCAGTGGTCTTTGTACTTCTTTTACTTTATTTGTCCCTTGAAATTGATTATCATTTCTCGGTTCTTTTGTTTGTATCGGAATAACGACCGTAACTTCAGTATCTTTATTTCTACTTTGTGGCATCCCGTACAGGGGTTGCGGTCCTTGGGATTCTTCTACAATTTCTTCGTCTTCTTGATTAACAATATTACTTGCAGACTCTACAGATTAATTGACCAGATTTCTTACATTGTTTGTTGCTATAACAGATGTTGCCTTATTAATTCTTGCTTGTTTCTGAGTTGTGTTATTTGCAGCTATCTCTATTTCTTCAATCTCCTTTTGGGTGTTATTTTGTTCAACCTCGTCATTCAATTTTCCATTTACCATCTTAGCTGTTGAACTGACTTTTTCCGTTTGACTCCAAACTAATACTCTTGATGTTGTAGGAATTTCTTTGTTGATGCTCTGATTGTTGATTATTTCTTTCGATTTTTTCATCTCTATTGTTAATCTAATCAAGTAAAATCAATGATTCAGGAAATATAACTTCTATAATATATGTATGAAATAGTATGATTGATGTAAAATCCAATCTAAATAAAATTCATTTGAAATCGGTGTATAATCTCTAAAAATAATAAATTCGATTCAAATCAATATTTCATCAATAGAAAAAGTTCAGTTTTCTGTATTGAAAATTCTGAGATCAAAAATTTGATCAAAAAATCTTAAATCAAAGATTAGATGATCAGATTAAATATATATATATCAAATAGTCCTAAGATCCATATTGTAGAAATTTTAAAGTATCAATCAAATGAAAAAGAAGTTTTTATAACATCAAATAAAATAAAGTAGCAAATTTATTTTATAAAAATCAAATCCAAATAATTGTATAAAAGCTTATAAATTAGCAAATTAGCAAATTAGCAACAGGTAGAATAAATTCTTTACCTCTTCCCTGTTTCTAGCGTCAAGTTGTGATTACTAAAAAACTAATATCTTCATAACCAAATGAATTTATTGTTTAAAAGACCTTATGAATAAAATTGAATCAAAAATGAAAAGATTGTTAAAAAGAGTATTTATTTAAATTGACATAATTACATATGAGTAAAACTATACATTATACATATCCTTACCTAATCAAATTTTCTTAGTCCGGATATTATTAAGTTCTCTTAGTCTATCTTCTCCTCTCTTTTTTCAATCCCCACCTTCTGTTTTGAGTCTAGTATTTATATAATTCTAAGGGGTCCCATCAAATCTTATTTGTCCAGCTGTTGATCTTATCTATATCTTATCATAATATTTTTCCCGCACAATTCTTGTGTTTCCTGCAGATTATAATGAGGATATTTCTTGTTTTATTTGATTCCTCACAAGGTAGATTGCGTTTTTCTTGCGGTCTCATTTTTTCTCATAGATATTCTCGTAGACTTGATACGGAATAGATAAACTTTGGACCGTTAATCTTTTCTCAAATTATTGCATGTCTGACACGTGACTTGCGGGGATGATGCGTCACGTTTTAACTTCTTTGTCTCGCAGCCTGCATGATTGATACGCGTCCTTCATGCGGTATTAGTGTCAGTTTTACACCATTTCTCGTGTTCTTGTCAAGTCTAAGTCATTGTCCCGTAATTTGCGTGTCTCTCATGCAGTACTAAGGTCAATTTTGCACCATTTGTCATGTCAGATTGACTGTCAATAAGATTTGTTCTAAGCCGTTGATTTTCTTCGAGAAATGGAATAGAGTTCTCTTAGGTCTTGATTCAATACTTCTCAAGTTATTGTAATCTGATAAATCTTTCTTTAATAGCTAACACGTGTATGCCAGAGATTTGGTATTCACACACTTCTCAATGTTCAATTCAGTGGCGGCTGTTGCAGAGTAAATAAGAGAAAGAGAAAAGAAAATGGTTTGGGAGATGAAGAAAGACTAGGAATTTTATTAAGGATACATTCGTAATTTTTAAAAAAATTAATAAAAATTGATAAAATAAAATAAAAATCAATCAAACAAAGACTTTAACGGTCAACGACGGCTCCAATTATTAACCCTCTAATTTGTTAAATATTAAACATCAAAGTGATATGTTAAACATTTGTCGAGCCAAGTATTAACCCTCTAATTTTTCAAATATTAAACATCAAAGTGATATGTTAAATAGTTGTCGAATACCAAACGTTAAATAGCCCAGATAATAACTCACATCTTTACTTCAGGATCCTTTGGTGGAGGGATCTGATACTGATGTTTATAATATGCATCAAATTACAAATTCCTACCAACTAGACAGTCGAATCACTAAAGGTTTACAAAAGATCAACGATTGTGAGGGGAGGCATGAGGTTAATGCGAAGCTGCACTCTGAGGAAGAAGCTCTTGTTTGTATCAAGAAAATAGAAAGCCAAACAATTTGACAGAAATCAGAAGAAAAAGCATGTGCAAAATTTTTAATACTATTATATTTAAACAGATAAAGAAATGAAAGAACTTTAAAATTTGAGTTGGATAAGGAAGGCAAGCAGAAAGATAAAACACAGCCCTTAAGAGGGCATGAGACGTAAGCAAAACCCTTCTAGAAAACGAGAGAAACTGTAAGCCTTAAGAAAGGTACGTGACCCAACATACTGTGGAGAAGATGCAGAGAGAGGTACCCTAACAGCATAAGATACTACCACTCCCGTCTAACTTCTTAAGAATTTGAGTTTTAGAAGTAACAAATTTCAGATATACTACTGATTACCTCTGCTGGGTACAAATAGAAAAAAGAAGAAACAATCTTAGTACTATACGAAGCATTTAAAATATTACGTATGCTTTCTTTCAAAAAAAATAGGTCTCCCTTTTCCAGCCAACATCTGCTCTTTTGAGAGAGAATCACAGTCAACACACACACATCAATTTAGCTGGATTATCATTTAGCTTGATGTTGGTTTTGCAATGGCCTGCTTCACAGCCTCTGCGTAAGTCCTGTGCTGGTATGTAAGAGTAGATTCAAGCAAGTCCCAAAGAGATGTCTTAGGGTTCCAGCCTAGAAATGCACAACATGCTTCATTAACATCCTCTCACTTTTAAAAGAAATGAGAAAGTGAGTGAAACAAAGGAATTTGTAACAGTGCAAGTGTTTAATAATGTGTGTGTCTGTGTGTGTGACAGAGAGAGACAAAGAGGGTACCAAGCTGTTTATTGATTATGGTCATGTCAGGGATTCGCTTGTCACTGTCATCGTATCCTTCACCATAAAACTCTTTAGAGCTAACATCAATTGTCGGGGACTCCAGACTGGGTTCTCCGCTTACCTTAGAATATACCTAGAGAATGCAGGAAGAACAACAATTTATTTAGACTGGCGCATAGAGCAAAATATATCGCAAACATAGCAAAACACGATAAAGAATTAGCACTATAGTTACAGATATATATATATATACCTCGGACATCATTTCTGCCAGTTGCTTAACAGTTACTTCGTTGTTAGGATTACCAACATTGAAGATCTGACCATTTGCCCTAGCTGGATTTTCCTGCAAAGCTCTTTTTGATTAGTTGTTTCGCTACAAATCATTATAAACAGCGTGAAGCAACATATGTAAAATGAAAGCCAAAGAGTACCGTAGAGGCTTACAATCATCAACATGACAGCTTCAATAGCGTCCTTAATGTAGATGAAGGTCCTCTGTGACTCCCCACCATCTACAAGCTTGAGTGGCTCACCACGTAGGAGATTCTGCAAAAGGAGGAAAGATGCGGCAGATAATTCAGACAAACAGAAAATGCTGTATAGGTCTTTCAAGTTGAAACATGTCACCGCATTTCACTTACGTTACTGAAGCAAGCAAGAACTCTAGGAACACCCTCGCTTGGGCCATCAACACCGGGGATGAAATCCATTCTTGGACCAATCCAGTTGAATGGTCTTACGATGGTGAACTCGAGGCCATTCTCAGCACCCTCAGCTAGAAACACATCAACAAATGACAAATGTCAGCAGTAAGAATTATGATCGATTAATTTTAAATTTTCAGATTAGTGAACTGAAACCACTACACACCATATATCAGCCTCTCAATCAATTGCTTAGCACATGCATAGGACCACCTCTGCTTCTCAATAGGACCAAAAATGCAAGGAGACACATCTTCCTTGAGGATGAAGAATTCAGGATCCTGTGGTTGCAACAAACACCAACAGTGTCAGGAGCTCAGGCAGCAGGCAGTATTGACACGGACACAATTTTTTACATTAATTATCCTGTTTTAATTTGGTTTTTCAACACAAAACAGACCATAGATAATAAACTAGTAAGGAACCACATGTACTTAGATAACAATGTTCAACCTAATTCACTGTCAGGTCCATGCTTAGAACCACAAGAACAACGTTTAACAAACTGACAAAAATATTAACTGGTGTACAACGCAACCACGACACAATGTACAATGCTCTTAGCAAACCAATCAACCTCCCTGCAACTGACCAGACTGCATGTCAATCCCGAAATATACTCACGAACTAACTAAACCCCGAAATATACTCATTAAAGTTTAATAAATCAAACATACTAATCCTCAAACCTGAGAGAATTGACATGTTAACTATCTCATATGCTCATAAAGACCACTAAATCTGATGTTTTCAAGACAGAACTCATTTACAAAAGCATTATCCGGTTACCATGAACTTGGCAATTCAACAAACAGATCTTACTTGTCACGACCAAACTATATGTATTCCTAAAAGGATACAATCATCATCTATTGCATGAGTTTTGAACCCACCATAACTCCCTCATGCAACAACAAAATCCGAAGACAATAATAACCTCACATTCTCTATGTAGCAGGCATTGAATTATCCAAATAAGACAAAGAGGGTAGAGAAAAATCAACTCAGATCCACACAATTAACATGTGAACGTATCGTAAAATACAAGAAATGACCAATACATTCCTAAATTACTTGAACTAAACAAAATCATTTCTAACAAAAAAGCAAGAACCATAAAGATTTATCAATACCTGACGTAGAGGATGATCCTTAGGAAGAAAACTTCCAATAGTCTTTCCATAGATTTCACAAGTTGAAAAGTGAATCAAACGTTTATTGTTCTCTGAACAATACTTCACCTGCAAAATTACGCAACAGAATCCAATAAATACCACACAGAAATCACAAGAAAATCAAGAAAATTACCATACAAAATACTTATTAGAAATCTTACCACTGGAAGTGCATCAATGAAGTTACTGTAAATTGTATCAAGAGGACGAGTATTATAATCCGCCGGTGTACAGATCGCTGCTAAATTAATCGTCTACAACAATCACATTCCAGAAACTCAGATCTAACACAAAAATATCAAACCAAAAAACAAGAAAAACCGAGTGTGACGAAATTTACCAGATCTGCCATTTTGATAAGACCTTCAAGACGAGAATCATGTTTAATATTGATACGGTGGAATTGAATTCTACCATTCCATGGTAGAGATTCAGGTTCTAACAAATGCTTGATTTTATCATTATAAACATCAACAGCTAAGATTGTATGTGAAGTTGTAGATAATAAATTTTCACAGAGATGTGAACCAATGAATCCACCAGCACCAATCATACAGATCGTCATTGCTTTGATTGGATTTCCATCTAGATCTACTTTTGTTGATGAACTCATTTTTTTGAAGAAATTTTTCTTCAGAAAGAAATCTTGGAAGGAGAATTTTGAAGAGAATAGATTGAGAGATTGAGAGATTGAGAGAGAGATTTTTTGGGGAGGAGTTAAGAAATGGTTGGGTGTATTTAAGGGAGTAAATAGCGGTTTAACACGGAGTATGTATAAATTGGGGCACCGCCTAATTGATGTTTGTCATCCTTAAGGAGGACAATACACACCACTACTGGCAGTCATGTCAATCTTGAAGATGATTAGGGGGGTAGATTATTCATGATTGCTGATTCACCAATTAGAATTGTAGGATGCGGCATTTAAGTGAGTTGGATTATGCATTCAACACAAACACAATTGTTTTTCCAAAAACTAATTGGAACTTTAAGTAAATTATTTTAATTTACCATGTTTTAAAGAAAAAATTATTTTCTCAGATTTTTAGAGAGAACGCATCTCAACTCTCAGTGACTGATTCGAAATAGAGACTAAAAGACTTTTGATCCTAGAGCAATTTTTAGCTCACAATTTTCCAATATTGATTAAGAAAATCAGACATAGACAAATAAATCTTGACACTTAGATAGTCTTGTTTGCATCAGTATAGTTGTATTCCCATGAAATTATCTTAATTAGTGTACTTGGTTTTTCTTGGAAATCCACTAATTTATATATTAATTAAACCAAGATTTACATAGATACATCATACATTCACCTATCAAACATTAAACCAACAATATTTATACATTCGATTGCAAATAAATGATAAGTTCTTTTATAGAAAATAAAACTGAAGATTATACTGATTATGAATTAAATGGCATCAATCAACCAACGAGAGGTTTTTTCACCTCCTACCACATTTTCTATGACTTCATCTACCACGGGGTTTATCCAAATGATAAACAAGATACGGAAAACAACACATTTAACGCATAAATTGTTGGCCTCTGATTGATCTTGTGTCCTCCAAAGAGGCCTCCAACAAAAAAAATTAATAGGCATAATGGGACCAAGCCAATTTTTGAGTAGAAAATCAATAAATCTGTGATTTTTTTGAGTCGCCAACATAAAAAGTTTGTAGGCCAAGATCCAAAGACCAGGAGAAAGAAAGACTAAGAATAGGTGGACAAAATGTCACAAGAAAGTGATGAAGGGGTTCCATTAGTTAGAAATATTAATACGAAAAGGAATATATTTAGGGAATCAAATTCCATAATATTTATAATTTCTTATTGTTAATATCTTCATATTCTAGGAACTGTTGTACAGATATAAGTAGCCTTATAATCCCTGTATTCAAGATATGTGAAAATATAGAGAAAAATCTCCAAAGATTGTTTTCTATTTCATTATGGTATCAGAGCGGGATTTTTCTATCAATTAACAATCGATCTCCCTCGACGCTCATCGTCTACCAATCGTTCATCAGTATTATTGCAGTCATGGCATGATCTGAAGACGGTAGCGTCCATACCGGCGAACCCGCTACAGTAGATACGACGCTAGCGGCTCAATTGGCGGCACTACTCTCAAACCTACCACAATCAAACAACAACACGCAGAAGCAGTCTGTTCCTACGATTCATCTGAGTATAAAACTCAATGAGAATAATTACTCCTTGTGGTATCGGTTGATCCGTATGAAGATTGGCGGCCAAGGGAAGCTACATTACCTTAGAGGCGTTCCGGAGCCACCTGGAACCGATGATTCTGATTACCCACAATGGGAACAAGACGATTTAATCGTCTGTTCGTGGATGTTAGATAATATGGAGCCGTATATGGTGCAGCAGTATGCCGAATTCCCGACTGTAAAAAAACTCTGGATGGGATTGTTTGCGACTTACAGTAAGGGAAAAGATGGCGTTCAACTATTCGATTTAATCGTTCGAGCAAACAGAACCAAATAAGGAATTGATTCCCTTGAAACTCTGTACGTTACAGAGGCTATGGAGGGAAATTGAGTTACGGGATCCAAATCTTATGAAATATCCAGAGGATATAACAATATGGAACACAAAGCGAGCAGAAACCAAATTATACCAGTTTCTGAATGCTTTCAGTGACGAATTTGACCAAGAAAAACAAGATCTGCTCCGAGAAAACCCATTACATGAGGTGGAATCCGCATATGCCACTATACGATCAGAGAGGTACCGGAGGCGTGTTATGGGTGTTGCAAAGAGGGATATTGAACCATCAACTGCTACTTCCGGCACCGGAATCGGATCTGGATTCTTCGTCACACCTCGCCCAGAAGAGGGAAATTACACCGCCGCTGTAACGAGCTACACCACCAAGCCGCAATCAGTCGTCGGTAGAGGGAAATCATCTCGCAGCGGCGGCGTTGACTGGAATAACATGCGGTGTAGTCACTGTGGCAAATTCCATCATAGCAAGGAGGAGTGCTATCAGTTGATTGGGTTTCCCGAAGGCTGGAGGAGACAACGGAAGGAGGGGATAGGCGCCGGGAACATGGTCACGGCAACGATTGGCAACCAATGAGGAGAGAAGGGCGACGGCAGTGAGAAGGAGGAGCAGCCAGGTATGTCTTTTTTTGGGAAGTCGACCTGTACCCCTCAGGCCTTTGCAGCTCGGGTATCTGAACCTAACAAAACTATTCGCTGGCTATTTGATTGTGGCGCTACTGACACTATGATATATGATAGAAATGATTTATTAGTCATTCGGTACCGAATAGGGAAATGATTCAGACTGAAAATGGAGATCTCTCACAGGTTCATGGAGCGGGAACTATTGCACCGTCTCCAACACTAAAATTACAGAACTGTCTCTATGTGCCAAAATTTGTCTTGCAAGTTACTCTCTATTATTCATGTGACAAAAAAGCTGAACTGTATGATACTAATGTATCCGAGTTTCTGTTTGTTAAAGGATATTCAGTCGGGGAGAGTCATTGGACGTGGTGCTGAGCATCAGGGACTGTACTATGTGGAAGAAGTGGCTCAACACGGAACTGCAGCGCTTGCTCACGGGACAGTTGACAGGAAACAATGGATGTGGCATCGAATGTTGGGGCATCCATCTGCAGGGTATCTCCATACATTATTTCCTAAGTTGTTTCCATCCAATAAAAAAATACCCTGTGAGACATGTATACTTGCTAAGAGTCATAAACAATCTTATTCACAGTCTGATTCTAGAGCTAAGTATGTGTTTTCCATGATTCATTCGGACGTATGGGGTCCCGCCCCGAATAACGGGGTATGCATGTTAAACAGTGGTTTCAAGTATTTTGTGCTCTTTGTAGATGATTTTTCTCGGATGACTTGGGTATATTTTCTCAAACATAAATCCGAAGTTCCGTCTAAATTTATAGAATTTCATAACTTAGTTCAAACTCAGTTTCATACCCAGATTCAGGTATTCTGTTCGGATAACGGAGGAGAATTTGTCAATTCTACTCTTAAGTCGTTCTTCCAAGAAAAATGTATCATTCATCAGACTTCTTGCCTGAATACCCCATAACAAAATGGTGTAGCGGAAAGGAAGAATCGTCACATTCTTGAAGTGACAAGAGCAATAATGCTCGAGTCACATGTTCCCACCTATTTTTGGCCTGAAGCGGTTGCAACCTCAGTGTATCTCTTTAATCGGTTACCCATTAAGGTATTAAATCCTCAAACTCCACTTCAAGCCTTATCCGTTCATATGAGTGTTCCGACAGCCTTGACACTCCAACCTCGTATTTTTGGATGTTTTGTTTTTTTCCATATTCCTAAAACAGAACACTCTAAGTTTGATCCTTGCTCTATTAAATGTGTCTTTGTGGGGTATGGGATCCACCAAAAATGCTACAATTGTTATAACCCTCGCAGTCATCGTATGTATACCACGATGGATTGCGATTTCCTTGAAACTGAGTCCTACTATTCCACCCAATCTACTGTCAAGGGGGAGAGTCCTAGTGATCCATTATATTAGTTGATTCCTAGTGATCCATTAGATTGGTTGAGAAGTCCATTGTGGCCCGAAACAATCCCAACATAGCAGGTAGGCGGAACCACCGAGACGTTGACTCCCATAGTACAAGTTTATGATGGCTTGGACACATCACTCCCGGCTAATATTCCTGAGGTTAGTATTTATACTGTGGCTTCTGTTTCAGATACTCACTCTTCCGCACATAACTCTATTGATACTAGTATAGAGGTTGCAACTGTACATGAGACGGTTGAACCAACTCAGGAGAAGTATGTGTTGCCAGCACGGAGAACCAGAGGCATTCCTCCTATTCGGTATGAACCGGAGTACAATATGAAAGCCAGTCGATACCCAGTACCGAACCTAGCCAGGGGGAGCTTATCACCAATTGCACATGCCTTTGTTGCATCTATATACACTCAGGAGGTTCCTAGAACAGTAGAGGCAGCGCTTGAGAATCCAGAGTGGTGTCAGGCTATGAAAGTAGAGATAGGGGTATTAAAAAAGAACAAGACTTGGGAGAATTGTGTTCTACCACATGGAAAGAGAGCAATTGGATGTCGATGGGTGTTCACCGTGAAGCACCGTGTGGATGGATCAGACGAGAGGTACAAGGCGAGATTGGTAGCTAAAGGCTATACTCAGACATAAGGTATCGACTATTTAGAAACTTTTTCTCCGGTTGCTAAAATTGACACTATCAGAGTCTTATTTTTAGTAGCAGCCAATTGTGATTGGTCACTCCACCAGTTTGATGTAACAAATGCATTCTTGCATGGCGATCTGAAGGAGGAAGTTTATATGGAGCCACCTCCGGGCTTCAAGTCAGGATTTCGAGATTCAAATGTATGTAAATTGAAGAAGACATTATACGACTTGAAACAGTCACCTATGGCATGGTTTGGAAGGTTTACAGTTGTTATGAAGAAGTATGGCTACAGGCAGAGCAATTCAGACCATACATTGTTCCTCAAGAGAAGAGAAGGCCGGGTGACATGTTTAATTATCTATGTTGATGATATGATTATTACAGGAGATGATTCTCAGGGAATATCTCATCTCAGGCGGATTATTTCGGGAGTTTGAAATGAAGGACTTGGGAAAGCTCAAGTATTTTCTGGGGATCGAGGTACTACGTTCAAAAAGAGGTATCTTCATTTCTCAAAGAAAGTACATACTGAATTTTTTTAGTTGAGACAGGTCTGATCGACTGTAAGACTGTAGATACACCTATTATGGTGAATCATGGGTTGAAGATAGTGGAGGGGGAAGAACCGACATATCATACTCGATATCAGCATCTGATAGGGAAACTGATTTACCTTTCTCACACACGACCTGATACTGCGTATGCAGTAGGTTTCTGAGTCAGTTTATGCATGAACCACAAGCTGATCACATGGAGGCTGCCTTGAGGGTTCTTCGATATCTGAAGGGGTCTCCAGGCAGTGGAGTTCTGTTCCGAAATAATGGTCACTTGGATGTAGAAGCATATACAGATGCCGACTGGGAAGGTAGTCTGATGGACATGAGGTCAACTTCAGGTTACTTCACTCTGGTTGGAGGGAACTTAGTCACCTGGAAGAGTAAGAAGCAGAAGGTTGTGGCACTTTCAAGTGTTGAGGCGGAATTCCGAGGGATAACTCGAGGTCTGGCAGAGGTGTTGTGGTTATGGAAGTTGCTAGCAGAGATTGGGTTTACGGTGAAAGGAGCATGCAAGTTGATGTGTGACAACTGTGCAGCCATTAGTATTTCTGAGAATCCAGTACAACATGACCGCACGAAACATGTTGAGGTTAATCGTCACTTTATCAAGGATAAATTGGAGAATGAAATTATCGCTCTTCCTTTTGTACGTTCTGAAGATCAACTAGCAGATATTCTCACTAAGGTCGTAAATGAGAGGATTTTCAGAGAGGTTTTGTGCAAGCTAAATATAATGATCCTACTATTCAACTTGAGGGGGAGTGTTAGAAATATTAACACGGAAAGGAATATATTTAGGGAATCAAATTCCATAATATTTGTAATTTCCTATTATTAATATCCCTATTAAAGGAACTGTTGTACATATATAAGTAGCCTTGTAATCCCTGTATTCAAGATATGTGAAAATATGGAGAAAATTCTCAAAGATTGTTTTCTATTTCATCACTATTTACCCTGTTTAAAGAGTGGTGTTTAACAACAACTAGGTCAATGAGTTAACTCGTAGAAAAAAATCTACCACACAACAAGTTAACTCAAAGATTTAGGGAAACAAAAAAGAACAACTGAAAACCAAAAAGATCAAAAAAAGAATTAAGAAGGATTAAGAGGGAGGGTGAAATAGACAAGAAAAAAAAAATTATGATCGGATTTATTTAGAGATCGATGAAACACAAAGAATTAAATAACAAGGTAAGAGGTTTTTCAAATCACCCGAAGTCTACTGAGAAACGAAAATAGTGGATCCACAAACATGAGATCAAAATGATCTAAAATCAAAGTGACCTAAAAAGTTCCCTTTGAAATCGCACTTTTAATAGGTTTTGCAAGATAAAAAAAAGTTTAAAATTATTATTTAATCGGTGGATTTAAAGGGAACTACTTTTTAATTTTTGAATTTTCTATCACACGAGAAAGAAAAAAACTCATATTAAATTGAAAAATAATGCTATAAAAATGATTAATATATTAAAATATTTTTGTAAGATTTATACCGTGTGAAGAAGTTGTGGGATCCACGTTTTAAATTTTAAAATTTTCCTAATTCAAATGCTGAAATCATTCCTTAACCACCGTTAGATCTCTTATACGGTATTTTTAACAGAAATCTAGATCAGTACAGAATCACCCATGATGTGTAGGTGTTTAGTGCTTACTGTAAACAACGTTATAACATTGCTGATAAAGGTACCATTCTGCCGGGGGTACCAATCCAATGGTATAAACGCTTTTTTTTATAGTTTGGATATTGATATGCCCCAAGCTATTAGGTGCTTCATAAGTAGTCATGCAACTTTAGTCCACACTCCATAGCCAAGCAAAGGAGAAGATCATTTTATACGGTATTAAATTCAAAAATACCAAGCAAATTGAAAATAACCAATAATTATTTAGCCAAACTTATCATTCACCAATGCACATAGTCCAGGGATGATGATGATGATGATTTTTTTTTTCGGTGGTCACTCCCTGGCTCACTACCTCACTCTATCTTTATTGTTACATTTGGATGAGCATACGGATGATTGTCATTCTTCAGGCGTACCCTAGTCTCTCACTCTCTTTCATCGACATAAGGCTATGTTTGCATCGCAAGGATTTATCAACGGTGCCGATAAGAGAAGTTTATCATTGGGCTACAGAAATGATGATAAATGGGGTTTTTCTTCTCCTATTTTCACTCCATGTGATGTCAGTGGATTTGATGTAATGAGCTGTGCATTTCATGTCGTCACGTGGGGGATAATATTGTCTTATACTATTAAAAAACCTCGACGGTAGCTCTATTTACGCTTTACTGCCACTGTCATTATACTGTTTCGCATTTATTTCTGAAGGTTATTTTGGGGATACAAAATCTAGGTAATAATTGACTTTGTATAGAATCTTTTGATCTAAACCGTTAATTGACGATGTTTGTTGCTAGTAACTGGAAAACTGGGTAGATGTAAATTAAGACGTACTCTTGAGAAGTACAGAATAAACCACCGACAGAAGAGTGACAAAAGTCAAAAAAGATTCCACGCTCCGGTTAAAAGGAGTTTGTCTGATGGGATAAATATTCTAGGATGGAATTACGGCAACGTGTGTTTCTGTTCATAGACAAAAGCCAAATCGAACGAGGTTTCTTGGCCTGTCCAATTTTACTCCCGACAGTCTCAAATATAGAATATGGTAAGAGATGTCTAATTAGATATTTTAAAAATATCTAATTTTTTTTTTATTAATTGACCCTAATACTAAATTAAAATATAAATAAATTTTTTTTCTCTTTTTACTACATTCTAAATTAAAAAAAATAAAAAATCATCAAACTTTTTAAATTCTAAAAATCATAATCCAAATTTTCTAAAAACAAACTCGGTTCTCTCATCTCATCGAACTACAAGGTAAATCTTTATAAACACATACTTCTAATAGCATTTTTGATTGATCTAAGGCCGTGTTTGATAATAGGAAAATGAAGCAATTCCATGGAATCAATATCCTGGGGAGGCAAGAAAAGATTTTCCATAAAATTCCATGGAATTAAGTTTAAATCATATTATAGACAACACTTTTTTGTAAATGGGTCCACAATTCCCTGGAAATAAATTTGTAATCAAACGACGGAAAACACGTTATTTCCACTAAAATATAGCTAATTCAATGGAATTAAATCCTATCAAACACATCCTAAGTGTTTAAATCTTACTTTTCGTGATTCAAATTCCTGAATTTTTACCAGAATCATTTCATATTCCTCGATAAAAATTATCATACCCAGAATCGTTGGATATATCAGTTCTTATCCAACGATTCATTCTTTTTTTTTTTTTTACTTTTCTCATATGAGAATCGTTGGATACGATATGCTATATCCAACGATTCTGACTTTTCATTTATTTATTTTTACCTTTTTGAGATGTGAATTGTGGGATAAGAACCTAATTATCAGTCGTTTTATTTTCTTATTCTTTCTTAAAAAATATTATATCCAGAATCGTTGGATAATGCATATCGTATCCACCGATTCTTCTATTTCATTTGCTTTTTACATATCGTATCCAAAATCGGTGGATACGATATGTATTATCCAACGATTTTGGATACAGTTCATTCTTACTGTTTTTCTGTTCACTTTTATGGTTAGAATCGAAGGATAAACAATATCTTATCCACCAATTATGTTGTATTCATTTTGGGATTTACTAATTTTGTTGTTGGTTGAATTATTGATTATTGATTTTTGTTTCTTTTTAACCATACTTATCTTTTTTCTTAAATTCATTCTTTTTAGACATGGATAACAATCGCAAGAGGAGTAGAAATTATACACATGCCAGTGACTGTGATGTATGTAGAAAGCCGGAGCCGCCTATTGTGTGAAGCCTATATAAGTTTGGTTTTGGAAGAGAGGCAAAGTTGGAGCAAGTCGTGAAGCTACTTGGAGAGCTCGTTTTGGACGAACTTTACGAGGTCATTAGAGTTGCGACAATCAGAAGAGAAGACATTGATATGTGAAGAGAATTTACTCCAATACTTTATCTATATGATCCCTCGAGTGGTGGCGCATTTGATGGTGGCGCTGCCGGTGCTGGGGCAGATGATGCTGCTGCTAAATTTGATAACTGAGAGGATGATGAAAATGATTTACCTTATGGATGTTTATTTGTATCTAAAACGATAGTTTATGCTTCTTTTTAAAGACTTTTTATGTTTCGATTGGAGTGACTATAAGGTTTAATTAATTTTTTGAACTAAGATTTTAATTACGTCTTATGTGTTACTTTTCCTTGCACATGGTCACACTTCATCTCAATGACTAGTTTTTTTTAAAAAAATATAGTTGTTGGCCCTTTATGCATATAAATAGGATAACCCATTCTTCATGATACACTATTTCATCCAAATAAATCCTTCTAAATCATTCACTGCTTCATTCAAAACAAATCCTACTATAATGGCTAACCCATCGTCATCAACCACTAAATCAATTATTGTTATAGAAGAAGAGATACTCAGAAGAGACGCCAAACAAATTAACAACCAAATCAAATAAAATGAACTAGATGCGGATGTTAAGATAAAGACCGAATGGGTTAAAAAATTTTACATCGTATTGGATCTTCTCGAAGAGAGCCGGCGTGAAAAACATTTTTGGAATCCTTTTAATACGGGTCCTTTCATGCCCAAGTGGGACGGTAAGTATAGGAAACCACCTTTATCTTATGGGGAGGAGTATACTTCTTCTCGCACAATAAAGGTTATAAAATTATGCTACAAGTACAACGAGTTTCTAGCTAAACACAAAGGGGACAAATCTGTAATGCAAAAGGAATATAGCAAATGGAAAGGCGAACCGTTTAGTCTTTTCGAAGCTGCATCGAGATTTGAATCTCGCACCAGTAAATAAAGAGAGTTTCATTTTATGCAATTTATTAGTGTAAGCAAGTTTATTTCATTTATGGAGAGTGTCGAACAATTCAATTAACATTCATCATGAATATGACAACCATTGTTCACTTTAGAAAGCTTATACACCATTGAGTTTATGCACTATAATCTTAAACGGACAATCATGCTTCTTTGACTTACTAGTGTCGACCCTCAACGTCCTCTTCACATACAGTTTGTCCTTTACTCTGTGACTTTCACTCTTGCCACTTCTTTCGTAAATAATTTCTAAGTGATCACGCCTCAAACGACGACCTAAGACTAATTCACATTTTATCTCCATGTATTTTTCAACAAACCATTGCCTTGCATCGTCCTACTTTTCCAATACCAAATCTGTGTAGTAGTGGGCAGAAGTATCAAGCCCCATCTTAGGCACGGGTTCAGGTTGGTCGTCGCCGAGCGTTTGAACAATCTACAATATATAAATAAAAAAAATTAGGCCAACATAATCGACAGATAAGGGTATCCAACGATTCTTAACAATCGGTCTTTAGGTATATACACATCCATACCCAGTCATAATTTTGGGGGAAAATCCCCAAGTGTTAGAATCGACACACGTGAACTGACTTGAGTGCCAATTAAAACATTCAAGAAAGGGCAATTTTTCGATTAGAATCGGTCGATATGGGTGTCCATAAAAGCCGATTCTTTCACCTAACAATTTCCCCAAATATGAACCAGAATCGGTCGATGTTCATGACCATATTTGTCGATTTTGGTTCATATTTTTGAGAAGAGGTGGAATCGATGGATACGATGCCTCCGTAACCGCTGATTGTGGGTAATACGTAGGCCGTAAAATAGGTCAAATTTATAAATTTTTTTTGACTTTTTGGAGATTATAGACTACAAATACATGTTTGGAGATCCTTAACACGTATACCTGACGGTTGGAAGCATTAGATCTTCATTTTTCCGGTTTGAATATCCATTTGCTTGATTGAAATCCTAATTTATGCTTTTTTTTACACGTTCTTGTTCGTCCAACAAAAATCCCAAATCGGTAGGATCGAACTCATGATAATATGATTGGCAATAAGTAGATGCACCCACTTCTTCTTCACCACTAGAATATATGTTGACAATATCAAATTTCATCTTTGCTACCAAAATCCCAAAACCCTAATTTTCCTCAATTTCTTCTCCTTCTTCTTCTAACTTTTAAGAAAAACTTTACTTTAATTCTTACCATCTAACACTAACTATAATCCAATTTGAATCACCAAGTAATTTAACTACCATTTGAATTAATTAACACTAATTAGGAATATTAGTCATTAAAAAAACTAGTTGGATAAGGAGGTTTTGATTTTATTTCATACTGACCTTATTTTAACTTTTAGTGGTAGGCCTAAAATTAGTCAGGTTTCTTTGGTTGCATCTCAAGCTACCATACTGTAAATTTGTACAACTATAATTAACTGGTGCATGTGATCCAATAGACTATAGAAAGTGAATTCAAATTCCAAAATTGACTGGTGTACTGTAGATACCAATTGACTAACCGACGTCAATGTAATACAATGGTAAGGTTATTGGATAATGAACCAATGACATGTCATCACCAAATTCTTTATAAATGAAGAAAAATAACTGAATGGTGTAGATGAGCATAAACCCTAGAAAACACAAAATGCATAATTAGTTGTTGTAGATGAGTGCATAATTGACCATTGTAAATGAGAGAAAATTCTAGAGCAGAAGTTAGAATATATTATGGGCTCAAGTATGAATAACACGTCCTGACTAACTAATTATATTATGCTTGATTGGTTAGCTAATAACGACCATTAGTATAACTGTATCTGCATGGACAAAAATATTCAGAAAATGGGTTATATGCCCCAAAAGTTTAAAATTAATGTCGTAATGGATGGGTAAAATATTGGACCTTGTGAAATTGACGGGAGCCATGTCATTTAAAATCAGAAAAACATACCTTTAAAATTAGATTATTTTAACAAATATACCTTTCTTCAAAAAACTTATTTCACCTTTAAAAGCATCGATATCTTCTTTTCCGTCATATCTTCTTCCACCATCTCCACCACCAACACCACCATCGAAAATATCATATTGTTCCACCATCACAAACAGTAACATCTACAATATTATCTTCCTCCACCATCTTCATCTGCACTAACATCACCATCCACAATATCATCTTCCTCCACCATCTCTACAACCACAAACACCAATATCCCCATCGATTGAAATAAAGAATTGATCCATGGGATATTTATTGTTCTTTGTTTCAAGTTGTGTTATATGGTGTGGTTATATGCAATTGTTGAATCAGAGTTTGTGGTATATGGTTGATTAGCAGGAAATTTTCGCAGGCAAGTTATTTATATTTTTTAATATTTTTAAATTAAATTTGGGGTTCGTGAGAATAATAATTTTTATTTATTATATTTCACAAGTTGGATCTGTCTACAGTGAATTGAGTTAGGGTTTGGATTATTTTTGATATATTGATAGAATTAGATGTTAATTTATTTATTTTCTTTGTTATTGCTTAATGTAACTAGGTGCATCATGTGTTATTACTTGATGTATCTGAGTGCATCCTGTGTTGATTATTGAAACTAAAATAATAATAACACAATAGAATCACTAGAGGTATCCAGGTGCATCTTGTGTTATTACTTGATGTATCCAGGTGCATCATGTGTTATTGCTTGATGTATCTGAGTGCATCTTGTGTTGATAATTGAAACTAAAATAAGAATAACAATAGCATAATTAGAGGTATCCAGGTGCATCTTGAATTATTACTTGATGTATCTAGGTGCATCATGTGTTATTGCTTGATGTTTCGGAGTGCATCCTGTTGTTAGTACCTAAAATTTGATTATAGGAAAAATAATGTACTACAGAAGTATTTTATTTAGATTCGGAAACCAAAATCATACAAAGCCAGCCTAAACCACGATAGTATCCGTTCCTCCCTGCTTCGGTCACGATGATAGAAAATGGGTTGATCTTAGGGGAGGGAAGCAAAGAAAGTTGAAGGAATTCCGTGTGTTGAATGATATGTAGAGTTGCAGAACTATTAAGAGAAATCACAGAGCTTATAAGAATTGTAAGCCTGTTATATTTTTGAAATGGGCTAAAAAGCCTATTTATAATAGTTAGGAACACATGTACTTTCCTTGTAAAGTTGTGGGAGTAATGAAGAAATGGAGAAGTGAGAATCATGGGGTTAATGGCTTAACCGTATTGGAATCTTCGGGAAACCATGACTCCACTTCTACATTAATTGCTTCAATCTCACCACTACTCTATAACTTCCAGTTCATGGGGAGTTGCTACGCCCACATTGTTGTAACCTCCAGACCAAGACCTATGAATAATCCCCCCATGTGTTATGATTTAATTTCTTGTAGGAATTAGTGGAGTCGTGGACTTAGGATAATGCTAGTGTAAGCAAGAGAGAAAAAGATGTTCGAATATAGGGAAAGAGGAAAGTTGGCAATTGGGATAGAGGCGCTAGCCTTGGCACGACTAGCTCCAGCGCTACCGCTGCCAGGCCAACAACGATGTTAGCGCTGGAGCTAGCGCTAACGCTGCCTAGGCCATCAGCTATGTTAGCCCTGGAGCTAACGCTAGCTGCTAGGCTTCCAGCAATGTTGGTGCTGGAGCTACCGCTGACAGGCCTCCAACGATGTTGGCGCTGGAGCTAGTATTGACGCTAGCGTAGCCAAGCTAGCGACGCCAGGCTAGCGACGCCAGGTTTGGCATAAGTGCTACCGCTAGCATTGCTAGGGCCTGTTTGGCGCTCGAGCGTGTTGGCTTTGTTGACTTTTGGCTTTTTGGCTCTTTTTTGGCCTTTTTGGCACATACTTGTGCTACTCATTGGTGTTGGGAGTGTGGCTAAGGCTAGCACTTGCTAGTGCCATGGTTATTGCCTACGCTCCGCTAGCTTTGACATTCATTAATGTTGTGGCCATATTTATGGCATGTTTAGAGTTTTTTCAATTGTATGAGATTTATTGTTAGCATTTTATGCTTAATTTTTATGCAGTGCGTACAAAATATCTTCAAGAGATTCAGCTGTATAAGTTTGTAACTTGAAATTATGCTTGATGCGAGTAAGCAATTAGATGGTATGTATCTAGTTCGCGTTTTTGTTCAGATGTGGCTTAGCCTCTATTCTGAGCGTTCCTAATTTTGTATATTCAGCGTATTCTGTCTTATACAAATGGTTTGCATAGATGCATGCGAAATAACGAGGATTTAATTGATTACAGCTCTGAAATTTCTGTGATGCGTATATATGCAAAAAGAGATACAAGGCTAATTTAGGCAGGAGTTGAGTATCCCTTTTCGATTTTCTTGCAAAATGTAGAATAAGTTTTTATTCATAATTTTGATGCTTGTCCGGAAATTATGCATATTTTGTGCTTCTGCAGCTTGGCGATTTTTTTTTTTTTTTACAATTTTCTTTCTTGTCAAAAATTCACCATCAACATTAGGTCCCCTGCTTAGTGTGGAATGGTAATATGTTTCGTGGTAAGCACTAGATGGTGATTTACATATATATATATATATGTAAATCTAAAATAAATTAATAAGTTTTAGTTCGTCGCACATTAACAGATATTCTGATTTGATGACGCTCTAATGATGCCAGATAATTGTTGAGATAGTAGTAGTTGATGTAATAGTGCATGTAGGATGAAAGAGCATCGTCTGGAGAGCATAAATTAGTGAAGCATGACTGATTTACATGATGGAGGGACCAAAATTGACCCGTGTGTAACACGGGAGCATGATTACAATTAGGATATCCATGTTTGATCTAAATTTGGAAACTAATGATTATAAAAGGGAGTAAACCATTATTATTATTTTTTGTTTACTCCCATCATCATCGATTCTAGCGCCTCCCATCTCTTCCGGTCCAGCAACAGCTCCTTCTCCTGTCGTCAGCGCCACCGGCCAATCCCAGCCGGCGACTTCCTGCCGGATTCCGGCACCGACCAGGTAACTCTTTTATTTTATGTGAGTAAATAGTCATATTCTCTTCTTTTTTTTTGACGTGAGTGTTAACTGCAGTGTTGTTGAGTTTTAACCAGGTACGCTAAAGTTTTAGCAATTTTCCCTGGTGTTGATTTCAATTTATATATATAAGCATGTACTTGCATAAAATAGAATCATACCTTGTACATGATTGCCCAGTTGTTGACGTGAGTATTGTTCGAACCAATCGTAGATGTCGAATGATCGCGAAGATAATGCTACCGCTGCTTCTAGCTATGGTGGAATCGAAAGTTCTGATGTTATTTTTCTAGACAACGTGTCCAATATTCATGATGATTTCTTTGATGGTGTTGTTGAAGAGTCTGATGGCCCTGACTGTGTTGGAAATTTTATTCCAAACATTAACAACCTTCCTCATCCTCAGAGTGTTTACGCGCTGGCTATCGTCAGGTGTTGTTTGCAGAGAAGGGAACACAAGTCCTCATTTGTTGATTTTAAGACGTTCCAAATTCCTTTTCCTGGATGGAAAAGATGGGCTAAAGTTATGTTGAAGAATCCTCATGTGATGCAAGTTCTAGAAAATGCTAAGATACTCCATGTCGTGCGAGTGTCCGAGACTCTGAGAGTTAATAAAGACATGAAGGGTCTGTTTTCATTTGCTTCTCGTTGGTGTGGTCCATCCCATTCAGCAGTATGCGCTTGGGGTGAGCTAACCATTACTTTGGAAGACGTGGCAGTATTGTGGCAACTACCCGTTGTTAGTAGTATCACACTTGAATGGCATGATGAGGAGAAGGAACATGGTACCATCCTTTCTCAGAAGATAAAAGATCTATATAAGTCTGGTCGTTGTGACAACAAAGATTATTCAGCTTGGATTGACCACTGGTGGAACAGAAGCTCGAGTTTTGACGGCCTTGATGTTGACGATCCTTTATGCATTGTTGCATTCCTTGCTCTTTTGCTTTCCATAGATGTTTTCGAGGATTCTCCTGGAGGAAAGTTGAAGTCTGGACTTGTTCCGCTTGCTGGTGGAAGGAACCTTCCTCTTGCTAGCTTGTTTCTAGGCTCTTTATACTCCCATTTAGATTCATTTATTCGTGACATGCGGATTTCCAACGGACATGCCAAGGTAGAGTCTTTTATTCTTGTTATGTTTATGCAGGCCTGGTTGTGGGAACATTTTCCTGGATATGCACCAAAGACCAAACCTTCTTTTCCGAGTATAGAAATAGAGTACGCTAAAATACTTCGTTGGAGTAAAAAGAAACCTTTTTCTATTAGTCATGTTAGCTTAATGGACAATGAGAAAGAGGTGAATTTAAGACCTTGGGGTTTGAAGCTTTGACACGTAGTTCCACCAGATACTTTTGCTAAGAGTCCTAATATTGTCTTGCGCTCTGGCTCAAATGATGAGAGTAATATTGCTATAATTGGTGATGCTAATTTCATGAACAATTGCATTCCAGGATATATTCTTAGTGTTTGCTCCGATGGGTATGTCGTGAAAAGTTATAATATTGATAGAGCGGCTCGGCAAATGGGTTTTGATTAATCTATTCCTCATTTTGGAACCCCGACGCCTCCTATAAATGAGCTTCAGCAGTCTGAGGGTGATCATACTAATTCTGGTCGAAGTATTCCTTTCTTCCATGATGATAGGGAATGACGTGTCACTGATGAATATGATGGCTTCTGGAATGCACAGTTCACCCTTCTTAAGCAGTTTATGACCAGTAAGCCTTCAGATGTGCGCAATGTGCCTTCTAGAGAAGAGTTAGCATATCGACCAAACTTGAAGATTACTTCTGGAGTGAGACTCGATTCAATCGTTAGCTTGACACAAGTATCTAAAGAAAAAATCCTTTTCTGTTTAATCATTATTCTTTACTCAATAATTAAATATTTGATTCGCTTTCCTGTAGTCATGGCTCTCGGATCACCATGCACCTGATATTGTCGTGAATGTCGTTCTTCGTCCTGGAGAGAAGAGACCATGTGTAGTTATGCCAGGAAGTGGAGATCGTCCTTTAAAGAAAGTAAACGTCTTGTATTTTCTCTTATTCTTCCTTTCTGTATAAATCTACATCTTATACTAACGAGCTTCTTTGTATAGTCTGGGGGTGTGGCTCGTCGGGGTGGCTTGAGTACTCGACTTTTCGAGTTCGACGTCCTAGCTGTTATTGGTGCTTCAACTCCTTATGTTGTAAGTAAGCTTTTCTTTTGAGCCTTCTTTTGAATGTTACCAAGTCACATACTCTTTCATTTTATTGAGCTTGATAAATTTTGACTTTTGTGAATAAATATTGCTTCAGATGCCCAACAATATGGATATCCTAGTATCAGAAAACAATGTTGTGGTTGGAAGTACTAAGGAAGAAGACCAAGATGACACCGGTCCTGAAATATCATCCCATACTAAAGTAATTAAAGAATCCAGAGATTAAGATGAAGAACCTTGTGTCGAGTCGTATTTCGTAATACATTCTACTTATGATGGCTTGTCACAACTTCAAGTAAATTTACTCTATAATTTCTCATGAACTACACAACTTGCGATGTATCTTTTCTAACCCAGAATTCTGAATAGGTTTTCCCCAATGCGACTTTTGAAGAGAGTACTTAGAGTGGTATTATTGTACAAAATGCTGATGTGATAGAGACTGTTCCGCTCGAGTACCCAAATGCTGGAGTTAGCTTCGACTTCAAGCTTGATAGGGATCGACTTGACAATATGTGTGTCAGAGGTTTCACTGTCCCGCCCTCTTATGTTGAGTTGTATACCAAAATATGGAAGAAGTATGGCCATTTCTTCAAAGGTAATCCCAAGAATTATTGTATTCTAGATAAAGATGTGTCTGCATCGCTGTCAATTGTGAATGATATAGTTTCTCTTTCTCGTAAAGAAATCTCCGAGATGGTTCTTCTAGATTGGAAGGATGCCCTTGAGGAGGACGAGAGAGATGAGATTAATGTTTCCTGGCTTCGTCGTCATTTAGAAGTTATCAAAAAGTATTTACAGGATAATGGTGTTTCCTATAGCTTGGAGACAGTTGCCAAATCTAAAGGTGAGGTTGATATGCTTTCTCAGGAGTTGAAGCTTGCAACTAAGGCTCTTGAGAAAATGGAGAAGGAATATGATGAAGGTGTTGAGCCAGTTTTCAAGGAATTTTCTAGGTTTTCCTAAGTTTCATAGGTTTTGAGACATATGGTTTTTTTGTGTGGTTTTTTTTTGGGATTTTTGAGTAGGTAAAGATTTTTGAATGATTTGCCAGGATACATTTTTTAAAAAGAAATAATACTTTGCTTGATTTAATGAATTGAAATCCTTAGTATAAATGCAAGATATTGCATAAAACATGGAAATAAATTGGGATGATAGCAAAATACCTTAAGCGTTGTGAGATGTCAGCCATTTTCCATGTATGACCACCCCTTCCGGATTGTCAATGTTGACAAGCGTGTAGTAACCGTCGATCAAGATTTCGGTGATAAGATACGGCTCTTTTTCAGGAGATGCTGTAATTTTCTCCATCGTATCTCTGACATGGAAGGAATCGGGTTCAGGCCCCTTATCTTCATGACATGTCTTCTGAATGGCCGAGTCATTAATTTCCTTATCCTCAGTAGAGATAATATATACCTATTTGGTAAAATTTTGAAAAGGATCAGCTTCCCATTCACATCGTCGAGTCAGAGTGAGGTTGATATCTGGGTTAAGTTTCCAAGCTTTGATGGGACATAGGATTGCTGGTTGCGGATGTGACTTACTTGTGAGTGAAACCTTAGAACATATGATGGCATGTCCTCTTCTTTCAACTGCTTCATATCCAGATTCATTGTGCGGCGAAATTTGTTTGATAGAGAATCTTCGGGATTTGCCGGCTTGTTTGAGAGTCTCGGAGGTGTTGGCACTGGTAAAGGAGACATATAGGCTTCCATATTGTTTCTACGGACCCACGGGCGTCCCAGAAACATATCATAGCTCGGGTCCTCTTTGACAATGTTAAACTTGTCATGTGTTAGAGTATCACATATTTTTACCTCATGTGTGATATATCGGTAAGCACTTCTGGACTTCCCTTCAGAATTTTTGATTATAGTTGGTGAGTGCGTAGCTTCGTGCCTGGAAATTCCCACAACTCTCATAGTCTTGATAGTGATGATGTTGACGTCAGCGCCCGTATCGATTAATGTATGCTCAAATTCGGTGTCCTTGAGGCAACCAATGGTGAGAAGTCCCCAGCCAGGCATCTCATTGTGTCGGCCAACCACGTCGGCAGCAGGTTTGGGATACATAATATCTTTTTCAGCAAAATAAATAAATAAAAATCAACAATTTCCACACAAGGCGGTGAGATGATGTCTTGAGCAGTTACGTATCCAGGACCCCTGACGTAATTTGTACTTGAATTCCTTTTGTATCTACTTGCTCAGCCAATTCAATAGCTTTTTTCATTGCCTTTCGAAATGAAACTCTGATTTTTAATTGCCCAACTATAAATTTGGCCCAGCAGAAATTACTTTTTTTTCAAGAACCCGTTATAAGTTCTATCCATATACGCTCTGAGTTCCAGTTCATACTAGATCAAGTTGCATTTTTTTTATAATTGATAGAATAACCCAAATGAATTTTACTTTAATTTTTTTGTTCCCGAAGTTAAACAACTTCTTAGAAATACAAGACAACCAATCAGAAATGTCACAAAATCCCCCCCCTTCGGGGATGTCCTCATCGTCGAGGAACATGTACTAGGATCTTTTATCCATAACGAATTCAAAAAGGAATTATCGATACAACAAAGAATCCCTTTTCATTTTTCATTCTTTTCTATAACCTACCGTATACAACATTTTTATTACTTGACCAACCATCTAAAGAAGCAAATACAATGGGTACACTAATCAGTAAGATTTAGGAAGTAGCAATTAATGCAAAAACCACCAATTGGAAAGCAATAGTCAAAGAGTAGACGCTTACCCAATATAACACTATTGAGGGAGGTGAAAATATCTTTTCGTTGCGCCTTTGATAAGTAAAGTAATTCACATATGCGCTTCATCATGGATTGAACAGTTTTGTTGACTGAGTGCCAAAGAGAGTGAAGCTTCTGACTGGGAGAGGATCTCTGTGGACGCTTTCAATCCTCAGGCATAGTTCTCCTGAGTCGATCTTTTCTTTGAAGATACGTCTGATACCATTGCACTCGCTGGTGGGATGATTGAAGAATATGTGAAAGTGACAATATTTATGATTGGACGTGTCCTCTTCGGTGGGTGGATTTCGCATAGGTGGCAACTTGATAGCTTCATTTTGTACCCATAATTCCAGCAGTTCGAGTACCTCTTCCATGGGAAAGGGGAAATATGAGATTGTTAAATCCGTCTTGGTTTGTTGTGGCTGACGCGAAGTCTCGGTCGTGCCTTATCCTTGAGTTGATACTGGGGTTGTTGTCGAAGTTGATACGATGCGTTTAGTCTGCGAAGTTGATTGAGAAACTGCCTTCTTCTTGCCTCCTTCCTCAGTAACAACAGCTAGGGAGTGTTGGGTAGAATTTTTTTTGTTAATTAGGTGTCTACTTCCATAGGTGTCTCCATGTCTTTCTTTTCTGGCGGGCTTCATTTTTCTAACAGGGCCGGAGCAGTTGTTGTTGATCTTTTAGCGGCCTCATTTAGCTCATAGAAGGTTTGAAATTGTAAATTTTCTAATAAATAACAATAAACAGGAATCATACCATTAATGCAAAGCTCCACCAATTGTTGTTCAATCATGTTCTAGTCATAGCAATCAAGAGCTTGTTTCTGAATCACTTCACTTATTCGTTGGGGTGCTCATTGTTCCTCTGGAAAATTCTTCCCAGGTCCGAGAGAGTGATTTCCTCGGAGACAAAGAAATACTTTTTGTAAAAAGAATTGACCATCTGAGACCAACTAGAGATACTGTTCGGGGTGAGGTTGTTGTACCAGGTATAAGCTCTCCCTGTGAGAGATTTGGATAATTCCTTGAGTCGCAACATTTGGTTATATTCATGCACTCCTAACGACTCTAAGAATCGAGAAACATGCTCCCGGGAATTTTCGGTGCCATCGTACAATGAGAATGGAGGGGAAAAATATCCACTTGGTAGTGCAATCCTTTGGATTTCAGCTGGGTAGGGAGGTTGGTGCTGATGGAATGAAGATAAATCTTCCTTCCCACGGTTTTGCAAGAGCCTTTCTAGATCTTCGTGAGTGACGAAGTTTTGTTGTTGGTGACTTCTCTCTGGTATACGATCAATGATGATATGTACCTCGTCATTTTCCTGGGTGTTAGATTTCAACGTGCTGGCTCCACCAGCAGTTTTAGATGTATTCCTAACTTGCTCCATTTGACGATGACGTTGTTCCGGCGATAACTGCTCTGTTAGAGTCTTAAGAAAAGTAAGAAGTTCCTCCTGGGTTGTGGCCATGGCCAAGGTATCTTGTCGTTTTATTAAATCATCTATGGTAGGTGGTACTTGCTCATTTTTTTTTGCACCTTCAATGGCATGCAGAGGAGTTTCACTATTTCCAGTGGTAGTGTTTTGAGGATTGATTTCTGGAACTCCACCACTGGTGTTAGCATCTTTTCAAGTGGGTTTTGAACCTGCATTGGGCTTGGTTGTAGAACCTGACCTAAGATCGACTATTTTTGAGTAGTTAAAGAGTTGATTTTCAGATGGTTGAAGAATCAGATTCGTGAACGAGAGATTGATCTCCCACTATGGTCGCCAATTGTCAGTAGCTAAAAATTTGATTCTAGGCAAAACAATATACCACAGAAGTACTTTATTTAGATTCGGAAACCCAAATCGTACAGAGCCAGCCTAAACCACGATAGTAGCCGTTGCGCCCTTTTTCGGTCACGATGAGAGGAAATGGGTTGATCTTAGGGGAGGGAAGCAAAGAAAGTTGAAGGAATTCCGTATGTTGAATGATATGTAGAGTTGCAGAACTATTAAGAAAAATCCTAGAGCTACGAGAATTGTAAGCTTGTTATATTTTTGAAATGGGCTAAGGAGCCTATTTATAATACTTAGGAACACTCGTACTTTCGTTGTAAAGTTGTGGGAGTAATGAAGAAATAGAGAAGTAGGAATCATGGGGTTAATGGCTTAACCGCCTTGTAATATTCGGGAAACCATGACTCCACTTCCCCAATAATTGCTTCAGTCTCACTACTACTCTGTAACTTCCCAATCATGGGGAGTTCCTACGCCCACGTTGTTGTAACCGCCAGACCATGACCCATGAATAATCCCCCCATGTGTTATGATTTAATTTCTTGTAAGAATTAGTGGATTCGTGGACTCAGGATAATGCTAGTGTAAGCAAGAGCGTAAAAGATGGTTGAAAATAGGGAAAGAGGAAATTTAGCAATTGGGCTAGAGGCGCTAGCTCCACCGCTGCCAAGCAAACAACGATGTTAGCGCTGGAGCTAGCGCTAACGCTGCTAGGCTTCCAGCAATGTTGGCGCTGGAGCTAGCGCTGTTGGCGTTAGCGCTAGCACTACCAGGCCTCCAGCACTGTTAGGGCTGGAGCTAGCACTAACGCTAGCGTAGACAGGCCAGCGACGCCAAGTTTGTCATAGGTGTTAGCGCTAGCATTGTTAGGGCCTATTTGGCGCTTGAGGTGTTGGCTTTGCTGACTTTTGGATTTTTTGCTCTTTCTTGGCCTTTTTGGCACATACTTGTGCTACTCATTGGTGTTGGGAGTGTAGCTAAGGCTAGCACTTGATTGCGCCATGGTTATTTCCTACGCGCCACTATCTTTGACATTCATTAATGTTGTGGTCATATTTATGGCATGTTTAGAGTTTTTCAATTGTATGAGATTTATTGTTAGCATTTTATGCAGTGCATACAAAACATCTTCAAGAGATTCAGCTGTGAAAGTTTGCAACTTGAAATTATGCTTGATGCGACTCTGCAATTAGATAGTATGTATCCAATTCGTGTTTTTTTTTCAGATATGGCTTAGCCTCTATTCTGAACGTTCGTAATTTCATATAATCAACATATTCTGTCTTATACAAATGGTTTGCATAGATACATGTGAAATAACGAGGATTTAATTGATTACAATTTTGAAATTTATGTGATGTGTATATATGCAAAAAGAGCTACAGGGCTAATTTAGCCAGGAGCTGAGTATCCCTTTTCAATTTTCTTGCAGAATGTAAGATAAGAATATTATTCATAATTATGATGCTTGTCAGGAAATTATGCATATTTTGTGCTTCTGCAGCTTGGCGAAAAACAATATTTATAATTTTCTTTCTTGTCAAAAATTCACCATCAACACCTGTGTTGCTTACAACAACAAGGATGGTAGTAAGAACAAATCTTGTGGTAAATTTAATAAACTCACAACTTTACTACAAGCAAAAGTAACAATCAAAATCATGGCATATGGAAAGTAGTGAATTTTAGTAAGATAGTGGTTATGTTGATTCACGTTGCATCTTGGCTCAGATGTGATACTTCTGCAAATAATTAAATAAAATATCAAATTAGGAACAACTTTCGTACGAGAGATAAAGACTCATTCATTAATTTGGGCAATTCATTTACATGTTCAGTGCCGTTCTGGAATTCATACATTCTTATTGTTGAATATCAACATTTATACATTCTGGATCTCATTTAAAAGCCATTCAGTCACAATAATTTGAACATTGACAACCTAAGTATCAAAAGTTTTTATTTGACAAAATTGTCACAGGAAATCTACATATACATGGTTCATATGAAAAAGAATGAACATATGTAGTAAGAGTTTACTCACCAATAAAACTAGAGAGGAGATCGAATGTGCTACTTTTCGCTTGTGTTACTTCTGCATCTTAGCAGACTAACACTGTTAATGTACTGCTACTTATCCATAGTAAAATTTATCTATCAAGGTCCTGCAATGCTATACAATAGAAGGGATGAACTTAATTCAAGAAACTTTATCTTAGTTACAAGTTCATCCCCTCACTTATACAGCCTCGCAAGGCCAACACTGTCTCACTTGTTTATCCAGCTTCGGGTGCTTGCATCAATGAATCCTCGAAAAATAAAGAGAATGGTAATATGAGTCAACCAAATTTTCATTAAGGGAAGGAAACCATAATAATGATAAGTAATGCAAGAAACTCTAATGTGTTAAGAGTTTACTCACCAACTGGAATTAAGGAGGTTACTTGTCAGGTTTGCTACATCAATCTCCATAAGGTATTAATTTTGTATACAAAAAGAAACAACTCACATGAATAGAGTTTTCCGAAAACTTAAAAAGTAATATGTTTTCTCTACGAAAACTCTATGATGCATGTGAGTTGTTTATTTTCACATGAAAATGAATATCTTGTTCGTTTGTTGTTGTATACCTATCCTTCAATTTCTGTTCAAGAACTTGTCAATGTATTTTTGCACATCAACATGTCTAATATTTCTCTATCAAGGTCCTGCAACGCCATACAAGGGAAGGGATAAACTTAATTCAAGAAACTTGATGTTGGTTACAAGTTCATTCCTTTGCTTGTACATCTTTGCAAGGAGAACACTATCTTGTCTATCCAGCTTCTAAATTGACCCCCGCACAGTAGGATTTATCAAGCTTCAGGTGTTTGCATCAATGAATCTTTGAAAAACAAATAAAATGGTAATATATGTCAACCAAATTTTCATTAAGGGAAGGAGACCATAATAATGATATGTAATGCAAAAAACTCTAATATTTTAAGAGTTTACTCACCAACTGGAATTAAGGAGGTTACTTGTTAGGTTTGCTGCATTGATCTCCATAAGGTGAGGATGGGTTGTTTCTGTTGGCATAAAAATGAATATCTTGTTCGTTTATTGTTGTATACCTATCCTGCAAGTTTTGTTCAAGAACATAGGAATAAAATCATTTCAAGAAATTTCATTATTGAATAAGTATGAATTTATTCCAGATCTTGAACAGACTTGCAAGAACAACACCATAACCATATCTTGTTCTTCTGCACTTCATATGGTAATGCGACACTAGCACATCTCCAGCTTCAAGTCTACCTAACAGTGATTCATCAGAAAAAAAGAAGAGAATGGTAGTAAGTGAGTATATCAACCAGGAGAAAATAATGATATCAAGGGAAACTAATGATTATAAGAGTTTAGTCATTATTGGAATTAATGAGGAGAACGTATTAGTTGTCAGGTTAGATGCATCGATCTCCTTCATTTACAACAAACCTAACGACTAGTAAGCCTCCACTATGAAAACTATATGGTGGTAAGTTGTACCTTTTGGCAGGAATCATGTAAAACACAAGGTTTAAAAGGATCATAATAGTTAACTAAACAAACCTGAGGTTACAATCACTTGGCAACTTTCTTCGTAATAGGTATTCTCTAGCTTCAGGACTTTGCATCAGTGAATCCTTAAAAAACAAAAAGAGAATGGTAGTCAGTAAGTGTATAAACCAAGATAAACTAATGATAACATGGGAAACTAATGATTATAAGAGTTTAGTCACCATTGGAATTAGAGAGGAGAATGTATTAGGCATCATGCTAGATGCATCAATCTTCTTCATTTATAGCAAACCTAACGACTAATACGTCTCCACTCCGAAAACTCTATGGTGGTAAGTTGTATCTTTTGTCAGAAATCATCAGCAGTAAAATGCATGATAATATAGGTAACGAAACAAACCTGAGATTAACCTGCTTTCTCCACAGTAGGAATTCTCGAGCTTCAGAACTTTGCAACAATGAATCATCATAAAACAAAAAGAGAATGGTAGTAAGTAAGTGTATCAACCAAGAGTAACTAATGATAACAAGGGAAATTAGTTATTATACGAGTTTATCCACCAATGGAATTAGAGAGGAGAATGTATTGGTGTTTAGGTTTGCTGCATCTATCTCCTTTATTTACAACAAACCTAACGACCAATACATCTCCACTCTAAAAACTCTATGGTGGTAACTTGTATCTTTTGTCAGGAATCATGTAAAAAACATACTTGAAGAGATCATAATAGGTAACAAAACAAATCTGAGATTAAAAAGGAAACCTGCAACAACCTCGTGTTTATGGGAATGACTAGAATCATAGATGAAAGATACAACTCATATCAATGTAGGTATATACCTAATCCCGCAAGGCTCTCTAAGGGATGGAATGAATTCATTTTGACAGAGTTGATTTAGGATAATAATGAATTTATTCCAACGCTTAGACATATTTGCCGGACCAATACTGTCCATATGTGAAACCAAACAACAAACCACATATAAGAAATGTAGTACAGAACAAACTATTGAAAGAAAATTCTTTGCAAGAAAAATCAATAAATTTAAATGTAAAGTAGTAGTCTATTGTAAGAGATTACAACCAAACAAACCATAAATCTAGAGCAACAATCTAATGAAAGAGATTACAGCTAAATAAACCTACGTTGGTAGGATTAAAAAAATCCTAATTGTGTCTGACTTGCCGATAGTTGAAAACCCTTATTTGGGTTGTGATCTATTGTAACAGATTACAACAACCAAAAGAAAGAAGAATGTAAAACAGTCGTATAAAGAATCTAGATTAGAACAAACTATTGAAAGATAATGCAAACCACTAAAAATCAATAAACCTTAGATGTAAAGCAGTAATCTATTGAAAGAGATTACATCTAAACAAACCTACATCCGTAGCAGTAAACAAACACTAGGGACCCACAAAAGTATAGATGTATCTTGCTTACAGATAGTTGAAAACCCTTATTTGGGTTATAATCTATTGAAAGAGATTACAACAACCAAAATAAAAATGAATGTAAAGCAATAAAAAAAACCATTATTGAATTAAACAAAAGAACCCAAATTCTTTTTGAAATCTATTGATATTACAACCAGGAAAGCCCTAATTTTAAAGCAAAAAGAAAAAATCTAAAATATACTAGTGATCTTCATACAGATATAAACTTTTGTTTAAACCCTAAACAAAAAAATAAATAAACAATTTTGTTAGATCTATTCGTAGCTAAAAGAAACATATAATACCTTTTGAGAACAAATGAGCTACAAGGATAGATACGAGTTAAGATATATTAGAGAAGTAAGAAGTATGAGTGAAGATGGTAGGAAGATGGGAATAATGGAGCAAAAAAGGTCTGAGGTCTTCATATCACTATCTTAATACAGATGGAGGAGAGTTGAAATTATTGACTCAAATTTGAGAGGAGGCAAATGGAATTTGAGAGGGAAATCAGAAAGGGTATCAAATATATGAGGGAATCGATATGAAAAAGATTTATTATAGTGGGAAATTGAGAGGGAAACGGAATTTGAGAGTCAAAACTTCCGGAAAAGAGAGAAGAGTACAATAATTAAGGAGAGATTTTCCTTTTCTCTCAAAATATCTAGGTGAAAGTCGTCCGGATCAAGGTCAAATGTTTTGGTCGAGTTGGTTAAATTTGTAGTCAAAATACATAATTGGATGGAGTTAGGGTCATGGGATTAAAACGACACGAGGCATACTCCGGTTGACATTGCTAGAGATAGACCTCTGGGTGTACATTCCTATGAAATGGAAATGTAACATGTCAGATTCTATTGTTCTTCGGTAGATTTAGGGATCTGGTATATAAATACTAGTTATATACCATGTTAATTATTACTAGATATCATAGACCTATGGTGTACATTCTGATGAACAGGAGATATAACATGTCAGATTCTATGGTTATTCAGTGGATTTAGGGATCTGATATACAAATACTAGTTATGTACCAGGTTATTGCTAGAGATCATAGACTTTGGTGTACATTCCGATGAATTGGAGATATAACATGTCATATTTTATGGTTATTCGATGTATTTATGGATTTGGTATAGAGATATGTTTGTACCAAAAATTACTTCTAGGCACAAAACATGAGTGATTTGATGATGATGATGTAAACTAGGGTTAGAGAACGAATTAAAGATAAATAGAGAAGACACGAATTTAACGTGGTACGTCCTACATCCACAGATGATTCCCCTTAGGGAGAGATGTTTATTGATATAAGCATTACAATAATTATTCTCTAGGTTACCTAACATCCGAAAGCGTATCCCTTTAGGGTCTACATCCCATATATTTATATAGTTTATGTTTAACTCTAATTATGAGATAAACTTCATACGTAAGTAACTTGGGAAGCAAGACTTTTGGAACCTTCTTTTGGGTTAGACGGGCTTGACTAGCGGGTTTTATGGCTATTTAATATAGGGTACAAACAAGATACTAGTTATGTACCAGGTTATTACTAGATATCATAGACCTTTGGTGTACATCCCGATGAACTGGAGATATAACATGTCAGATTTTATGGTTCTTCGGTGGATTTAGGGATCTGGTATAGAGATACTAGTTATGCACCAGGTTATTACTAGAGATCATAGATCTTTGGTGTACATTCTGATGATCTGGAGATGTAACATGTCAAATTCTATGGTTCTTCGGTGGATTTAGGGATCTGGTGTAGAAATACTAGTTATGTACCAAGTTATTACTAGAGATCATAGACTTTTGGTGTACATTCCGATGAACTGGAGATGTAACATGTCAGATTCTATGGTTATGCGCTAGATTTGGATCCGGCCGCATAGAAATTCAGGTTAATAGGTTGCTAGAGATAGACCTCCGGTGTACATTCCGATGAACTATAAATGTATCATATCAGATTATATGGTTCTCCAGTGCAGCAAAACTTTTGGGTATTGAAAAAATTACTAAAATACCCTTACCGGAGTAATCAAGCAAATATTTTTGGCATTGTAAAAATTACCAAAATACCCTTACCGGAGTGGTGCAATAAATATTTGGGGGACTGTAAAAATAACCAGATTACCCTTACTGGAGTATAGTCAAGCAAATATTTTGGGGATTATGAAAATTACCAAAATACCCTTACCAGAATGGTACAACAAATATTTGGGGAGACTATGAAAATGACCAAATTACCTTTACCGGAGTTGTGCAACAAATATTTCGGGGACTGTCAAAATTACCAAAATGGCCAAATTACCCCTATAAGAGTTAAAAATTTCTTAATCACATAAGCATGTTTCAATTTAGCACGTGTGATAGAATAATATAAATCTCCATTGAAACCTGATTTTTGTTTAACCACAAAGGTGGGGTCCAAAAATATTACCCCACTTACCATTTACCATCCCATAATGGGCTGGATTTGCGTCTAGCAGACTAGAAAAGACATAACCTCTCAGTCTCTCACTTGGGTTATAATGCCTAGTGAGTAATTAGAAATTTTTTGTCTCTAATTTCTCAGGCGAAGCCAAATGAAGAGGTTTTATCGCACATGTGTCTTTCACACAATTGGAATTCCCAATAGAACAGTCGTCAATTGTCAAAAACCTCTTTAAACTTCCCATCATTATGATTAGACAAATAATTTTATTTGTCTAAAACAACGGCGTGGAATGAAGAAGGAGTTAATTTCTTCTGAAAAGTCGTGTTTATTTGGGGAAGTACCCCATTTAAGTCCAAGTGAGATGGATTAATCCCCATTTACCCCAAACATAATCAGGTAGAAGGAAAACCAACAATACTTCTTATTCTTCTGCAAATACAGATTCAAAATTCCTTCAGAATCCTCCCAGAAAATCACAAGTAAAGATGGAGAGTGTGAATGATGGTGAAAATCAAAGTTTCGTTAATGGTACTGGAGCAGATGGTCGATGGGTTTTTCCAAATAACACATGTGAATTTGGTAGTGGTAGTGGTGATGGTACTAATAGTGTTGGTGCCAATAATACTAGTAATGGAGCAAATGTAGGTTCTGGGTCAATTCAGGGGAATGGTGGTGTTCTTCGTGGAACAATTTCTGAGGAACCAATTCCTCCAAATCGCAACTGGAGATGGGCTAATGGTTGGTCGATGTATGCTGATCACCCTACACATGGATTTTTTGTGATAAATGTAGGAACAACTTTTGTTGGGGATCAATTCTTTTGTCACTGGTGGGGACAGACTTGGATTTGATGCTCTTGAGATTCCTCCACAAGCTAGAGCACATATTCGCAACATTGCGTTGATGCCTCTTCCCACTCAAGGTATGTCCTATCATATGCTCAATATGGTTTTTCCTACCATAGGAAGGGTTGCTGAGCAGGTTGCTGTAATTGTTGAGGGTAGTTTTGGTCAGAGAAATCCTCCTAGTGTTGTGCACCCAATTCCTCCACCTACACCTACATCTGCAAAAAACACACAAAAAGGGGCAGAGAATGATACCACCAGGCAAGCTCCTCAGCAGGGTTAAGGCCGCCTCATATTCCTCCTATACAAAACACCTGGAGGCAGAATAAGTCTGCTATGCATAGGAAACGAAATGGGAATCCATATCAGAGGGATCATCCTAGGCAATAATCATTTTCATCTTTTTGTTTTTTCTGGAAATAGGTAGCAGTAACTTTTTTACAAACAACATCTATTTGAACAAAACAAATGTTAAATATGGTTTTTTATTTTTATGGTTTTTAAAATTAAGGCGGGTATGTGATCATCAACCTACAAATTACTTCTAATACGGTTATTGTTAAATTGATTTTGATTTTGAGTATGATGAAAAGTATTTGTTTGAATAGTTGTAGTGGGTATTGAAATGCTTTGTAGCAAATTTTATAATTTCTTATAATCTGAATGAGGCTAAAGATGGGATCAAATTGGGAAGTTACTTATAATCTTATTTGACTAAGAGATATGGGGACTCAAAGTTCTAGGGTTAGTTGAAAACCACACAAAACAAAGAACTGGAACAGGTAGTTGAAAACAAATGCATACTGAAAACAAGTCATTTTAGTCATTTTTAATAGTTTTCCCTGTAATTCCCTAGGTTTTCATAAGGTATATGGCATGTCCCAATGGGAGGTATCCAACGTGGTTTAGGGCAGCCATCGTGGGTTAACTTATAGGAGTAGGAGTCGAGTGTTGTTAATAGTATTAGTAGTGTATCCGTCGTTGCTATATAAGGACTGGGTTGGACGTCTTATAGCCTTATCAATTAATTAATGAATTAAACTTCTTTCCCAATTTCGCATGTTCCTCTACCTATGTCTTCTTCTCCTTCTAACCCTTTAATTTCACCTTCTATTATCTTCTAAACCTCTCATAATCTTTATCCTTAGAGATCCAAGTTGTTCCTGAGATCCAATTGTACTGTAGATCACTACAAGTGGCATCAGAGCAGTCGATTCTGAGACTGAGCTACCATGAATGAGTTTGAAACTGCACTCCTCTCTTTCTTGGAGAAGATATTTGCTGATCTTGAAATTTTTCGAGGACCGTATATTGAAGAGCTTTGGAGCAGATAATGATTTAGTGGAAACATCTTCAGAATCTAATTTTAAAGCTGACTTGAAAAAAGTTTTTAATGGAAGTCTAAGTTTCACTGATGAAATTGAGGGTATGGGTGTCGATTCACAATTGGGATATGACGCTGATGAGTTGAATTTTCTTTCTGCAAAAAGCTTCAAATCAACTGGGTTTACTTTTAAGGAATCAAAGATGATGGAGACAGAAACTCAAGATAAATTGGAAGCAAATCTTGTTGAATCAAACTCGATGAAAGATTTCAGCCAAACTTCTTCAATTTCACAAGCTCTAGATGGAGGTAATTATCGATCTAGTCTCAAAACTCATTTCTCAATCGTGGATGAAGCTAAATACGGTAGTTTAACTTGCAATGGTACCACTTCACCAACAATATGCATCTCACGAAGTTGACTTAGCTTCTTCTCATCGTGATGGAAGTAAGACGACCTCGATGTTTCTAGATAAACAAGAAGTTAAGCCTTCGATTCTGGTGTTGAATCTTGTAATGAAAATATGGATTTTAAACCAAAAATTGAAAGATAGAGATGTTCATAATCACCATCAGAAATTGCATCATTCAAAATCAATAGTTTCTAACCTCCAATTTGAAAAAAGATTAAACCCCAAATGTTGAAAAAATTTCGATTCATAGAAAAATAAATGAATGACATACCTTAGATGAAGATAACCCAGATTTGTATTTCCAAAATTATAAATTAGTGTCAATTAATACTTATATGAGAGATAGATTAAACCTAAATCTAGGCTTAAATCAATGTTTCACAGAAGTACCAATAACTGATTATAGTTTTTGATTTAGTTTTCTGGAGCGCAAATCGATGGAATTACTGACTATAGTTCTTGATGAAGTTTTATGAAGCTCAAATCGATGGAATTAGAAATGAATGTAGATAAAATGAGAAATGGAAGGAGTTATTTCTCAGGATCTCAGTTGTTCCTGGCCAATTATCTTTTTTCTCTTCTAATTTTCACCTTGGTAGATTTTGTGGTTCAATGGTAGACCGGAATATTTGAGTCTGATTTTATGCACACTCTCTAACAGGTGTGCACGTGACCTTTTAATCCCCACCATTGATTCAATTTTTGGAGTTATATAAAAAGGGTCGAGATCCTAAATATGGAGGGTAATGGGCCTATCTGTCAACTAATCAACCAATCAAATCTTGGCAAATCAAGTCGTTGGGTAGTAATTGTACTGCTGACTAATCAACTAAACAAATATTTATGTCACGAATATACAAATGTTGAACCTGACTAATAACCCCTGGTTAACTGCATATGACTAATTTCAACAGAATCTTGTGGAGATATACATGATATGTAAGAGATAATTGTGGAAGGGATATCGAGGAGTAATGATGGTTTTAGGAAAAATTGAGGTGAAATTGAAGAGGTGTGGTGTGCCAAGGGACTTGACATTTAACCATGCGCCATAAAAGGACATTTATGGTTAATCAAACCACTCTATTAAAGTATGGGACACCGATAAACTTCCAATTACTCTTAATTCAAAATAAAAGAAGAAAGAAACCTTACATTTTTTTCAGAGAGATATCAATAACGCCTACAATTCCAGAAAAAAGTAGTGGTTCCAAAGAATCAAAAGGCAAGGCCCCAATAACAGAGGAAGAACTTGAGCGAGAGAAGAAGATGGAAAAAGAAATGAAAACTTATGTTCATTTTTACATGATGAAACAGGTAGTGGAGAAAATGGATTTGGAGGAAATAGAGAGAGAAGAAGTATATAGAGAAAAAAGAAACAAAATTGCAGGACAAGAAGATAAGAGAAGATGAAAAAGAAGTAGAATTGTAGAAAAATAGGATGACAGGAGAGATGGATGAACTGTGGAAGGAAATGCATGAAATAATGCAACAGAAAGAAGGGGCAAAGAAGAGAGAGCAGACCGAGAAAGCAAAAGATGTTGATTACCCAGAAGAGTTTTTGTTAGTGAAGAATAAGATGGCTAGATTAAGAGCAGTGAAGGAGTTGAGAAGAGAGCTGAAGAGGGTTATAACAGGTGAACGAAGTGAAGATGAGAATTTTAAGGATGCAGTGAAAGAAAAGGATATTAAGGAAGAGTATCAGACATACCTAGCACATGGTGATTCAGAATATTAGTTCATACTCAACGTAGTGACTGACTCTAACACGGATCTGGAATCGGAATTGGAAAAAAAAACATGATTTTGATTTCGATTCCGAGTGATGGACAACATGGGTATGACTTCACGAATTTTCAATTCTTCTGTAAAAAGCTGGTGGACTTTTTGGGTTTAGTTGCTCTAACGGAAATGATGATATTAAGTTTGCAAATGGTAATACAACTTAGTATTTTATAGAACCTTTCAAAGTACAAAGAAAAATTGAAATAAAGAGGGTCTAATGGAGATTGAGAAAAAGTCAATCTTGTTTTGTTTTTTGGATTTTGGAAATGTGAAAATCATCAAAGGAGAAAATGCAGGGGAAATTTGTTTTATGGAGTTTATGTTTTGGATTTAGGTTCAAGTTTTATATTTTTTTGAATGTTAATGATGACAGTGTGATTGTAACGGATCGGAAAATTTCCTTTCTAACGTGTTGAATTTCGACCCGTACAACAAGGTTAACCTTCCGTTACGCCACTCGAAAATTAAAATAAAAACAGTAAAAATAAAGATAGTGACATTTAGATACAATAAGGAAAGACATAAGATAGAGACGAGAATTTAAGACTTTTATTAAATACTAAGGAGATCAACAAAATCAAAAAGGTGATTAAATGAGTTCAGGAAAAACCATGTATTGGGTACAAACACATTTTACTAAGAGTTCTGTAAGAAAAGTGAGTACACAGCCATAAAGAAAATTTAAGTACCTGGTAGTCTTAAAATTTAGTTAGGGAACAGTACTTCTCAAAATTTACAAACTTAATGTGGACTTTATAAAATTCCAAAATTTGTACAATACTAATATTATAAGAACCGACCACAACAATTAGCTATGCAACAGATATAGACAATTAAAAACACAAAATTCAGACCTTTCACTCATAACATCTGTATATACACACCAAAATGCGGTCATAGGTCCATGCTGATACACAACTAGATAAGCCAGTGATATACGCATCAAGAACGATACTAAAATACTAACTTTCTAAAATACTAACTTTCGCAGGCGCTAAAAGCCCGTCGTAAGCTCTGCCCGGCTTACTGCTGCAAACTCCTCTCGTACTCTGTGGGAGGGAAACAAAACAAAAGGGTAAGTGAATGCCTAGTAGGAGTTACAACAACAATTATGTAAAGTTTACATGAAAAATAAATGCGTAAACAATGAGCAACAACAATGATTTAGTAGAGAAGAGAAACCTTATGCAAATACAATTTAAAATAAATAATAAAATTTGCAAATAAAGTTACTCTACTATTCGTATGGTCGTAACCACCGTCAGGGTAGTCGGGTACCAGCCATCGTTTCGAACGAAGATCCGGGTAGCCACCGAGGTGGTGGGATGCCAATTAAGGTCTGACATTCCTAAAGTAGAGTTCCCTAGCTTCCTATCATCTTGCCCGTAAGAAGGAAACATTCACAATGATCATTACTGCGAGTATAAACCGAAACATCCACGATGATTGTTACAGCAAATATATAGTTCACAATAGAAAGTAACTCATCCAACTGGTTGTATACAAAGAATTTTCTCATAAAGCCCGAACAAAGTAAGTTGTTAATTGAAACATAACAAAATCCTTAAAGCAATGGAGTTCATAATTATGATATTGTTGGGTTTTTTTTCCTTCGATTTGGGTTGCTCATGAAACAGGGATTTTTAAAAGATCAAGTTGGTGTCGCAAAGTAAGGAAAAAATGTTAGGTAGTATACTGTAGGGTGGCGAGAAGAACAAACAAGACAAAATCCATGAAAGCGTTTCAACCTTTTTGGCTATTAGTGGAGTAAAAAACAAAATGCTAGCTCATTGGATCATTTTATCAAACAAGTAATAAACTGGGTTAAAAATTTAATACAAGAAAATAGAAACTTGGTAGATGTGTCACATTCTTAATCCATGCAATTGATTGTAAGAAATCGAAATCACATACAGTTAAATCTAAGAGTTAAAACATGAAAATTTTATGATTTCAAATCAGGTTTCTCATTTTGCAAAGTCATCGAAAGCATGGGTATTTAAAAAAATTATGAGGGAAATTGATCAAACTCATAGTTAATAAAACATTCAATTAATTACAGATTTGAGTAAAGGGAGTTAGGATGGCGTTGTTCCATACCAGAATACTGAAATACAGAAGACATTAAAACAACAACAGAAAGGGAAAAAGAAGAGAAATCAAACCCCTACCTGTGCGCAACATAATCTCCAGCCGAATGTGAATGATGGGTTTTACTTGAATTTAAATTTAAATTTGAAATCAGGTTTCTTCCCTTGCTCGCGATGACGGTGAAGAAAAATAGAAAAGGGGAAAAAGAAGATTTTATCTGTAACAAGGAATTGGTTTTGAGAAAGAGAGAAAAGAAAACAAAAGACAATATAAAGGACGGTCCTAGCTTCTCATGTCTCGAACGTGTCATTCATGCTCAAATCTTACAACATCTACTAATTTACACCTTAGTAATAATACTAAGGGATAACTTATTTTGATTAAAACACCTATAGTAGGTTTAGAGTACTCTTCACGGTTATAAGCATCCACTACTAGGATCACACGTGCATATTACACAATTCAAACTCCCACCCAAATGGGTTGGGTGCGGGCTCAAAGCCCAAGAGAATATTTTACGGGTGTCACACCATTACCCCCTAAAAAGAATTTGGTCCCCAAATTCAAAACAAAAACTAAGAGTTAAAAAAAAGATAATATGCAAATGGGTCAGGATACCTCTCGCATTTCGCATATGGCTCCCAAGTATCCTCCTCCGAGCTACGATGTCTTCATAATTCTGAATAGTCTGCCCGCCCATTTACTGAGGATGAAAAGTGGTACTCGTATGTAAATCGATACTTGCTGGAAATTCTTGCAATACTTGAACGTGAACAACAAGTTTTTCACTAAATGATGGACGAAGGAACTCTTTATCTCATGACAATCTCTCTGAAGTTCAAGTTGCTTAAGGAGTATCGATGTTCGTATGCCTACCGAAAATAAAAATAAAATGAGTTAACTTGGTTAGTCGATTCAACACTCACACACTCACTTTCATTCCCTTACTAAACTTTAGGCAGATTCCTTCATAATCCTTAGCGTCGAAATTTCCATAGATGCGATGGTCCTTCTGGTCATTGATGATCCGCTTTTACTTGTGAAAACGTACGACGTCTCAATACAAATAAAACAATGTTCTTTGCGGTACCCCACCACTAAAATTGGTAGTTAACTAGTAAGTCAGGTAATACTCTTATACTCGTATAGTTTTAAAAAGATCAAAATGCTTATATCGTTTCCTCTTGATAGCAAGGCAGATGATAGTTCAAACATTATCCAAACTGTAGATGAGTGGATTTTATATACAAACAACACATTTACTAAGTTGAGTTGCAAACAGAGACTTAACTAAGGAATAATATTTGGTTAGCGTATCAAATTACAGGGTTATGGGAAGAACCAAATAAGAAAATTTTATGTAAGAATTTAAAACGGTTCACTAGATCATTTAAGCAAACAATTCAAAGGTAAAAAAAAATAAAAAAAATAAAAATAAATAAATAAATTAAATTTCAGTGCAAAGCGATTTTAAGTATAAAAACCAAAATTTAGATGGCTGCCAAACTTTTTCTTACTCTTCCCAACTCATTTAAAATTATTAAATCTATACACAGATTCATTATGCAAGGGAAACAAAGGAATTCAAAGGCCTAAAACAAATTCAAGGGGACTAAACAAAAAACAAAAAAAAACACGATTAATTATCGCATTCAAAATTTCGATAAACATAAGCTGGTCCTAATTGTCGAAGAAACAAATATGCTATGCCAGAAACAAGAACAATAAAGCAATGGATTATTTTGTTGAGTTTCGTAATACGAATTGTTACATAAACTTCAATCTGGTGTCATTATACAAATCAATGGATCAGAGTCTTTGAGCTGTAAGGGTGGAAAATAGATTACAATAGAAAATCCATGAAAAGAATTTCAGGTTTCAACTAATAGTGGAGTTTCAAATACAAAGTTCACTGGGTCATTTTCTCAAACAGTTAATAAGCTAGTTTCAAAATTTAATACAAAACTAAAATTAAGTTGGAAAACGAAACTTGTGCAAATGCCAAATATTTTTAAACTTCGCAAGTTGTAGCATTCAAAAATTAGAAGCAGTTTAAGATGTAAGAGTTAACACATAAATTAATGGTTTCAAACCAAGTTCAACATTCAACCTACAAACAAATGAAATATTGTATCTGACTCAGTTTCATTATTAACTAAACCTACAAATTTCACTGAGCTATTCTCAAAATAGAATACGATGTACTGCAACATCTACAGATCTTCTTAATCACAGTCAACAAACACAAATACCATAAACTACTTGGTGGAGGCTTATGCACACCTAATTTTATTATACAATCTGACAATGAATATAAATTAGGATAACATAGTATTCAACCTATATAATCAACTGACTCATAAAACTACTTCGTGGAGGCATAAAGCATGCTATTGAGATGTTCATAATCACTAAAACATTCTCATAACATGATACAATTCACAACAACATCAGATACAAATAAACCTAAAATCTACAACCATATATAGATTTGCATCATTCACAATCAATAGTTTGTAACCTCATTAAACCCCCAAATGTTGAAAAAAATTTGATTCAAAAAAAAAGATTGAATGACATACCTTAGATGAAGATAACCCATATTTTCATTTCCAAAATTATGAATCAGTGTCAATACTTCTATGAGAGATCGATTAAACTTAAATCTAGGCTTAAATTGAAGTTTTACAGAAGTACTAATAAATGATTATAGTTCTTGATGAAGTTTTCTGCAACTTAATCTCAAAGTTGATCTAATGAATTTTACGGCGAAATGGCTGGCGGCAGAGATAAACCATGAATTCGATGAAATGTGAAATAAATAAAGGGGAAAGATAGGTTGTAGTAATGTCTCAACTGTTTTTTTATCAACACATTAACTTGTTTTATCTACTTCTCAACTGATTCTTGTTCTAATTTTCAGACATATTAAATGAAAAACTAATTTCAATGATTTTGATTTTGTTTTCTGATTTTTGATAATTAAAATGAAGATTTATAATGTGAAAAATGTTGGAGAAAAGAAAGGGAATTGTTGGGATGCTGGGGTTCATCTTGAGCATGAGTAGAATTGGGGCGCAGATAGTAGTAATAGAGGGTACCAAAGTAACTTGGCATTTTAAATTGAGGATACGAAGGTAATTGACTAAACCCTCCCAAAAATCAGTAACAGATACCAATTATAGGACGATTTCTCACCATTAAAAATTTTGTAACAATGATATGACGTTCCAAAAAAGTTAACCGTTACCAAAACGGATGTTACAAATTCCCTGCTTTCGTGTAGTGTGAACGAGTCAAAAAACAAGAATTTTGTATTCTCTCCATACTCAATAAACATTTCTCTAGGGATACCAGTTTCAGGAGCAACCGTTGAAACTTTAAAAGAGATTTTAGGCTTTCTCAACTATGAAAACCTCGAACATCTACATACGGTTACTTCTAATCTCATTAACTTTTTTGGCCATACCGTAGGACCCCAACTGTCTTTCGTTTGCGGTGTTTTGGTGGACAAATTTTTTCCTCTTAAACCTTCGTTCAAAGAAGTTGCAAACGGAATTTATAAAACAAAAGCCAAGACCGTGGATTTCAAATATAAGGTAAGTGACGGAGAAATAATACTCCCTCCGTTTCATAAAACTTGAGCTATTTTAAGTTTGTACAATTCTTAAGGAAATAAGGAGAAATTGATATTTTTAGAAAAAAATTCTGATTATATCCTTTAAAATATCAAAATAGTAAAATTTAGTTTTGACATGTCTCTCAAACTAATTTTATATCTTTGGAAGGCATTTTAAAACACCTACGTAACGATATAAATATGACTATCAAATTATATATATTTCTTATACTAAAATTTAATAACAATAATTAATCAAAAGGATAATTGTAGAAATATTACCTTCTTTAATAAAATAACTCAACTTCTATGAAACAAAACTTGAAAATAAATAACTCAACTTTTGTAAAATGGAGGGAATATTAATATTTATTGTTTTCTCTTGGTTGTTGGGGTTCAAATCCATCTAAACATACTAATTAATCTTGCTGAAATAAACTAGCCAATAAATAATCATATATTTCTCGGATTGCTCCATGAACCTCTTTACTACGATCTAGGATGAGAAAAAAAAAAGAGAACCACACATATGCAAATCATAAACAAAAGCAATAAGTAAAGTAATCACATATTTAACGTGGTTCAAGAACATATAGAATGTGTATATATTGTTTACATCCACCAAACGGATACGACCTCTTTCTTTATTATAGAACCACCAACTAAAAATTACACATATGATTGCCTAATCAATCCATCGACTCACCACAATGTGACCAAACACAAGAAAACTCTCACAAACGCTCTATAACTCTAAAGTAGTGTCTTCACCCAAACGAGATAACATTTACCACATTCTCTCTCACAAGGAAATGATCTTCTCTGCACAACCTGACAAATTATCATGGACGCCTTCTGCTTAATACTAATAATTTACTCAAGCACCACCAACATGATCTTCTCCTTAAACACGACGTCTTACCAACATCTCAATGCGAATACTCCATAACGACATATCTTCCAACATCGATAAGCACTCCATAAACCCATAATGATGTACTTCTTCCATCATAATGGTATCTCAGATCCATCCAAAGAGGTGGGATGAATTCCTCACATATCTATTAAGAACTCATAACTAAACTCATAACATGACATCCTTTTATAGAAGTCATATTACTTATCCTACAAGAATAGGGTTTTCCTAACTTAGCTATTAGGTTTCCTAGAATTTAGGAACAAGTATCACAGACTTGGGTTTACCCCAAAAATCCACCGCCTAAATAAGTTTAAGTTTATCTTAAACACTAACTTAACCGACTTACCCCACAATTTTCCACCTCAGATCATGCATTTATACATGAGACGATCAACTTGTTATCCCCTCAATCTTTTGGGAACCGATTGAACCAAATGTTGTATTCCTACGTATCCTTTCTGCAAGGAATCAAACCGAACGTAGTTGTGACGGACCAGGAAATTCTGCCATCCTGCGCTATCCGCTGGGCAGGCCAGAACTCCTTGATGCTCCACTTGAACAACAGTCATCGTGCTTTAAAGCTTAACTTCTCGCTAGGAAAATGCAGGTCAATTTTCCTTTCCAAGCATGCTTTATAAGCATGATACTCGAAACGTAGTTTACATACTGTTCCAACTCACCTTTATTCTGCTAAGGGTACAAGGCCATAAAAGCCAATGGTGATGCCTTTGGCATGCTCACCAGTATTTTCCAGTCCTAATTCATGGTTTGGAATAGCACATAGGTCATTGTAGACCTACTTCCTGTTTTTCTTAACTCTTTTCCGACCATACGCTGGGTGCGTGCACTGATCTTGCTTTTTCCAAGAGTGCAGCAACCAGGCATATGCCATTCTTGTCGTATAACTCGATAGGAATTATTAATATCTAGTAATAGAATACAAATACCTCATCAAGTGTGGCAAAACCCATCTCTTTTCTAGCCTTGCAAAATCAAATGATACGAGTTACCAAAGTGTCGTAATCACCTCAACATTAGATGATATGAGCGACAAGGTGCTGCACCTTAATGCATTGTATAGAGGCTGCCTACGAACCCAACCCATACCTTGAAGGGATCAAGTATGACCGTAGTTCATCCGAAGGATAATTTTGAATGGGACAAGCAACTTAAGTCTATTAAGGCAAAACCAACATCGATGCTAAGTATCAACCATTTTAAAATTATATGCTTAGGAAAATAAAATCCGCGTCCAAAAATTTCCAATATGATTTATCAAGGCTAAAACCCAAGCAAAGCCTAGTCCGTATAGGCCAAGGGATTTTGGCAAGATATGCACCAACTTGTGCATAACTAATGTGTTTGTATGCAAGTATGCATTCTCGAGTACGCAACACGAATGAATGATGCATTCGCATAATTCAAGCTTCATCGGTTAAGCTACAAGCATATTGACGCTTACGCATCAAATACGCCCCACAATATAGGCTACATCACATAAATGTGCATTACTGCTCATGCACATTCAACCAAGGCCCCCCTCCCTATATACGTCTTAAGTGCATTTCCACATGTTTGGAAAAGAAGGGTAAGCGACATCAATCGACTACACCTTCAGTGATGCATCCTCGAGTATGCATCACGGCATAATAGTGCTTTAGTACTATATTGCGCTCTCGGATAAGCTACATAGAAACATGGATTTTTTATTGGGTAAGCATACTCGGGTAAGATTCATGGGACATTTATGCCGCCTTGAGTAAGCATCAACTTCTAATCAACACCTCCTCCCTATATATGTCTTACCGATATTTCCACAAGTTTATAAAAGGAGGGGAGAGGATATTTATCGACTGCAGCTACTAGTGATGCATCCTCGAGTATGCATCATGATATAATAGTGCGTTAGCACTATGATGCGTTCCTGGGTAAGCTTCACAGTAATAAGGATGTTTCTTCGGGTAAGCAATATTGGGTCAGTGATGCATTCTCAAGCATGCATCACGACATAATAGTGTATTAACACTATAATGCATTTGCGGGTATGCAGTATTCGTTAATGTTGTATGCCTTAGTAAGGACCAACCATAATGATTGCATAGCATCGTAATGCTTCCATTAGTAAGCAGCATAATAAAATATTATATCTCTGATCATGGGGAAAGCCTAGCATCATAATGCCAAGCTGATTTTGCAACCAAGCCAAGTGAATGCACTCACACCTTGATATATTCCTGAGTAAGCTTCACAAGATTGAGATGAAGCTTCATCTCATGCAATGACGCATCCCGGGGTAAGTGTCATGCGAAAAATACAGGTGTTACATTATTACACCCTTCAAAGAACTTCTTCCCGAAGTTCAACTCAAAAAGATGGACTATTGTGGACAAGCTTCATCGATTTGGATTTCCTGCGCATATGTCCCATACCATAAAGCCCAAAAATCTTGTAAGGGTCCCAATATTTGTTATGAATACATATTAGGACCTTCTAAGCATACATCCCATATCGCACACACAGATAACCTAATAGGGTCCACGATTTGTTGTAAACACCGATTAAGATCCCCTAAGCATGCGTCCCATACCATATGGCCATGGATCAAAAAAAGTTTTACAACAATACCAAGAAAATAAATTTGGATTCCTAGACATGTGTCTCATACCACATGCTCAAGAATACAAAATGACTTACTCACACAGGATCTTAAGTGCACGTCCCATACCATAACACTTAAGAGTCCCCAAAGTTCACGATGGTGGAAAGGGTCATCGAATATGACAAGCAAATTTTAACTTAGTACTGTGAGGCCAAATTCTAATGCCAGAGCAGTCGGATGCAAGCCTACCGTTCCAAACGGTCTTCCACTCGTAAATGGGAGCTCCTGATAACGCACATCGTTCTAGCAACATGTGTGGGGTGATCATTCCCAGTTCCAAGGGTAGTGGGATACCAGCCACCGTTCCGAACGAATTTCCTGGCAAACTCACATAACTAGGTCAAGCTCATCCAGATCTTAGAGGAGTAACTAGCATATTATTTACAATTTCTTTTATTCGCTCAACAGTTGGCATACTCTTCCAAATTTTCCTATTTCCTTTGAAGGTAATTTTTGTAGTCACATTACAACATACTCACTAATGAGTCCAAAACGCACAGTCCTTAGTGTTTTCTCGGAACTTGCTCTGATACCATTTGTGATGGACCGAGAAATTCCACATTCCGGCGCTATGCGTTGGGCATGCCAGATTTCCCCGACACGCCACTCGAACGACAGTCACCGGGTCTAAAGCTTAACTTCTCGCTAGGCAAATGCATGCCAATTTTCCTTTCCAACAATGCTTTATAAGCATGATACTTGAAACGTAGTTTCCATACTTTTCCAACTCACCCTTGTTCTGCTAAAGGGTACAAGGCTATAAAATCCAATGATGATGCCTTTGGCATGCTCACCAGCATTGTCCAGGCCTAAGTTATGGATTGGAATAGCGCATAGGCCATTGTAGACTTACTTCCTGTTTTTCTCAACTCTTTTCCAGCCATACGCTGGGTGCATGCACTGATCTTGCTTTTTCCAAGAATGCAACAACCAGGCGTATGCCATTCTCGCTGTATAGCTTGATAGGAAGTATGAACATCCAGTAATAGAATACAACTACTTCCTCAAGTGTGGCAACAATCATCTCTTACCTAGCCTCGCTAAGCTAAATGATATGAGTTACTAAGGTGTCGCAATCACCTCGAAATTAGATGATATGACCGACAAGTTGTTGCACCTTAATGCATTGCATTGCAGCTTCCTACGTGCCCAACTCATTCCTTGAAGGAATCAAGCATGACCGTAGTTCATCCAAAGGGTCATTTTGAATGGGACAGACAACTTAAGCCTATTAAGGCAAAGCCAACATCGATGATAAGGGTCAATCGTTTCGAAAGTATATGCTTAGGCACATAAAATCCGCGACTAAATATGAGAGAAAATCAAGAATATGTTTCTTTGTCTTTAAAAAAGAAAAAGTCTAAAATTTTTTAATATGATGTATCAAGGCTAAAGTCCAAGAAAAGCCTAGTCTGTATAGGCCAAGGGACTTTCGTAAGGTATGCACCAACTTGTGCATAACTAATGTCTTTGTATGTAAATATGCATCTCGAGTATGCAACACAAATGAATGATGCCTTCGCATAATACAAGCTTCATCGGTTAAGCTACAAGCATATAGACGCTTACGCATCAAGTATGCCCCAACGTATAGGCTACATCGCATAAATGTACATTACCTCTCATGCACTTTCAACCAAGGCCCCCCTCCGTATATATGTCTTAAGCGCATTTCCATATGTTTGTAAAAGAAGGGTAAGGGACATCCATCGACTTCATATCCAGTGATGCATCCTCGAGTATGCATCACGGCATAATAGTGCTTTAGCACTATAATACGCTCTAGGGTAAGCTACATAGAAACATGGATGTTTTATTGGGTAAGCTTCCTCGGGTAAGATTCACGGGACATTTATGCCTCCTTGAGTAAGCGTCAACTTCTAACCAACACCTCCTCCCTATATATGTCTAAACGATATTTCCACAAGTTTATAAAAGGAGGGGAGAGGATATTTATCGACTTCAGCTACTAGTGATGCATCCTCGAGTATGCATCACGATATAATAGTGCATTAGCTTTATGATGCGTTCCTGGGTAAGCTTCACAGTAATAAGGATGTTTCTTCGGGTAAGCAATATTGGGTCAGTGATGCATTCTCAAGCATGCATCACGACATAATAGTGTATTAACACTATAATGCATTTGCGGGTATGCAATATTCGTTAATGTTGTATGCCTTAGTAAGGACCAATCATAATGATTTCATAGCATCGTAATGCTTCCATTAGTAAGCAGTATAGTAAAATATTATATCTCTGATCATGGGGAAAGCCTAGCATCATAATGCCAAGCTGATTTTGTAGCCAAGCCAAGCGAATGCACTCACACCTTGATGCATTCCTAAATAATCTTCACAATATTGAGATGAAGCTTCACCCCAAGCAATGAGGCATCACTGGGTAAGCGTCATGCGAAAAATATGGGTATTACAGTAGTTCTCCCTAATTGTCCTGTAAAACTTCCGCCAGAAGAGAGCAAACCAAACTTGAACGCCACCAACTAATTACTCAACAATTCAACCTATGATGATTGTACATATCTGCACCTCTGCAAAGAAAACCTTAAGTCAACAAATTTTCATCTGGGTTAGTCCAAAACCATCTCACCAACCATTATCATATGTTCACCCGTTATGCAACATCTTGAGATATATCTAACTGCTTTATGTTTACAACTCCATATTGATTGACATTTTTCCAGGTATATTGCATGCTAACTCAATTAGACTATGTACGATCAACTCATTTATCGAACTTAGTTACAGTCATTACGCACCATTGAACCTTGCATGCCCCTTTGGACTTTCTCCATACCATGATCCTAGATCCATCTTGGTCTGGCTTTCTCCACCTGAGTTAATGAATACTAACTCCACTTGCATACTAAACCCATGAGGGATGACATCCATAACTACTCGATCAACAAATGAAACTACCACAATAGCCTCCAAGCGTCTGCCTAAGTGTTCCCTTAACAGAACCAAACACTCAAACTTTAAACTCCAACAAAATCAATTGCTTCTTCAAATAATTGCACACTTGCTCTTTTCTATAAATATGTCCACCGAAGCGAGTTAACGAGATACTTCAAGTTAGTTTGCACAAAACCAACCTTCATGTTAGTTTCCAAGAAACTAACATTCTGTATGTATCAATGCATATTGAGCATTACTCTAACTGCGCACCAAATCCAACCAATCCATGGATTACCGTCACTGCGTGCCAATATCAATATCACCTCTATGAGTCTTTCTTTACCCGAGTCAATCCCACAAGGATCATGATTCTACGACCATATACCACTTTGAGTATTACTCCTCCTAGAAGCTCATCATATCTTGAACCATTGCATGCATACCAAACATGTCCAGCTTCACAGAGACTTCAACAGCTGACACACCAAACTTTCTACACCATTTCAGCAACCTCAACGGGAAATGACAACAATGTCCTTTTAAGAGCTTTAACAATATTGTCAATCTAGTATTTTACCAATTTCTGAGCAAGCATGTAATTACAGATTCACGACAGTCAAACCACAACACAATTCGGACTCTATTAGAACTGTGACTGGCGTCGAAGAATTTATCGTTACGGTCATAACGATGCACAATGTCACACATTCTGTCTTGTGCATATCCCTTTCTCAATCTTGCTCTAAATGTACACCAACGTTTCGAAATTTGATAATCCGTCCTTCACACAAAGACCCAATCACACTCAGCCATAATATGATAATCCGTCCTTCCAAGCAATGCAAGACGCTGATATTTTTATCTTTTTATGCTAAGTAGATAAAATAACTGACGAAACTAAATCGTTGCTGAACAAATTTCTCAAAAGAAATCTTTACCTTCATCTCTACAGTCTCTGTCATTATCGAAATCTTGATTTCAATAACTGTAGCAGACGAGCAAACTCTTCAATATTATCACTTCTATCCTCCAACAGAAAGTCTCAAAACTATCAGGACTTCTCAAAATTAAAATATACAGTAAATAATAGAGGTTATTGGAAAAACACGCCGAAATTATAGCCCTCTCAAATTCATGCACCGTGTTTATTTCTAAGTACTATGCGCTAGTTTCCATAGCCACACCACCAAACACACTGTAGTATTGTATCTTTATTATTTAAATTCTTGTAGTGTCCAACCGATACATATTTAATTCCTCACACGGGTCTTTACCAAAATAGGAACGCATCCGCAACACAAATAAACCAACTTGTTTTCTTCCAATGGTCTTGTACTTCAACCAGCTCCGATGACTTCAAATGGTGTACAAACAAATAACTCTTCGACATAACATCATCGACAAGTATCAAAAGATTACAAAACTAGATAGCTTCTCCATCGGGAAAAAAACGAGAAAAACTCCAAAAAAACTCAACACAGACAAACAAACCCTAAAAATTGTGTCGACAAACTGCTTCTTATACAAGAATAAGAAACCATATCTCCACCACAACCAATATCATATCTCATCCAACGATGATTGTCCGGTAAATTATTTGTAGCCACACGCTTCAAATACTAAGACTGAAAATCAAAACTCTTCATATCTGGAACGTAATCGACCCTAGACAATAGTCAACACCTCTAAAACGAAACCTACTACAATATTTCACCAAACCCTTATTGTAACGAACAACTAAGGCAAAACGAGTATGAATTCATCTTCATATTCTTCAACTTCAAGTTAAAGAAAATCAGCAAAATGATCCAATTGATGACGATCGATTGATAACCAAATCATTATTTCCTTGGTTTAGAAAATAATGAGACTTTGACATGCTAATATTTCCATCTTTACTTCCACCGATATACAAATCAAAATTTGTATCCCAACTACGATACTCTTGCCTTATTGTTTCTTTCCAAGCAAACACCAATAAATTGAAAAATAATATACTCAAGTCTTTCAAACAGTTCACAAGAATCTCATATGGTACGAAGTATAGAGCAAAGTCACTTAACCTTATTAACTTTATAATATGGTTAAAGAAAACTTACTTGAAGCAACGCTGAAACATAGGGTTTATGCTTCAATAAATATCCATGTCATATCTCCAATGTAGAGCAAAACTAACATCAAGACCATCTTGACCAAACTGAATGCAGATAACGGGATATAATCTCATTCCTTTAGAAAACGCTTTACTTTGCTTTATACCAAAAACTATAGAACTCAAATCCTACACATACTTTATAACATCAAACACTACATCTTCAGATACTAGTAACATGAAATCCTCACATACTTGATGAAACCAAATCCTTCGTTTTCAAAAAAACTTATCGACCAGAAAGCCCAAAACTTCTCTCTTTAAATTTTAAATCCAACCTAAAGATCTGATACAAAATGTTGGGTTTCAAAGCCATCTAAACATGCTAATTAATCTTGCGGAACTAAACTAGCCAACAAGAAATCCTAGATTTCTCGGATTGCTCTATGAACCTCTTTACTACGATCTAGGATGAGAAAATAGAAACAGAACCACACATATGCAAATCATAAACAAAATCAATAAGTAAAGTACTCACATATATAACACGTTTCAACAATATATAGATATATAATGTGTATATATTGTCTACATCCACCAAACGCTACGACCTCTTTCTTTATTATAGAACCACCAACTGAGAATTACACATATGATTGACTAATCAATCCATTGAATCACCACAATGTGAACGAACACAAGAAAACTTTCACAAACGCTCTATAACTCTAAAGTAGTGTGAGACCCCAAAAATTTTTCTCGAGTCTAATTAAACTCATTATCTGAATTCTGCACCTAGAGTGCATACAACTCTAATATTTAAGTATTTATAGGATTCCCCTTTAATAAGTCTTGGTGCCTAAATAGAGAATCTGCCTTAGCCAAACCCTTAGAGTGCCTGAATTCCAATACTCAAAGACTTCAACACTCTTAGTTTATCCCTTAGCAGAATTAATATGCTTGATTAGTAGAAGTATGGAATCATAAAATACTTTTAGCATGCTTGACATGTTGAATATGAGGGCATGTTAATCTTTTTATTCACTTGATAGATGTACAAGCTTAAGGGTACTGATTTTATTATGGTGTCTGTGGTGATTGACATTTTCAACTTCACTGGATAGATGTACAGGCTTAAAGGTGTAGTAAGTCAACTAAACCCAAGATTTATATGTTTAGTATTCTGCTTATATCCTAAGTTCCGATCCATAAATAGTTGTGACTCGATCTGAAAAATTAATAACAAAAGCAAATTGTTTATATGACACCTAAACACCCACATGTCACTCATTTGTATATATCAAGGGTAATTTGGTCAATCAACCTAACACAAGTAAAATAAAAAGAAAAATGTTTTTATTTTGAGAAACACCTTTCATTTTTTCTCTTGATGTTCTTGTTTTGATTTCCTTGAAAGAAAAAAAGAAAGAACCTTGAAAAGAAATTAGTTGGTTATAAATGATTGCTTGGAATTAATCAAAGGATTTTGTTATGAACATTGATGGAATAAATCATTTTGTTGAGGTAAGGGGTCAACATGTCTACCTTTCAAATGAAGACTGATTTCATCAAGGTTTTTGTTGACAAATTAATTACTTAAATTCGTGACATGGGTAGTTGATAATCACCTTCAATTTTTGTGTTTAGTAGCTCAATTTTGTTAATTGTGAATTAGGGTTCTTGGTTGGAAATTTGGGGTTTTGATATAGCTTATAATATTATTGTAAATTTTTGATTTGGGTATGTATTAATCATCATGAATTGCTATTATATCGATTTGGTTTGCTGGAATTTCTCTTGACCAATTCATGCTTAGAACATCTTGCATGCAACTTTAAACCCTAGAATGCCTGTTTGGGTTTTACTGCTATCTTGAGATCCAATGGTTAGATTGTACTGAAATTTGTATATGTCATATTCCATCTTGTGATTAAAGTACGGTATAAATTTCATGAGAATCAGGTCTTATTTACTACTTCAAAGATTGCATGATCTCTGACTGCGTTTTGCAGGATTGAAACCCTGAACAGCCAACTGTTCATGGGGGTTCTCTTTGTCTGTTTGTTGGATAATGCTGAAATTTGAGTATGATGTTTATATCTATGTATGTAACCTACTATAAAATTTTCATGCAGTTCTGATCACTTTAGGTTCCCCAAAGTGTGATAGAATCATGACTGAATTCTGTGTATGGATAGTGAAAGTAGCCATGCTTGAATGTACATAACTCTTTAAATGAACCGTTAGATTGTTCTGATTTTTGAATATGTTGTTCTATCATCAGCAATAAGGGTACTGTAAAAGTTTCAAGATAATCAGAAAATGTTTACTATAGAAAAGTATGGATTGGGTGTGACTGCATATTGTTACAATTTAGGAATTTTGTACAACCTTGTTGAATTGTTAATTATATATTCGTTGCTTTATAATTAGTGAAAATGTATAGTGTGTACCCCAAGATTTCTGTAATAATGGTGGGTTAAATAGATGAACTGTCTTACTCATTTGCTAGGTGCCAAAGTGTTTGTTAAAATGTTTCTATGGTCATCACATTGCAGACTCGTTAAACGATAATTTTGACCGTCTTAAGGTTTGTACTAGCTTAAGTTCTCTTTTGATCAAATTAATATCTCTGAAAGGCGATTCCAAGCTGATATTAAGTGTTCCATTCCTATTGGTAGATTGTTACTTGCACTTTTTTAAGAAGTGTTATCATGCATGGTATTCATCCCTTCGTCGGTAGTTTTACCTTCTTTACATTTTTACTTAGATATAGGTTGATTCTAATGACTTGTAGGCTTTATTCCTTTTTCATAGGGATGTTCGTATAGGCTAGACATCATCTAGACTTGCCAAAAAGGTCTGTGAAGTCATGTAAGCCTTTTGTAGTCAATTCTAAATATACCTGCACGTCTCATTCATCCTTAGTATTTGTTTGGATTTCTACTTGTGTAATACTAAGATTTCAATTGTATGTGTACTGTTTCATATGATATTTGGTATACAATACAGATGTGGTCTATTGTTGTTTTGAATGGAAGGTACAGGTGCAGGTACAGGTACAGGTACAAACATAGATGATGGTATCTTGTTCATCAATGGATAGTTGCCAAGGTGATTGTTGGTGATGGGATGTGCTAGGGATAGTTGTTGCTATGCAACTCATACTATCCATATTATCTAATTACTATTACATCTAGAGATAGTTACTGCCTTGGTTAAGCAGTTCATACTATCTTAGAGATTGTTGCTGCTACGACAAGCAGTTCATACAATCTATATAAGAGATGACTTCTATAAAAATAGGATAGTTCAGATCATCTAATAAGAGATAGTTACTACCAGAGAGGGTAGTTCATACTAAAACCAAAGAAGACGAACTTCGGTCGTGCTTGATCCCTTCGAGCTACGGAGAGGGTACGTAGGCAGCCGCTCCACGGTTCAACACAAGATTGTTGATATCATCTAAAAGTGTTGGTTGCTGCGTGACAGTTCATACCATTTATTTGGAGATGATTGCAATCTTCTCGAGGTAGTTACAGTCCAATTACTGGTTGTTCATACTACTTAGTGAGAGATGATTATTACCATCCAAGGTAATTCATATCATCTGATAAATGTACAAAACGTGCGATAAGAGATGATTATTACCAAACTAGGTAATTCATATCATCTGTCTGATACATGTGATAGAGATGATTATTACCATTCCAGGTAATTCATATCATCTGAGAAGGGATGGTTATTGCTTATAGTGGCAGTTCATATCATCCATCTAGAAATGATTACTAACTCTTTGAGTAGTTCATACCATTGAAAAAGATAGTCGGTTGAGCTTGACTTAGTACTGTGAATTGCCAGGCCCATTGGGGCTCTCATCTATAGGTGGTTATCCGGAAGACTGTCGCTGGAACGGTGGTAGACAACGGGACTGATCATCCTCACCCGTCGCTGGAACGGTGTGTGTTGTCAGGCCTGCTAGCTCACACTTACGAGTGGAAACCCGGAAGACCATTAACTATAACGATGACCGTTAGCTGTAACAGCGACAACAGAACCCCACAGTAGAAACAATAGAAATCATTTGTCGGACTTGATGACCCTTACGAAATTGTGGACTCTTTTGGTATACCGGGGTATACGGTATGTGACGTATGCTCAGAATGTCCCAATTGACTTCACGACGGATACCATGTGATTTCTTAGTACTATAGTGAAGGACATATGATCAGAGAATCCTAACCCTCAAATCAGTGAGATTTCTGTTCAACAGAGTCTCAGTATCTTAAGTTTGGTGTTTTATAAGAGATGATTGGTAATTCATATCATCTGTTGGTATCGATAAATATCAGAAATGATATCAAAACTGTAAAGCAGTTGGAAGGATGCGATGACCCTTGAAATATAAAAGTTATGGTTGCATGCTTATAAAGCATTTTAAATTAAATCAATGAACATTTTCTTGGTAAGATCGGATTGGTTCGAAAAAAATTTAGAAGTTCGGTTTCTCGAGTGGCGTATCAGGAAGTTGGAGTTGGCCTAATGGACCGAAACCCGACCCATTGGAAGCAAAAAACTGTCACAAGTAGTGTCTTCATCCAAACGAGATAACGTTTACCGCATTCTCTCTCACAAGGAAATGATCTTCTCTGCACAACCTGACAAATTATCATGGACGCCTTCTGCTTAACACTAATAATTTACTCAAGCACCACCAAAATGATCTTCTCCTTAAACACGACGTCTTACCAACATCTCAATGCGAATACTCCATAAAGACATATCTTCCAACATCGATAAGCACTCCATAAACCCATAATGATGTACTTCTTCCATCATAATGGTCTCTCATATCCACCCAAAAAAGTGGGATGAATTTCTCACATCTCTATTGAAAATTCTATTGAGAACTCATTGCTAAACTCATAACATAAACATCCTTAAGAGTCATATTATTTATCCTACAAGAATATGGTTTCCTAACTTAGCTATTAGGTTTCCTAGACTTTAGGAACAAATATCACAAATTTGGATTTATCTTAAAACTCAACTGCCTAAATAAGTTTAAGTTTATCTTAAACTCTAACTTAACCGACTTACCCCATATTGGTATCATTGTTTCCCTGTTTCTCTGCATGACTAAAAGATAATATGGTATTTAAAAGAACTGTTTTGATGTTCAGAGCGAAAAGGTGCTGCAGAGGGTGAACAAATGGGTAAAAAAAGAAACCAATGGATTAATACAAGATATCCTTCCTAATGAAGATTCCGTTAAACATACATAGGTAATATTGGCTAATGCACTCCATTTCAAAGGATTTTGGAAGCAAAATCAATTTGAGGCATCGCTTACGAAGAAATCAAAGTTCTATCTCCTTGATGGTAAGAAGTCAGTGAAAATTTCCTTCACGTCGAGTACTAATAATTATCAATATATTAGGTGTTTTGATAAATTCTAAGTACTTCGACTCCCATACCAATCAGGAATAACACAAGAAACTGCTTTTCCTTTCAAACTGAGTAATCCATATTTTTCTATGTATATAATTTTACCTGAGCAACGAGATGGACTTGGCGAACTCATAAAAAAGGTGAGTTCTGATTCAGCTGGTTTTTTGGATCGACATCTTTCGGTCTATCATCCATGTGTTCCAACCCGATAATTCAAGATTCTGAAATTCAATATCCTTTTTTATTTTGAAGTATCACGAGTACTCAAGAAGTTAGGTATAGTTTTGCCTTTTGATGAATCTAAAGCAGAGCTGACTGAGATGGTGAATATTGATAATTGTAGTAATGAACACAAGCTTCATGTTCAAAGGTTTATCACAAATGTTTTGTTGAAATTGGTAAAGAAGGAACTGAAGTTACTGCTTATATAGTTAGTTATATGTCACTACAATCTTGTTGAAGAAGTCCCCCTCCTCCTCCACCTCTTCCTGTTGATTTTGTTACGAATCATCCTTTCATGTTCATAATCAGAGAGACCATAAGTAGTGTGGTGTTGTTCATGGTAGAGCCGGGCCTGAGATAGTGCGGAGTGTGCGACCGTACAAAACCCAATTCTGGTTAGGGCCATTTTTTCCTCAATAGTGAACACCTTTGTACCCCAAGCCCATTTTATTTTGTTAATGAAAATTCTCATAAAAAAACTTATAAAGAGAGATTCGACCTTGCGACCGAGGTGCATTCCTAAACATGCCAACCAATGATCCAAATGCTTTCGATTAATGTTTGTTCGTATAGTACAAAACATAGTTAAATTAGAAAATTCTATATAGTTTAAAATGCAGGTTAACCTTATACTTCTTTAAATTTAGACGTATAAAAACTAATATTTAATCTCCAGTTCACCATTCAAGATATAATTTAACATTTAAATTTTTAAAAATGGACTAGTTTTGCTATAAATGCAGATTCATAATAATATTTAAAAATATTTTTCATATACTTGTTGAGCGCATATATGTTAAGAACGCTACTTATAATCTCATATCCATATATGGTAATTGTAATATTGAAATGCTAGTTGTGCACCGAAAGTGGTACGTATTTCTTTCGTTGAATCGGCTACTAGCTACTACGTTCTTCTTATATGCCAATATATACGTTCGTGGAAGTAAAATTATTATCACTAGTCATGGATTCATGTACTGTATAAATCAAGTTCTAACGTTAAAAAATTGATTTATTAATAAAGAAAACTTATCGTGGGAAAAAAAATCGACTTTAGGAAAGGTCCTATAATCACGTCCACACAAGGTCTTTTTAGACATGGGATCGGCTCCGGTTCATAAACATATCCTTGATCCTTCGCTAAACGCGTGATGACTTTAGACATATCCCTCCTATTTTGGCCAGTAATTTTTTTTTTTAATTGTTTCTTGAATTCAAGATATACTTTGGATACGAGATTTAAAAACTGAATGTTAACTTTATTCGAAGAAACCCTTGAAGATATCTTTCTTTTTAAGTGTTTGATGGTTTTTCTTTGGCGTTGATATCAATTCTTTTGCAACCTTCGAAAGTTTTATTTAAGAGGGATATATGGCTCCGAAAAGTGGCTATAACTTCCAATCGTCGCACCTAGCTAGTTTAAGCCAAATATGTATGTGAACTCAAGAGTCTGCCCAGCCTCATTTTTGGTATATGAAGAATTCATAGACACGTAAATTGGAAGCTGTTAATTTGTGTATTATGTTGCCACTGGAGTAATAACAAATTGTTTTTTCAAAATTTATAGCAAATTGACAAGAGACAATGAAGAAGGTAAATTGCTAGTGACTCTGGCTGTTGATATTGTTAATAAATCGAGTTACCATCTTAACATTGCTAGTAGCTTGGTGAAGAGGCTGACATCTTTTTCTTTTTTATACTCTTTTCATTCCATTTTGGATAAAGTGAAAAGGTTTTTATAAGTACTATAATAAGTAAAAAAATTTATATTTTTTTCTTCTGATTTACCCCTACATTAAAATCAAACCATTAAAAACAAAGAATAAAAAACTACGAGATTTAAATATTTTAAAAATTATTATTAAGGGATATATCTAAAAAAAATTAGTCTCTTATTTTTTTAATCTGCATAAAAACACCTAGACCTTTAACTAAACTGGGGTATATTTTTTCAAGAAAGTATAATACTAGTACCTTCTATGCATTTCCAAAGTGAGTACCAGCTCTCCCCTTATAGTAGGGGTACTGCTAGTTCAACTTCAAATGGTTCTTACTTAGGCAAGTCCCGAGTCCTGGGACCAAACCAAAAAAAAAGGCAAGTCCCGAGTCCTGACCAGCACAACTTGCAAATTCATATTATGGTTTTCATCCAATTTTAAAGGCCCTTGATCATTTATAACCGTACAATTAAGTAGTTGATCAATGACCAGCACATTTAACTGCTTAGTTAAATGATTGTTCGATGGCTTTCTTTGATCGCTAATAATTTTTATATCTATATTATCAAATACTCAATTTTATACAATTAGTTGATCGATGACTTAAAATTATTCATACGGGCTCATATAAACTTGTACACAGTTTGTGCAACTTTTCATGTAACAACATGCTTGCCGATCCAGAAATAGCAAATTAGGGTGTTTTGTGGAATCATGTTTTTACTTACGGTTGCACATACATGTCACAAGTTGAGGCCCTTTCATTTATGTATTAGTATAAGTCATGTTGACTCGTACATACTAGAATTTTTTTGGAACCTAGCATATGCATGACTGGTAGATACATCATGTCCGTCGATCGACCTTTGTTGTCTAGTTTGATCAGCCTTGTGCGATAAACATTGACTCAATGATTGATATCATCAACTTCATCATTATTTGTGATACAGTATTAATTCTTGGATATTTGATTATTTTCCTCCAATAAATTTGGCAGCTCACCTACACTTAATCGGCACAAAAGAAGAAAAGGGTTCAATTTAGATACTAAAAAAAACAAAGAATTTCAAGTCAGGAAGAAAGTATGGACAGGAAAGCTTTACTTGTAATGATGGTCATAGTGATTGCCTTGTTTGCAGAGCATGCCACAGCCAAGCCTGGAAAGCCTCCGGGCAAGGTTTCGGGCAAGGTTTCGGGCAAGCCACCGGCTCCGGGCAAGGGTTTTGGCAAGCCTCCGGTTAAGGGTCGGGGAGATCCGAGCAAGTCTAAATGTTATGCCGGCTGCCTTCTGAAAAATAATTGTAGGTTCTTAATTGGTCCACCTAAACTTGCATGTATGGCAATCCGTAAAGGGATTTGTTTGAGGCAATGCAAGAAGAACGGAGGGAAAGGGAAACCTCCAGCTTTTTTCACCGCCAGTACTGCTACCGAAATGGGTTGCATCTCTAGTTGCATGACTACCAAGTGTAGTAGTATTCAAAACGATGTTTCAGCCGTAGGAGGAAAGGAATTCCAGGGCTGTGCCAATTCTTGCACTAGTGTCTGCATCAAGGGTCACTAAGTAAGCTCTCTAGTGGCCGGGGAGAACTGGAACATATCCCCGACTGTAAGCATGTTACCTGCTAAACTATCTATATGTACTAAAATAAAAGCCGACTACACTATATGTGGTCGTTTATGTTAATTACTCGCTTAATATTAGCTCATGTGAGACACCCAAATTCTAAACTATTACAGTAGTATATATTTGGGTTGTCAGAACCATCCAAGGCGTTGGCCCGTTTGTTTGCACAAACGGCTTGAGTTTAATATATCTCTATGTAAAACTATGCAATCAGTTGATTAATGTATTTTCGGTTGTATTATCAATTATGTGCAACTCTTTGTGCTTTAAGTTCGGTTTAATATGCGCATTTCGATTATAAAAATTAGAGCATAATATAAAAGATCAGCCTAGGATGGGTTCTTTGAGGGATGCAACCATTGCATCAGCTAAAAAATTAGATCCGCCGCTGAATCATCTACCCATCATGCAAGAATCAACACACTAGACCTTACAGAAAATATAAAAGAACAGCAAAACTACTCTGATCTCAAATACTACTTCTTGGTACATTAATGTTGGAGAACATTCTTTACTAAGTAATGCTACTAAACATATTTTTCTATGATATGTGAAACAAAACACATATTCATTCAATAAACTCTCATAACCAAAACTTTTGAGTGTCAATAAAAGTACATGAATCGAAAAGATAGCCACTAATTAAATTTTAGTCAGTATGTTGGTAGCGCTTAGGATCTGTTTTCCAGTGATTTAAAATGTAAATCTCTCATAGCCTACTGATGATCCATTCCAAGAACTAATAAGCTCTTGGTGTTCTTGATAATTTTGACAAAAATCAGAAAATGAAAATTGAAGAAGATGATATTAATGATATTCAGTTTTCAATATATTTCTTTTACACAAATGATTGGTATTTATATCAATGTCTTAACAGATAGACTTAGTCAAGTCAAAACTCTTTGACTTAGTCTATAACCGACCCCCTCAAACTGATAAAGTGAAACAACTACAAAGACACACTTTAACAGTTTGAACCCATTAATCCACTGAAGTATCAGCAACATAAGAAGAAAAAGAACAACCAAGTAGAAGCAGCAACAACTTGGAGAATATAGGAAAACATAAGTCCAGAGTTCCCTCAGTGATAGAAACTCTGTTAGCCTTTGCAACAGGTGTTGTGCATGGTTTGCAAGTCAACATTGCAGCCTTTGTTAATAAGTCCAGAGTGTACTTCTTCTGTGTTAGCAACATAGTGTAAGAAGTTTGTATAGCCTTAATGCCTAGAAAATATGTCAAGTTTCCTAACTCTCTCATAGAGAACCTATCCCCCAAGGCTTTTGTCAAAGCATTCATCATACTATCTGAACTACCAGTTAACAAAATATCATCAACATACAACAAGAGAACCAACATATCAGAACCATGAGTGTAAATGAACATAGAGTTATCTGACAGAGATTTCTTGAAACCATAAGACAATAGAAAAGAGATAAAAGTCTGGAACCATGCTCTTGGTGCCTGCTTCAGGCCATATAGGCTTTTCTTCAGCTTGCATACATAGGAAGGGTAATCAGGATGGATAAACCCCTGAAGTTGATCCATATAAACAGTTTCATCTAAATGTCCATGGAAGAATGTATTGGAAACATCTAATTGTCTAACAAACCAATGCTGAGTTAGAGCAATAGTAAGAACAATTCTGATTGTAGGAAATTTGACTAATGGGCTAAATGTATCTTTGAAATCCACACCCTCTAGTTGAGTATAACCTTGTGCAACTAATCTGGATTTATACCTATCAAAAGAACCATCTGCCTTTAGCTTAACCCTATACACCCACTTGCAACCCAAGATATTCATCCAAGGTTCTGGTGGAACATAGTCCCATGTATCTTGTTGTACTAATGCATCAACCTCCTCATTCATAGATGCTATCCAGTGAGGTAGTTTAGAAGCAGTCTTGAAACTCTTTGGATCATCTGTGTTTGTTAACAAGGAGGTAAAAGCAATAGGAAGTGGATGCCTAACAGTTAAATGAGCTACATAATCAGGATATAATTTTGGCTTGGAAATTCCCATCTTAGATCTAGTAACAACAGTACTAGTAGGAGCAGAAACACAGTCAAATGCAGGTGGAATTTGATCAACAACAGAAGGTGTCTGAACAGAAGTTATAGAATCAGAAGAAACAGATGATGTAAAGTAGAATTTGTTTTCATCAAAGACAACATGCCTTGAGATATAGGTCTTCTTGGAAATGGGATTATAGCATTTGTAACCCCTATGCACTGAACTGCAACCAATAAAAACACACATGACTGACTTAGGAGAGAGCTTGTCAACTCTAGAATGGCCTATGAATGGGTAGCAAGTACAGCCAAATTTTTCTAACCATTTATAATCTGGTATGGAATGAAAAAGAATTTCATAAGGGGATTTATAAGCCAGAACTTTGGATGAAGTTCTGTTTATAAGATATGTTGCAGTTGAAATGCATCATACCAAAACTCCTTTGGACAACAAACATGAAACAAGAGAGTGTTACCCATTTCAGTAATGTGCCTATGCTTTCTTTCAACTAAGCCATTCTGTTCTGGTGTTTTTGGACAAGATATCCTGATTGAGATCCCATTAGACTCAAGAAAAAGCTTAAAATGACCCTTCACAAGTTCAGTAGCACCATCCACTTGGAAGAACTTTACTTTTGTAGAAAACATATTTTTTGTTAAACTCTTGAAATGAGTAAAACAGGATAGTGTATCAGTTTTGAAAACCATTGGATAAATCCAGTGAAATCGACTAAAATCATCTATAAAGACAATGTAATATCTGAAACCAGCTAAAGAAGTTACAGGTGTTGGTCCCCATACATCACAGTGAATAAGATTTAATGGCTGAGTTGCATGAGATACAGAAGTAGAAAATGGTAATCTTTTAATCTTAGCAAGCTGACAGGGGTGACAGAGAAAAGATTTACTAGAAGATTTTGTCTGGATTTGCTTCTGTTTCTGTAAATGATGAAGAATAAGAGAGGAAGGATGGCCTAGTCTAGCATGCCAAAAGGAAGTGGAATTAGCCACAGTTGAGGAAGCAAAGGAAAAATGATATTGTGACGAAATAGAAGGCAAATTCTGGATTGGATAAAGATTATTAACAACAGCACCATGAGCCAACAGAGTATTGTCAAGCATGCTTATTATCTCATAACCATATGGATTAAACACAAAATAACAACTATTATCCTTTATGAACTTAGCAACAGATAAGAGATTATGCTTGAGTTTTGGAACTAACAACACAGTGCTTAATCTAAAACTAGTTTGATGTGTTTGCAGAAAAGAAGTTCCAGTTAAGGTTATAGGCAATGTCTTACCATTTCCCACCATAACCTTCTCCTTGCCAGCATAAGAAGAAGGATGTTGGAGCAAAGATGCATCACCAGTCATGTGAGAAGAAGCACCATTATCAGACAACCATGTTGTAGGTGTTGAATATTCACTAGTGTCAGAAGCATTGACATTAAAAGTGGAGAAGGCATTTTCCAACTCAGCTACATTTGCAACACCATCAGTAGTTCTTACATTCTTCGGAGGCGCATATCAAAAGAAACATCTACTTGCATAGTGTCCCATTTTCCTGCATATTTGACATTCTACAGTAGAATAATCATGGTGTGGTCTTCTAACTCCACCAAAACCAAGAATTGCTACTGAACCAGAAGTAGATCCAGTAGTTGAGCCACTATGATTAAAACTTGTAGTATTTCTTGAATTCTTGTATTTTCTTAAATTAGATGAACAAAATTAGATCCAAAACCTTGCACTAGAATGAGCATTTCTAGTGTAAAATGTTGCTGACTGTGGAGAATCAAACTGTTCTGTAATTGCTTGATGTTGATCATGTAACCATTGCTCATGAATCATCAATCTAGCCTTAAGCTCAGAGAAAATATATGATGACTCTCTATTATAGGCAGAGACAACAAAATTATCATATTCTCTTCCTAAGCCATTCAAGATATGCATAGTGAGATTAGCATCACTCACCTTTTCCCCAATTGTTGACAAAGAATCAGCAATCATCTTGATTTGATGAAGATAAAGATTTATTGATTGGGTACCCCTACGAATATTGTTAAGTTGATTACGAAGCATACCTCTTCTAGCAGCAAATTTTTGTTTAAATGTTGTTTCAAGAAACAACCAAATTTCTCTGGAAGATGATAGACCTAGAACATCACTGGAGACAGTTGATGTGAGTGTTGATTTTAAACATCTTACAACAAATCTATCAAGTTTACGCCAATAAATCCATCGTGCATTTGTCACTGGAAATCCATTTGTAAGTATTTCATTTGGTGGTTCTTGAACATCACCATTAACATATCCATATAAATCTGTTGAGATAAGAATTGACTCAAATTGATCTTTCCATAACAAGTAGTTTGTGGAATCAATTTTAATTGAAATGAAGTTTGAGATATTAGTAAATGGAAGACTAAAATTTGGTAAAAAAAATCATGTTCTGCAGCAGTTGCATTATGATTTGTACTACAAGGATCTGATCGATTAGCCATACTTATAGTAATAGGCATGTAAAATTGTTTGAAGATTTGTTTTTAGATGAATCGAAAGATTCAAGATCAAGAAAATGTTGCTGAAGATTTGTTGAAACAGATTCACAAAATTGAAGATCTAAAAAGAGAAAAATTAAAAGATATTTGAATCTGGTAAATTGAAAGATTTTAATAGAATGATGCTTGTAAGATTTTGTTTCAATGATTTTGATTCAAGATGATGAACTTAGCTCTGATACCATGATAATTCTGATAAAAATCAGAAAATAAAAATTGGAGAAGATGATATTAATGATATTCAGTTTTCAATATATTTCTTTTACACAAATGATTGGTATTTACATCAATGTCTTAACAGATAGACTTAGTCAAGTCAAAACTCTTTGACTTAGTCTATAACAGTTCTTCTAAGTGTTGGACCTGTTGCTGGCTCTGGTTTAACTTTTGTCATAAATTTTACTATAATTTTCTATGTAAATTCTATCACTTGGTTTAGATACTATAAGGTATCTAATACCAAATTACATAGTATTGGTAATTTGTGGAGTTTTGAGGCGAGTTCTGTTTAAGAACGTCTTTTTCATAGCAAAAAACGTTTAAAAAAAATCTTCTACTTTATATATTTGTCCTCTCAAAGTCGTAAGCAAAAAGGTTTTGTTTCACAAAAATTTAATTTTTTTATTTTTAGAAATTATTTTTAAATTATATTCTCAATCTAGTTTTTGACTATTTTATTTATAGATGTGAAAAAAATTACTTCTGAAGGTGTATCCAAATTCCAAACATTTCCGTTGGAATTTTTTTGTGCATTTAAGCTATTTTGGATATGGGGCATATTTAAGGCCACGACTAGGGGTCGAACTTGGGCATGCGGAAAATCTATCCGTTCCCGATGTGAAAAACATAACTATTGGGCGAGTATGGATTAGGTTCGGATAATTATTATATTAGGCTACCCGGCATATGTGATACAGAGGAGAATAGTATCACGTTGTGTTGTAAAGGAACAGCATTTATGAATCCAGATTTGGAAGGTGCAGGTTACGTGCTTAGAGACAGTCAGTCTGCTTGTCTAGGAGCTTTGGCAGTTGGTTAGGGTGTTAATACTAATTATACTGCGGAAATTGAAGCTACAATAGCTGGTTTGGAATGGGCCCTTGATTGGGCATGCATTTAGGTGGATGGTGGAAAAAATAGTTGTGGCCTTAGACTCAAAAGGGTGTAGTTTCAGCTTTTATTAGAGCAAGGGATATGGGATAGAGTGTTCGAACACTCTATATATTTAAAAATGAATAAATGACTAGGATGTGCGAACAGAAAATTATCTCGCCACGTGTTCGCATCTCAACACATAAACACGAGGGAAACATTTTTCATGTGAACACCGAAGTAATACTTAAGTCAACATAGGGATCCCCGTCTAGCACACAAGATTGAGACGCGTGGAAAGTACTACCAGAGAATCAACAGCTAAGTTTGAATTAGAAAGTTGGGAATTTAATCCACGAACAGAGCGGTCATATCAACATCTTGTTAGCTGTCGAGACAAGTGGCGAGTTACCATTGGATGAAGAGCAGATGGATAGCGAGAGTCAAAAAGAGGCCTATTGGATGAATCTATCAGCAAAATGAAGTGCTACCGAAGCGGAGTTCATCACCAAGTAAGTTACAGTAAGATCATCTCGGCGAAGGAAAATACATGCAAAGTAAATTGTACTTGAAGAAAGGAGAATTTTTTCCGGAGTTCTATGAACTAAACCCTAATGCTGTAACTTGGCTATAGATAGGACAGTGAGTAAATATAATAGGTTTGATCAATTCTACAAGGGAGAATAGAGAGAACTACTGTGAAAATCCATAGTCAATCATATGTGCTTGTAATCATCATCATATCATAGTGAAACCCTTCCCGTGGACGTAGGTTTTAACACCGAACCACGTAGATCTCTTGTGTTCATTGTTTGTTCATTATTGTGTGAGTTTTTATCATAAGATCTAGGTGGAAGACATAAAAGTGAGCTTTAAGATTGTACTTGGGGTGTGTTGTGGGATTTTCTGCAACTATATTTTGGCGCTAGAAACAGGGAACCAATTAAAGGATTTATCCTACCTGTTATTTTAGAGTTTTAAGAGATTTAATAAGAGTTTTAAGAGATTTCACAAAAAAAAAATACACACACACATATATATATAAACATATAGATTTTTGCTAGATCTAGAGTTTTATAGCTTCATTCGTAAAAAATAAATAAAAAAAATATTTTATTAGATCTGAGTTTCTAAGAGAAAGTCTCTAGGAAAACAATAATCTAAAAAGTAGAGATTAGTAATATTTGAGGTTCTTTCAAAGCACATATCATAGTTTTGAGTAACAATTTTCTAAAATCTTGAAGTTTTGAGCTTCAGAGAAAAATATAGGAAAGGGATTTTGGTTTTTAAAAGGATTTTAAAACAAAATTTTTAGTTTTTGACAAGTCTACATCAAAAATATTTTATTCTCGAAAAACAATTACTTCTAGTGGTTAAATCATAAACGGGTAGGTAATCTTTTTGAGATCTACCTAGGACCTGCTGTAAAAATCATTGGTGTAGGTTAAACATTTAGTATTGTTAGGAGGCTATCAGATCTAGGGTTTTTAAACTTAATCTTTCTAATCACAATCATTGAATCCACATTCGATATCCTGAATTGTGGGAGCCACTGATAGGAACTCATTCAAGGAGTACAAAAATTTCATTTTTGTTGTGCAACAAAATCGAGTGAGCAGCGATGGTGTCAAAAACAGAAAGAGAGGTCCAAAGAAGAAGTACTAGGGTAAGGAGCAACAATGTAGCGAACCAAAGAAAGGACCGTCAAGTGGATGAGACAGTAGGAAGAACTGGCGAGAAAGAAAAAAGAGTGGTTCCCGAGCGAAGTGTTTCTTTATGAAACATTAACAAGGAAGAAGCCAGAGAGGAATCCCACGTGACTAGTGATGGGAATCAGTCTGATGCTGAGAAAGAGTTTACAATGGAAGAAATGGAAGCTAAACTCGCAAAAATTAGAGAGGAAAAGAAGAAATTAGCCCATGATCGAGAGTTACTACGAAAGAAAAATCTGGAACTAGAAGAACAAAACCTAAGATTGCAGGAAGAAAATCCTGAGAAGTCAGAGTCATCAGTAGCATATACGCACAAGTACCGAGATCCAAATAAGAGGCGAAGAGGAAATCATGGAGATAGCAAGGAAGAAGGTGATGCGAGAAAGTGTCAAGAAAAAATGAAAAATCAGTTGAAGAGGGCAAGGAAACAACTGTGAATCAAGAGGTGATGAAGGAACTAAAACATATGAGAGCCATGATTCAGGGTTTCCAGAACAACAACAAGGGGCAACAACTGATGCATTAGCAGAGGCAAAGCGATCACCTTTCAGAGTAGATATTATGTATGCGGCCCTGCCACCTAAATGCACAATACCAACTTTCCGAAGCATCTTTGATGGAACTGGAAACGCTATACAACATATTAAAGCATATCAACGATCGTTGCTACAGTGGAAACACAAAGATGAAGTGATGCGCAAATGATTTCCGACAAGTTTAAAAGGCGAGGCATTGGCAAGGTTCGACGCACTTCCTGAATATTCAATAACATCATTTCGAGAGTTATAAAAAGTGTTTCTCGCAGACTACATGCATAATAATTTGCTGAGACCGTGAGTTGAAAAATTATTTAGCTTGAAGCGAAGACCAAGTGAAAGTCTGCGAAACCTAGTAAATAGGTGGAGGACATTATGTAGCGAAGTTATGGGTCACGAGTCTGAAACAAACTTGGTTAGGGGTTTTGTAAATGCATTGTTTCCAACTGATCTGTTGTATATGGCCATATTAAAGAAAAAGAATATGTTAACCTTGAAAGAACTTTGGGAGTTCCAGGAAGAATATATAGCTCTAGAGGAGATATAAAAAGAGGCAGCTTCGCAACCTGTAGTAACGAAGGAGACCATCTTCCAAAATTCAACAACTGCTCAGCGAAACACAAATACAATTGGTGATGTACCACAAGTAAATTACAGGGACATATATCGGGAAGAGCAGCGAAGGACACCTCAACAGGATATACGGACAGGAAGAGATTGGACGAACAATGATGTCGGTAGATTCCAGAAACAGTGGCAACATCCCTCTCGCCGAAGAAGATTCGATGAGCAAAGATTTGGTGCAAGAAGAACAAATGCCCCCAGATTCGAGGATCTGAGGCTACCAAGGTTGAGCGCACCTTGTCCACGATCTTACGACATATTGAAATAATAGAGTCTGCAAGTATTCTGTACCCACACAATAGAGGGGTGAAACCACCCCCCTCTAGGTATAGTAATAAATTTTGTGAATATCATCAATTTCATGGTCATACTACTGATATTTGCATGAATGTGCAAAGGACAGTATTACGGTTGACAGAACAGGGAAAACTTCAAGAGTTCTTGGGAGATCTTCCACCCCACCACTATTACGAGCGGAACCAGAGGTGCCGCGAGTGCATAGAATTGAGATTGAGCGAGGAATTAATTTCTTGTGATGTATTTCAATCATTCATTTGGAAAGGATTGAGGCAAACTTCCACAATAACATCATGGGCAGGGTGCATAAACGAGACCATCATGGAAAAGAGATCTTCAGTATTGAGAAAGCCCAGCCCTTGGAGAAATGGATGGCGCAGCCAATTGTATTTTCAGCATCTAAAGCACCTGAGAATGGTAAATCGCATACGGATCCTCTGGTGGTCACTCTGAAAATGAATAAATGGGCAGTGGATAAAGTCTTGGTGGATACTGGACGCTCAGTGGACATCCTCTTATACAGTACGTTCAAACGAATGAACTTCCCAGATTTTGTACTCATACCGTCAACCTAAAACATTTACGGATTCAATGGAGAAACCTCAAGGCTGAAGGGAGACTTCACCTTGGTAGTATATCTTGGAAAGTTAGAAACTATAACTACTTTTTGTGTAGTTGATGTTGAGTCACCCTATAGTGCACTATTATGATGTGAACCATTAGAAATAATTAATCAAATTGGTTAGATATAAAAGCGTCTGTTTCATAGGGATCTAGACAATCTTATTTTTTTGAACATGAAGAAATAAAGAAGCCATTGCAATTGCCGGGAAAACTAGGCCCACTAAAGGCACGATCGTCGGGAGACCATGGGTCCATGTAATAAAAGGAATAACCTCCACTTATCACCAATGTTTGCATTTTCCAACACCGGATGGAGTGGATGAAGTAAAAGGAGATCTTGCTGAAGCAAAGTATTTGAATAAAGTAGATATTCGCCAATATGAGAAACGAGCTGACAAGATCAACGAAGAAAAGAGGTTAAAAAAGAAGCAAGCTAAAAATAGCAAGAATGAGCAAGAAATGCAGGTGTATGAAGTGAATGCGGCAAAAGGAAAAGACTTTTGAGCAAAGATACAAGTAAGGAAGGCACGTCAACATAACAATTAAAGGGCCCAATTTTCCTCGGAGAGCCAATGATAAACTTCACACTAGCAGGACCTACTCGAGATGTAAACTTGGGATCTGATGAAGAGCCAAATATGGTTAAGATAGGTATGAATTTAAGCGAGATCGAAGGAAAAAGGTTGGAAAATTTATTGAAAGAGTATGTTGACATATTCGCATGGAAGATGGAGGATATTCCATGAATAGATCCATTGGTAGCTTGCCACAGGTTGGAAATTGACCCAAAAAAAAAGCCTTTCAAACAAAGAATCAGGAAAGTAGCAACAGTCTATCACGAAGCAATTGAATTAGAACTAAAAAAAATGAGCGAAGCAGGAACTATCAGGCCGGCGAAATATCCGCAGTGGAACGCAAACATGGTAATTTTTTCGAAGAAAAATAAATGAATAAGAATTTGTATTGACTTCAATGACTTAAACAAAGCTTGCCCGAAAGATATTTTCCTTTGTCGGACATACCTCAAATGGTGGAATCAGCGACAGGATACGAAACTCTCTCTCTTATGGACGGGTACTCAGGTTATAATCAGATACCACTCGCCGAGGAAGATCAGGAGCATACTTCTTTCTTTACTCCAAGAGGATTATACTGTTACACAAGAAAGCCTTTTGGGTTGAAGAATGCAGGGGCTACTTACCTAACGAATGGTAGAGAAATTATTTTCTCAATGGGTGCATTCCACATTGGAAGTATATGTAGACGATATGTTGGTAAAAAGTAAGAAGTCTGAAGATCATGTACGGAATTTGAATAGAGATTTTTGATCAAATACGCAAGTTCAAAATGAAAAGCAATCCTGCGAAGTGTGTCTTTGGTGTAGCTTCGGGAAAATTCTTGGGCTACATAGTGTCAAAGAACAGAAGTTGATCCATCGAAGGTACAAGCAATCAGAGACATGCCATCATTAGCAACACAAAAGGACGTGTAAAATCTTAATGAACAAGTCACAGTTTTAGGAAGATTCATCGCTAGATCTTCAGATAAATGCAAGATATTTTTTGATAGGTTAAAGAAATGAGCAAAATTCACATGGACAGAGGATAACGAACAATCACTTCAAAGCATTAAAGAGTACTTGGAAAAGTTTTCGCTGTTGCAAAGAACTGAACCAGGGGAGCAACTCTTGTTGTATCTTACGGCAACTTCGGATGCCATTAGCGCAGTATTGGTCTGAATGGATGAAGGCTCGAAAAGTCAATATACTACATCAGAAAAAAATTGGGACATCAGAAAGAAACAATAAGAAGATTGAGCAGTTGATATTGGCATTGGTATATGCGACTCAGAAGTTACGAACCTACTTCCAGGCTCATCCCATCAAAGTAATAATGAAGACACCTATTGTGTCAGTACTAAAAAGTTCTCAACGAGTGGGAAGAGTATCAAAGTGGAATGCACGAATAGAACAATTTGGTGTGGAATATGGAATACTGACGTCTGCAAAATCTCAAGTTATTGCTGACTTTTTGGTTGACTTTCCTTTGGAAGAAGATGAAGATGTAGAAGAAATAATAAATCTTGAGGAAGATCTCGCAGATCCCAAAGATTTCCCTAAAGAAGACCATCCGAGTAGATGCGATATATATGATGACGGGTCCTCATACAGCAAAGGAAGAGGAATTGGCATGGTATTTATTTCGCCAGGAGGTACGAGAATTATCCGATCATTTCGGCTGGAATTTTCGGCAACTAATAATGAGACTGAGTACGAAGCAGTGATACAAGAACTCAGATTGGCAATTGAAATGAAACTTGATGACATCAGGCTTACAAGTGATTCACAGTTGGTGGTTAAGTAGATAGAAGGAAGATATCAAACATTTGACCCGTCACTAGTAAGATATCGAAAAGTGGCTAGGCATTATGCGTCTTAGATTCTGAATATCAAGTGGCGAGACATCTTCCGAAAGGATAATAGATTGGCTGGCATTGGCTTTTGTTTCGTCAATGATGAGTGATCCTGAGACTACTTCAGTGCAAGTAGAATGGTTATGACATCTGTTATAAGAACAAGTGGTAGCAAGTATGGAGGCATTGGCAATAAACATGGGCGACGACAAAAGAGTGGATGATTGGCAAATCCCAATTTATGAATACCTGAACGAAGGAAAATTTCTCCGAGATAGATTGCGAGCTAACAAATTAGAAGCAAATCCACGAACTATCAGCTGCGCGAAAGCATTTTGTATCGTCAGTCTTTTCATGGGCCAATGTTGCGATGCTTATCTAAAAAAAAAGGAATGGAAATCCTGAAAGTTATACATTATGGAGATGCAGGAAATCATAGTGGTACTAAGTCGTTAGCGCAAAAGGCGAAGGCTCAAGGATACTTCTAGCCCTATATTCATGATGATGCGAAGGAAATAACCCAGAGATGCGAAGCGTGTCAGAGATTTGGTAAAAATATTCATGCTCCAACAACAAGTTTGCATTCGGTGCTTAGCCCATAGTTATTCGCAAAATAGGGGGTTGATATTGTTGGACCATTGGTTCTTGGATCAAAGAAGATGAAGTATTTGATCGTAGCTGTAGATTACTTCACCAAGTGGGTAGAGGCGAAACCATTAAAAAACATTGGGGGAAAATTGTATTTGCTTTTTTGTTTCAGCTTATTATTTGCAGGTTTGGCATACCAGCAGAAATTGTCTCGGACAATAGGAAACAATTCGAAGGGGAAAACATCACTATGTTGTTTAATGCATTCAAGATTCAAGAAGGCAAGTCAACACCAATTTATCCAGAAAGTAATGGACAAGCTGAGGCAACGAACAAAACTATTGCAGACAATCTATTGAAACAACTGGATGAGAAACATAAGGAATAGTGCGAAGAATTGCATAATGTGATATGGCGTACAAAACAACCCAACAAAGTGCAACAGGGATGTCTCTATTCCATTTGACATACGGGGTAGAAGTTGTCCTTCCCATGGAAATCATGATACCGACAACGAAAAGAGAGGCATGGATCAAGAATCTCACTTCAGGCCTAATATTGTCTAAATTGAACGATTTGGAGGAGAATCGGGAAAGAACATTGTAACACATGGAAAATTATCACAGGAGACTGACAAGAGAATATAATAAGAAAGTCAGGATACGATACTACGAGCCAGGCGAGATGGTTTTGCGAGAAATACCATCGTATCAAAAAGGACCTGGAGGAAAAATGGAACCAATATGGGAAGGACCACACATTGTGAAGTGAATTGTTGGTAGTAGAGCATACAAGATGGTGGATCATGAAATCCTAAGTACATCAAAAAATCTTATTTATAAAGTTTATAACAAAGATTTACGAATAAGGTAAAAAGTTAATGATTATCATCTTAGGCTACACCATGGGGAGCAATTGTATAAAAAGATAAAAGAGGAGTTAGGCTTGGAGATATTTATTTTTCTATTTGGGAGATTTTCCTTCGGAAGATCCTTCAATGACATTTTTCTCCAAAGGTTGTTCTTGTTGAGGCTGATCTTCGCTGGAATCTCCTTTGGGATTAACCTCTTCTTGACCGGAAGCTTCTTCGCCATCAGTTTTTTCACTGTTTGATTCGGTCTCCTCCTTGATTCCTTCTTCTTCTTCATCAGAAAGGATCTCAGTGAATTGCAAGACAACTCGGCGGGCCTTAAGCCTATCGCACAGATTATCGAAGAACTTCTGACAAATATTGTTCGACGATGCTTGGTAATCTTTTTTCAGTTGTTTGAAGGAAGCTTTGTGATCTGTTTCAAATTGGTTAAATTATGTATCAAGCTTCTTGTACTTCACCAAAATATCCTCAAACTTCTGGGTTTTGGCATCCCTGTTAGCATGAGCCTTTTCCAAATCTTGTCGAGCTTGATCTAGCTCCTGGCGGATTTGTGTCAGCTCTTCTCCCTTTTGTCTATCTGAATCCACAAAGAAAAAAAAAGAGTGATTATCCAAGAATCCAGAGCAATCAGGGGCAACACGAAACAAAATTTGGCCTTCTAAATTAACCTTCTTTCTGCGAGATAACAACTTTTAAGATTTCCTCAACATCTTCCTTTTTACTTATTAGCTCAGCAACTTTACACTGGGTGTTGGCCAATTGATCCATGGCCTTTTCCGAAATATTACCAAATTGTGCATGGTATAGGGCAATTATTTTGTCCTTCTCCTTCATCCGAATTTCAAATTTCACACTTTCTGCCAGCACAATATCATTAGTCTTTATGATTTCTCCGTTCTCCAGATGAACTCGGCGTAGATCCAATTTAACCTTTTCAAGATCCTTCTGCAATTGTTCATGATCCTTCTACAGCTTGTTGAAATCAGTTCATACAGTGCGAATATATTTTTGAGATGCACGAAGATTATCTTGCGAAGTGAGAAGATTCTTATCAGCAGTGCGAAGCTTTACTGCAGTAGTATCCTTCCTTGAAAGGACCCTTTTCTTCTCAGATGGCAGGGACTTGAGTTCCCCTTCAAGCTCTGTATTTCGGCGAGTCAGTTCCATATTATTATTTTCAAGATGAAAATTTAACTCATCTAAGTTCTGAAGCTTGTGAACTAGTTGATCTACGAGGTGACTCATTCCAAGATCGTTCTCTAATTCAAAGGATAAAAACTCAATTCGTTGTCTATATTCTCTATTTTTCTCCCACAAAACTTCAACTTCAAGATTGCTTTGCTCGACAACTCTTTGACGAACTTGGCAACGTTCTTCCGAGCAGAACACACCTAAGTATCAACTAGCGAAGAGCAAAAGAATGAAAATACTAAAATTTAAGGAGATGTAGCGAAGATTACCACAAAGTTCATCAACTCGCTTCCTCTGAGAATTTGCAGCAGCCTTCTCGGAATCCAATTCTTTCATCGTTTCTTTATCTTTTTTCAACTGCGAAACCTCCATTTCCATCCTTATGCAGTGAATTTCTGACTGACGAGCCTCCTCCAGTGAAGCAAGCTTGAGGTTATATTCCTGCACATCAAATATACTTTTAGCAAAAAGTTACGAACGAAAAAATTAACCAAAAAGTAATAGAGATTACCAATGTCAGTAGACCAGTTTGTTGGGCTCGAGTCAAAGAAGAATATACTTACCTTTCACTTCCGAGTCATGCGAAGAAAAGGATTCAGACAACAATACCATCATTGTATTACAGACTTGCGAGGGGATATCCACTTCTACTGCCTCTTTTATAGATTTGAACATTTGAATCAAATTTTTCAGCTCGCGAGAACACTTGTCTTGGAGAGTATCCAGCTTAGAAAACTCAGTTTGTTCTTTAGCTTCTTTTTCAGGTCCATGCGAAGACCCTTCCAAAGTCTCAGATACCTTTACAGCATCGGATCTGAGATGAGGCACCTCTATTACAGAAGGAATTTCAGAGGAAATCTTCGTAGGGACTACTACGCCAATTGTGGTAGACAATATTGAATCTCCATTCTTTTCCCTCACAAGGATTTCTTTTTTGGCAACCTTGTTTTCAACCTCCTGAGGGATGGTGTCTTCCTTAGCCTGAGTGTCAACCACCTTCGTAGTTTTCGGTGAAGCGGAAACCTCCAACTCATCATCTACTATCATAGGAACCTCAAGAGTAGCCCGAGTCATCACAGAGCGACGAGACTTTTATTCGAAGGGCTAGCCCTTACCTCGCCAGACTTCGTCTTTGCAACATAAATTCGCCATCGTCAGGTAAAGAACAGGGGAAATAAACGGAAATGCAACAACGAGAGAATCTAGTCTTTACCTTCCTAGACCCCAAAGACGAACGCTTGCGAGATTTAGGCTTTATCTCATTGGAAACAACAACATCCTCAAATCACCAAGATTAGTGTGGAGAAATTAAGGAAGAAAGGTAACAGAACAAAAGAAGGAAAAGAATACCTCAAGAGTTCTATCGGACCATCCGAAGGTCCAAGGTTTGTATCGAGGAAATTCTTGATGCTCTCCCAAGGGACTCTGACGAGGGACGCCATCAGCATGTCTACCCCAATCCCATGGGCCTTCAAGAATTAGGGGATATTTCATCCAATTTTCATCGTTGGACAGGTGAAGGAGCCGGGTTTTTTTTTATCTTCGGATCAAGATCAGGAAGAAAGAGTTTCTTGTCATCGGCGATATCTGCCCAGTTGAAGCGAATATCCCATCTCTCAGCTTGGCGATCAAAGTGATTCTGGATATAGTTTGACAGGAACGTGCTCGCAATGTAACCGGAGGGAGTGAATGGGAAGTTTTTATCGGGGATGGTCGAGTAGCCCTTCGAACGAGCCACAAACTCATTTACAAAGAGAATAGCATTACCGCTTATTTGAAATACACCTCGCTAAGGCAACGTACGAGTCATAACCTTGTAGAACAAGGGATTTGCACTATTATAGAGGGGAAATTGTAGACCAGACCGCAGTTGACCTAACAAAATTATAATCTTGTTGGCATTCCAAGACTTTTCCTCAATCATCTTCAGGGTCTGGTTAACTCTTGATCCAGATCCTTCGAGAACGGTTAACCTAAGACCTCGTGGCTGAAGCTCGGCGTTGAAATCAACGACAGTTTTTGTTCGCATGGATATAAAAATCAAAATAAAAGTTAGGTTAACTCAGAAGACGAAAAGTTAGAAGAAGAGTGGAAAAAAAATACCCAACAGTAGGAATCCGTGGAGAAGCAGCATCTCGATTGGCTTCCATCATTATATAGGAGGGATATTTGGAGAAATAAGGTTTTGGAAATAAGTCAGACATAGAGGAAGAATCATAGAAAGAATGTTGGAAGTGAAGCAGAAGAAGTTAATGGCGGATTGCAGGTCTGACAGAAGAAGAAAAGTTATGAAGGGAATAGAAGTTAATGAAGAAGAAAACTGTTCAGGGAGATATTTATACCAGGTTAACCGGATGAAGAGGTGGAAAAGTAGAAATTGGTTGGAGGTGTTGGAGGTGTCGGTCATAAAGTGCAAAACTGAAGTCGTGGCGGCGGTTTCCCGAAAATTCCAAAAACGTGGCGAGAGTTAAAACCTTTTCGAATTTTCTTCCCATCCTACCCTCGTTCGGATGACAAGAGAAGAGGCAAAATATGGGGACAGAAAATCATCTCGCCACGTGTTCATATCTCAACACATAAACACGAGGGAAACATTTTTCAAGTGAACACCGAAGCAATACTTAGTCAACATAGAGATCTCCGTCTAGCACACAAGATTGAGATGCGTGGAAAGCACTACTAGAGAATCAAAGTCTACGTTTGAATTAGATAGCTCGGCATTTATTGCGCGAATAGAGCGGTCATATCAACAGCCTGTTAACTGTCGGGACAAGTGGAAAGTTACCATCGGATGAAGAGAAGATGAATAGCGACAGTCATAGCGAGGCCTATTTGATGAATCTACCAGCGAAGTGAAGTGCTAGCGAAGGGGAGTTCATCACCAAGTAAGTTACGGTAAAATCATATCGGCGAAGGAAACTACATCCGAAGTAAATTGTACTCGGAGCAAGGAGAATTATGTCTGAAGTTCTATGAACTAAACCTTAATTTTGTAACTTGGCTATAGATATGCCGGCGAGTAAATGTAATAGGGTTGATCAATCCTAAGAGAGAATAGAGAGAACTACTGTGAAAATCCATAGTCAATCATCTGTGCTTGTAATCATTATCATATCATAGTGAAACCCCTCCTGTGGGCGTAGGTTTTAACACCAACCCACGTAAATCTCTTGTTTTCATTGTTTGTTCATTATTGTGTGAGTTGTTATCATAAGATCTAGGTGGAAGACATAAAATTGAGCTTTAAGATTGTATGATAGAACATTATATCACGTACGACTAGCGCGTGTGATGTGCATCAAACGTGAATATAATTCACGCCACACATAAGACGAACTCTCTTATGCTCTTCTCCTCTTCTCAACAGGAACAACAAGTTAACCTTAGTTTGTCTAAAATTTAATCTAAAATCGTCTTCCAATTTCCTTCTTCCAATTTCCAGTTACCAATTTATAAATAAATATTAAGTTTATGAAGATTTGGTTTATCTCAACAAGGTATGGAACTAAAACAACTTCTTAATGAATTTTAATGGATTTTCATGAATTTTAATTATAATTCATATTTGTTGTAGTATTTTATTAGTTAGATATATAGATATATGTTTCAAGATTAAAGGTATGATTATGGTACTTTGTAATTAGATTTTGTAAATTTTGATTCTTAAATTGGGTTTAATTTTTAACTAGGTTTTTGCAAGTTGTAAATTGAGTTTAAAAAATTGATTTGAATTGATTGATTTGAATTTAGAATTGATTAATTTGAGTTGGGTTGTGGTTAATTTTGTGTGTCTAGAGATGGATATGTTTGTTGTAGATGTCGAAGACATAATTTGTGTATATGTAAATATGAATGTTTATGGAATTTTAGAATTATGAATGTTTATGAACCTTTAATGAATGTTTATGGAATTATAAAATTATGGAATTATGATGAATTTTTATAGATTTGATTATAGATTTAGAGGATTATTATTTTAATGAGGAAATTTGTATTTATCTTGAATTTATTAATGTTTGTGGAGTTGATTATTTGTAAAGAGGATTACTCTTTTAATGATGAAATTTGTATTTTTGTGGATTTATGAATGTTTTGTAAAGTTGATTATTTGTGAATTGTGGCTACAAGATTACTCTTAATTATAAAACTTGCATATATCGTTTGCACAGATGTTGAATAGGGCAACTCGAGATCCGTACGACGAAAAAAGACGAAAAAGAAACTTAAAAGTGTTGGGGATCCTAAAGTATACCGTAATGTTGAAGTTGTGGAAGTCTCTGTTCCCGGGTTAGCGAACTACCATGTCCTGGAAGATGGTAACAGACACACTTCGACAGATATTTCATATTCAAGAAATCCATAATTCAAGTATTTACACCGTGGTTCCCTCAACTCGGTCATTGGGTATTACACGGATATTACACAACACAGTCCTAGGGTTAAATACATTATTTAAAAGGCAAGATGGGGACGTTTATTGACGATGGATTTAGGAGAAACCTCACATTCATTCATTGACTATCTTGTTGAGCGCTTTTGGGATACAACGAACACTTTTCACTTCCCCTTTGGTGAAATGGGGTTCACACCGCTTGATTGGGTCATGTTGGCAGGATTGAGTATTGGTGCTGGGAATGATATTCCGTATGACCCAGCCAATTACAAATTTGATTATGTCTATGAGCATATTTTTCCAGAAATAAAAGATTCCTTAGTTTTTCAAAAGAAGTTATCCCCGTGCAGTGGGTTATTACAGGTGCATTTTGAGCACATATTTCAAAGAAGAAACGTTGGTTGCGGCTACGATAATATCAAACTTGCTGAAAGAGTGGCCATAGCCTTTTTTATGTATGTTTTGGGATAATTTTTCTTTTCTAATGCCAAGAAATATATTGATTCTAGGTGGTTAGTTTCTTTTGGGGATCTTAATGCAGTTGGCACGTATGACAAGGGTGGTGGTGATTTTTCAAAATAAATTGTAATCGGCGCATCTGGTAGGGGACAGAAGTCACTAAGCGGATCCTTCCAAATGTTAGAGGTAATTTTTTTTCATGTTCATACTTCTTTTAAATGTTTATTTGTTGGTATTTGATTTATTTTGTTGGTTGTTATGACAGAGTAGTTTTGGGGGTATGAATATCTGGGCATATGTCGATCAAAAACCGCAGCAACTGATTATGAACAAATATGGTCTAGAAGTTCTCGGTGGAAGGGAAAGAAAAGGAAGACTATTGATATTGTTCGCTCTAGGACTTTGCTTAATCAAATGAATGTAGAGGACATGATGTGCCAACCGTGGGAATCCACCAGATATTCCTTGAATCTGATGTTGGACGCATGTCTATGAAGCTCTCAGACTCTAGGGTTATATTTTCTTGGCTTGGCAATGTGAGTTGATAATTTCTTTTGATGTGACCATTGATAAGTGCATAATTTACATATTTTGAATACTATTTTCGTACACTTATAGCGCGTTCGAATCGGCTAATTAGAAGCCAGGGAATTAGATTCCAATGGAATGGGCCCAATCCCCCCGAACCGAACAGTCGGAAAAAAAAATCAGAATCGGATTCCATAGGAATCCAAATCCTTATTTTACATTCCATCGTTCCTCCAGTGGAATACAATCGAATATCATAGGAAAACAAGGAAATCGATACAAAATGACTATTTTGTCCCTTTCAATTAAGGGAAAATGGGTCTATTGCCCAAGATTCCCTAAGTTATGGTTCTAGAGGACATGTAAAAATAAGAAATGGGTGAAATGAACACAAAAAAACAAGACAATTATGTCCCTCACCTTTATATTTTTTCTTTTTTATCCTTTCTCTCTTCAATTTAAAAACAAATCATAAAAACATTCATAACTTTTAAAATATATATCCGATTTTAATAAAACTTATAATTTTGGAAATGGTTTTAAATTATCTACAAAACAAGATCCATTGTTGATAGTAAATTCAAAAGTTTTTTTTTCGAAAGAAAATAGCTAGGTTGAAACTGGTTGCATCCTGAATTAAAATAAAATAGAAAAAGTTATTCAGAAAATAGCTTGGACGTTGCATTCTGGTTTAAACTAAGAAAATAAAAATATTTGAATAATAGCTAGGATGAAACTGGTTACATTCTGGTTTAAAATAAAATTTGAAAAAAAATATTCGAAAACAACAATGATGAATCTGGTTGCATCCTAGCTTGAATTTGTTTTCATCCATGTTTATACTAGTATGAAACTAGTATCATCATGCTCAAAACACTCTCAAAAGATTGGTGTAAGGCTCAAAAGTGCTTGAGAAGAAGAAAATAAGCTAAAAATAATAAAACAGGAAATCTGCAATATTTTTTTGGGGTCACAGATTAACTGTTGCAATGAAGCTGAAGGTAAACGTTGCAAAGCTGAAGATAAACGTTGTTGATTGGTTGAAGAAACCGTTGTAGCTGAAGATAAACGTTGCAAAGCTGAAGATAAACGTTGCTGACTGGTTGAAGAAACCGTTGTAGCTGAAGATAAACATTACGAAGCTGAAGATAAACGTTGCTGATTGGTTAAAGAAACCGTTGCAGCTGAAGATAAACATTGCAAACCTAAAGATAAACGTTGTTGATGAGTTGAAGAAACCGTTGCTTTTTCTCCGTTTTTCCCGTTTTCTTCAGCAGCAGCAGCAGCATAGAATTTTCCTGAATTGATTTTCTTCACTCTGTTGAGCTTCCTGAGAACGACCCAACCTTCTAACCTCTTTTGTGATCAACCAAACCTTTTTATACACCACTTGAGCAAGAATTCTCCATTGCTTCATTTCATACATGTTTTTGTTATTGTAATATCACATGCAACTATGAAAGTACAACAAATTACTTAATTCACGTCTAAGGACTACCAAGAGTTGGATGTTCTTGTAATCTTGGTATTTATTATGGTAAACTAAGTAGTTTGAGAGTAACCCCAACTTGAATCTGTTGACAATAACGGCCAGTGGGGATGCCAGGATAAACGATAGAAGAAATTGAGGAAAACGATGTCGACCCATCTGTGCATTATTCCAAATCCAAAATGATTATATAAAGAAGAGTACTAAAGCTAATATATAGATATATATCAAGTTTAAAGGCTTCCTATTGAACAACAGAAAGATTCTTATAGTGAGGACTAGTGCATTGCGAGTTTCTCCGAATAAGAGGGGAAAATCAGTAAAGGAGGGTATTTTAGTCTGCCTATAAATATGAGTTTACTAAAAGACAAAAACATAGTATCTTTATAGATCTTTGCGTATTTCAACAGTATCGAATTTTGTATGTCTTCTAAACCCATAAAAACAAATCCATGGGTTATTGAACCAATTAACTATTCAATTAAAACCTAAAAAGATAGTTCATCTTACTGAGAGAAAATAAGAAAAACCATAGAACGAGAGATGGGGATCGGACATGGTTAGATTTTTTTTTTCTTTCAACTGCATCTTCTACCTTACTTCTCTAAACCCTAATTGCATCTTCTACCATATAATTTTTTTTTTCGTCACATAACCAAGTTAAGAAGAAGAAAATCATTCTTCTTGAACCATTTTATTTTTTTCATCTTTATTGTTAAGGTTGTAACTAACCGTTTTCTTATATTTTGTTGTGAGGGTTTCATTTTATGCAACTCCGGCAGGCGAAGTTAGGGTTTGGAAACGTAATTTTTGTTCTTTGTTATTTGCTCGATTTCTTTGTTGTTAGGGTTTTAAATCTCTTTTGGTTTTGTTGTAGGATTTATTAATAAGAACACCAATTATAAGCTCAGTTGGATTTCTGGAGCATCTTCAGGTATAATTTCTCCACCACTTTCCTTTAGTTATAATAGGATGATGTCAATAAGAAGATTGTGTGTGAAAAGCAATTATTTGATAATTTGGCTAAGGTAATGTTCAAAACTTCTTTATGCAAACTCTATGCACCTGTTTCCATGTTTGTGTAATGTTGAATAATTGTTGCAATTTCCGTACTTTAATATAACTTTTTATTTGGTTAGCCGAATATTGACTAGCTTAACTTCAGTTAAGAAGATTCTGCAAGTACTTGCTAGTTGGTGCGCACTGCAGTTCTACCCCGCGCCTTGATCATTGTAGGCTTTTCTATATCAGGATTCAAGTGTCCCTATTTCTTTCGTCGGCGGACAGTCTCAAGTAGGAGACTGTCCGAAAATGGTTTTGGTCCTTGTATCTTTATTCCTCTCACACATAGACAATCTCAATATAAATGTCATGTTAATATTGGGCAGTATTAACAGGAGATATGATAATTTATAAAAACTTCAATGGCAATTGGCATGTTTTATCGGAGTAGTATTCCTTGGTTCACTTGTAACTTGTAAGGATACTGCTAACCAACCAAATCAAAGAATTTTTATGATGGAAAAAGTTTCGTAAATGATTGTAGATGGTAAAATTTATTTGAAAACTATTGTGTACAAACGAATTTTTTTTTTATGAGTTTCCACAGGATGCCTTCACAAGTTGGATGGAAGAATTTTTGTCAGGAATACATATTCCACGAAGTTTGAAAAATCTAATGGTAATAATAGCACTTGGTTTATAAAAATCATGTGGTTTAACTCTTACGTAGTTGCACCTTTAGTTTTATTAAGAAGATGCTTATTCAATTTCTTGACTCACGACTAGTGTATTATCATATGCAACCCCCGTTTAATCGTGTGTACTCTCACGTAATCTAATGCTTATTCAACAAGAATATATGTTATACACCACTTTTGATTCACAAGTAAATCAGTTTTTATGTTGTAATTTGTCGTACTTTAATGAGTTTTTTCATGTTTAATGTTATTATTGTCGCTGCATCTTTCATTGTTTAGATAATACGACTTGTGGCATTTTGAGCTATTAATCTTGTGCAATTTCAGTTTTAGTTCTTAGCATGGATATTTAACTGAAACTTGATTGACATTGCATCATTTGAGAGTGAGAAACCCAGAATCCTAAGTTAGTACACAGAGATCTAAGTCCAAGTAACATCTTCCTAGACCATAAAATGCACATAATAGTGGCAGATTTTTGGCATGCTAGATACTTGGAAGTGGAAGACAAGGCGCTGAGCGGGGAAACAGGTATTGCGTTGATAATATTTCCCCATCTTTAGATATATTCCCTAACTAGTCATAGTCATACATTTATCAAACTATGCCAGAAACAAGTCAGAAGTATGTATATGCCTATGCCAGACATCTCATAAAACAAAAATTAGAGGCCTCGACTATGTAAGTGCTGAGTGAGACAAAAACAAATTCCACCTGAATCCTACGTCTAAGTTGGAATCTGACCCTAGGTGTGTACACCGTGGTACAAAGCCTTCTAGTTAGTCAACTGTGAGTCCTAGAATCAGGTTTCGGCAACTGGCACCTAAAGCCAATTCAGTATCTGACTATTTTCTTGTTTGCAGGGGAAGGGACATATTTTTACATGGCTCCAGAAAGTAATAAGGTTTGAGTCTTACGACGAGAAGTGCGATGTGTACAGTTATGGTGTTATCCTCAATGAACTTATCACAGGAGAGCATCCCTACATATAAACTGATTTGGACCTTCCAAGGTAAAGAAAAATTGTTCTTCTGTCCCTCACATGAATAGGCTAGTGTATAGTAAGACATTTACATTCATTGCAAATTTTTCCATCTGCAGATTGTTGATTTGACATGTATCAACCATAAATGCTACACTTTTTATTATGCAAAAACACAAATCAGAACAAATAATATGATTTAAGGGGATTATTCTTTAATCCGAGTTTTATGCAGCTATTCTGTAAATGATGAGGTTCTACTGTTAACTCTGGTTCTGGTTTCGTTGAACTTCATTTGTGAAGTTCCATTTCGTTTAACCAATCTGATATTGTGTCTCATTTGAAATTTCATTGTTTGTGGTTTTTGCAATCTCATACAAACGCAAAGGGAGTGCATGGGAAATCTAAAATGTTTTTCCGGATGGAAGAGGAAAAGATGGCTCAGTATGTGAATAGAATCCTCGAGTAGAATTCTTTGATGTAGTTTATTATCAATTTTGAAGTCTCAATTAGAATAATTTAGTTAATTTTACTACTCAACTGTGAAGTCTAAAACAGTGATGTGTTTTGTAACTCGGTCTAGATTAAGAGATTTTACTAACCTAATAACACTTTGTTAGTATTTCCATACTTTTGTAACTCGGTCTAAATTAAGAGATTTTACTGACCTAATAAAACTTTGTTATTATTGTCATACTTTTCCATGTTTTTGTTCATGTTTTTGTCCATGGTTTATTGCTCTCTTGGGTCTCCTTCAGTTATTTCAGCTGAAACCTCTTTTGTCAATTGGTAATATATATTAGTTTCTTAGGTATTATTTCTTAATTGTTCCAGTTAATTCTTATAATTTGAAATTTGAATGTTGTTTACTGGCTATTTTTGAATTTTAAAATTTGAATTTTTGAACAGTTTAGTATAGGTAATAGAATTTCAAAGAGTAAGGATATTTAAGAGATATTAGATATTTTGATTACCATGCAATTCAATTCACCCCAACCAAATACTATGTTTTTGATTAAGGAATCCATTTCTTGGAATTCAATTCTAGGAATTGATTACCCCGTAATCCAATTCCTAGGCTACTAATTACCCGAACCAAACGCCCTATTATTTGCTAGATTTTGTGTGAATTACTTTGTATTATTATTACTTTTGTATATTATGTCTTTTGTTAGGTTATGCCTCTAAAAGAAGTGAAAATGGAGTGCTTTAAAGGGACAAATGCCGATGACCTCATGGGACTCAGTTAAATCAAGGATTTCTTGTCTCCATGTCGAATAGAACGAGAAAACGAAGCCAACAGCGAAAAGAATGGGTCATTTTGTCTTCGTATGAAAAAGTTATGGGTGAAAAGAGAAGTTATACTTGTTGGTTTTGAGAAACTGACGGTTAAACGAGTTTTAGTCTAAAAAGTGATAAATGCGCATGTACTTCGGCTAAGGGGTGACCATATTCGAATAGTGTTAACAGCACCATCGTATTTATTCGGGGCCACCTTCTTTCTCTCCCAAATTTAAAACACATTATTAGGGTTTTTAATGTCCAAGATTATGCTGCCATTAATAATGGTTTTGGTTACTCGGTTGAGCTTGATTCGTTTACAGTATCGCTAGTAGAAGGTGGGTATGGAAGATTCGATAGTTGATGATTGATTGATGTTGTTGATGGTGGCAGTTGAAGATAGTGATCATGATGATCACGGTGATAATGGAGAAGGAAGTGATAATGGCTTTTGTTGTGTTACTTGAGCTTGAAGTTGATGACTCGAGCCTGGCAGTTAGAACTTAGAAGATTGGTGATGATGAAAAGTATGAATGGAATAAAGAATAAAGATCAATGAGTTGTTGATGATCGATAATTGCTAAGAGAGATGGTGGAACTCGAGTTGTGGTGGAGAAACATGGTAGAAGAGAAACTCGAATTTGTCACTTCCATTAATGGGTTCGCTGTTGAAGAAGATTGGTGCTACCAATATCATGGCTTGATGGTTGTGATGGTGACAGTTAGAGGATGTTGCAGTTGACGTGATATTGCTGCCATTACAATACAGGAATGGGAAGTGAGAACTGAGATGTTGTCATGATGGAGAAGATGACTATTTGGTGGATGTGATAGTGAGGTTACTCTGTTGGCAGTTGAGTGATCGATGGTGATTGGGAGTATGTTTTGGGTTCAACTAGAAAACAAGATCAAGAGAGAAGTCATGGAAACTTACGGCTGGTTTTCAATAGGACAACCTACGTCCAGGTTGTACCTAACCGTAGAAACTGAAAAGAAAAAAAAAAAAAAAATAACGATTTAGTCCAAAATCCCATCCAAATAGACAGTTTAGTCCTGATCCATTCAACTAGGTACAGTTTAGTCCTTTATTTATTTGAAATTTGAAAATACATAAATGACCTTCCTGATTTACAATTTAGTCCAATTATTTACAGTTTAGTCCAAAGTGACTCATGATGATGTCAGCAATTTTAAATAATTAAAAAATAATTTATGTTTTAAACCGCTCATCTAAAATTCGTAAACTTTATATATTCGGAAAGCTCTTTCTGAGATCTACAAAAAGAGTACCCATATGACTATATAATTTTCATTTTTTAAAAATTTTATTTTCTCTTCATGGTTATCTCATGTGTACAAAAATGTACACATGCATAAAATTTTCATAAGCTTATGCAGATATTTTTTAACATGTGCACTACTTTGTACACCCATGCAAAACGTGCATGAATCCAATTATTCATAATCAAATACTCAAACCTACTTTTTCATGGGAATTACACTGGTGCATCAATGCGTACACACCTGCAAAACATGCATAAAAACCGACCATTCATAACCACACAAACCCATTTTTTCATAGAATTTCACTGGTGCACCAATATGTACACCCCTGCAAAACATGTATAAAACCGATCATTCATACCCACACGCAGACCTATCTTTAATGGAAAATACATCGGTGCACCAATATGTACACCCCTGCAAAATATGCATAAAACAGATCATTCATAACCACATGCTAACCTACTTTTTCATGGGAATAACACTGGTGCACCAATATGTACACACCTGCAAAACGTGCATAAAATCGATCATTCATAACCACACACAAATCTACTTTTTCATGGGAATTACACAGGTACACCAATATGTACACCCCAGCAAAACATGCATAAAAATGATCATTCATAACCATACACAAACCTACTTTTTCATGGGAATTGCAGAGGTGCACCAATATGTACACGCCTTCAAAACATGCATTAAATCGATCGTTCTTACTCACACACAAACCTATTTTTATGAAAAATACACTGGTGCAACGATATATACACCCCTATAAAACATGGAACAAATCAACGATATTCACCTACAAACAAATATATTTCATGGGAATTATACTGGTGCAACAATATGTACACATCTACCTATATTGTATAAACATAACATGGAAACTCATATGGATTTGAACCATCAACCTCCAGAAACCTAGTGATAGGCTTCGGTGCTTTACCATTTTGAGTTTATGGGTCCATAATTATAAACAATGAAAAGAATCAACGTGTGCACAACTATGGGGACAGTAACAATCAATATGTGTATACCTAAAACATGTATACTCATGTGTACAATTTCATCTATGTGTACATTAACAAGCAACATGTGTACAACTATGTGGACATTAACCATCAACAAGTCTACAGTTATGTGCACATTAACAATTCAATAACAAAATGATTTTACTTCAAAATCAAGACAGCTGCAAAAAAAAACTATATGTGCACATTAATATTCAATATATGTACAACTATGTGCACAATAGCAAAAAAAACATGAAAGTTTCGCTATAGTGTACAACTAAGTACACCAAATTCCAACAAATCCAACATTCACACCCACAGAACATGCAATATATTCATGAGATAGTACAAAGATGTACAATTATGTACATATCTACAAAAATACAACAAATATTTAACGGTTTTACAAACTTATAATTATTTTAACAAAATACAAATCGTAGTGGCCGATTTGAGGCATGGACTACTTGGTCTTAATTTATAATCAACGATAACTATTACTTGAACTGAAACAGAAGAAGGGACAATTCATAGTACATTAATTAATATAACATTGTTCAGACGAAATACCAATGCATTCGTACCCAACTATAAAAAAACAGACAAAAAATGATTTCATTAACTACCGTCGAATCTTGATTGTGAAGATTATTTATTTTTTGTTAGTGACTGCCACATCCACCTGAAGCAACTGATCCCTGTCGTCCACCTTTCCACTTTAAACATGATAAAGATAAAAACAATTAAAAATCACTTTGAATACAAAATAACACCAAGAAGTTGTACTGTTAGACCATCGAAAATTAGCATTATACAATCAATTCTAGTTCAAGTAAAACAAAGCTAGCATAAAATAAAAGATATCAAAGATACTTGAATTTAGGAGATTTAAAGATATTGACGATACAATGAATACAAATATAAAGACAATCATACATATAAGAGACTATCTTGTTGTTACACTTTGAATAATCAAAGACAAATAAAAGTTCAAAGGATTTAGTGGGTAATGAAGATAGAGATTCACTAATTAAGAATCTGCAATCAAATTTCAATCGAAATAAAATAATAGTAGATTAATCGAGTTTCAATAAAGAACCTAGATTTTTTGATAAGATTTCTTCTAATTCTTTACTTCAAAAGAAATATTAAAAGGAGATGGTTACAGATCGGTGTTCCGATTAACAATAAACACTAATAAAAACGTACTAGATTTATTCATCAAGGCATAAAAAAAATAAAATCTTATCGATAAAATTTTAAAAAAAACCTCATAAAATTTTGACTCGTGAAATACAGAAGTTACCATTATTGTTGTTGTTGACGGCGGAGGTGATGACGAGCTTTGGTTGACGGAGGCGGTTATTCAAGTCATCGCCGACTTTACTGCCGCCAACGAAGCTTAAAAGATTTTTGGTTTAGTTTGAATGAAGTTCAGATATTGTTCTTCTTTTTCTGTTTTCCTCTCTGTAAATCTCCTTTGTCCATGTCTCTCTCCAAAAAGAATCTAAAATAAATACGGAAACATAAAAAGGGTAATTAAGGTAATAAAAAAACATATTTTTCTAAATCGGCTGAAATTTGGACTAACTCGTTTAAATTTGGACTAAATTGTTTGCGAATTTAAAAATCTGGACTAGTGAGTACTAGGCCTGAGAGGGTAGGACTAAAGCGTCCAAAGCCTAACAGATTTGGGACTAAGCATTAATTCCTACAAAAAAAAAACAAGGAGAATTTTGTTTTTGCCAGTCAGTTCTCTATAACTGACAGGCCAATTAAAACTTAAAACATGATGGTGGGCTAGGCCTGTGTACCTATACGAGCTTGCTAGCTTGTGTTATGATTTGTTCACGGTTTTGGCTAGTTTTGGCAAGTTTGAAGGACCTATTTCGACCAGGATTTGAGTACCGGAATTTCTACAATTTGGTACCTATATAAGATACACTTCTAATTTTTTTTGGGATATACTTTGAGACCTAGATTTTACATAGAGAAGAAATATTAATTCAAAATTTTAGGATTTACCCCTTTAGTGGGAAACCAAGCTATTTTTTCTTCTTTCTTTAACCATGAGTAGGTAATTTTCTTTTATTGGTTAGAGATGTAATCCTGAGTCCTAGACATGTAAATCAATCTGGCTAGTTGGTTTTAATGTTAATGGTATCTTTTATCGATTATGTTTTACTGTTTATATCTTATTTATGATTGAAGACTTGCTCGTTCAAGTTGCAAACCGAATGGTCATGTGTTCTCATCTAAAGCTAAACTAGGGTTTGGATATTCGAAATAGTCGATAGATCCGGTTACAAGTAGCATGGTATTATTACTGATTGTATTCAAAACCTTCATGTAATTGCATGTAGAATCTTAACCTAGGTTAAATACATGTGGCTCTTGCGCCGTATTGTTTAGAATAACCTCAACTCACAAAGGCCATTGTTTTCATTGGGTTAAACTTGAGTGGCTCTTGTACCAAGTTATTCATTGGGAAGGATTCAAAGAGTGTCTCTTACGCCTTTGATGATACATGTAGTGTTTCCGGAGTAGATCTGCGGTAGGATGCTCTAGGGTTATTGATATGAGAAGGATTAAATGTTAACTCGAATTGATTGACGAGCTTGTTTGGTGATGGAAGATGAAACCTCTAACTAGTATTTTCTCTCCTCTGATAATCTTTATTTATTTTGTTTTCACTTTATTAGTTTTGTTTACTTTAGTTTAATTCACTATAATTCCCCTTTTGGTTACACAAGAAATTGAAAAAAATAACAAATTACATAGATCCTTGTGGGAATGATCCTTAGTACCGCTATATTACTTATTAGTATTAATGGGAAATATCTGAAGTAATTTGTTGCACGTGCGACACGCATCAAATTTTGGCGCCACTGCCTGGGAGAAGTTGGCAATTGTTTTTGTTTTATATTTATTTTTTGTTCTATTTTACGTTTTTCTTTTAGTGTATTTCATGTTTTTAGGTTTTCCTGGTGGAAACAATTCGTTGGTGGAATTCGTTAACCATCAAAAACGGGAGGTAGATTCTGAAAACAGGTTGTATACATCACTTTTATTTTTAGATTTTTAATTAGATTTTTTTTTCTTACTCTTTTGTATCATCATGTTTCCTTACTGAAATAACATGTAAATGCACAAGATCATGCATATTATGGTGATAATCAGTTTGGTTGTAATTCTTAATCTTTCAATGACTTCCAACCTACCATGGGATACAATCAGAATCAATTCTTTGGTTTTGGTCAATACCCTACGGAATCTTTTGGTTATTTTTATACATACCAACAACCTTATGGTGGGTATGTAGGTCAACAACCACAAAGAGGGTGGGACAGTTATACTTCTAATTGGCTCCACTCGAATTATATACAGATATTAGATCAATGAAAGGACGTGCAACAAAGATTAGACCGGATTGATCCAACACTTAATAGAGAGAACGTTGCACCGACCGAATTTTACAATATTATACCTTACCCAACTCACGATCATATTTATGATCATTCACCCATTCAACGGGAAGACTCGTTGTTTAGTGATCCTATTTGTAAGTAATGATGGAAAACATGTAAACCTAAGAAAACTCTCACAAAAATTATATAAACTGGAAGATAAAGGAGCACCAGAAGAAATTCTCCAAGAAATTAGTAATACCATACGTATGGAATTCAAACGACATTTTGCTAATGGAGAATATGAGGTCGATGAAGATTCTCATGAAGAGTCTAATATCGAAGATGACGAAATATTTGAGAATGAGACTAGATTGATTAATATTTGGAAGACCCAATTAAGTTTTCCAATGAATATAATGATAATGTTGATGCCGAGATTTTGGTTGAGGTAGAAACTGACGAAGATTGGTTAAATTGTTTGATAGAGGACCACGATACACAAGAGATAAATAATTCGTTGGAGTTTTTAAAGAACAATGAGGATCTCGTAATACAAGAGATAGTGGAAGGTTTGTCTAATTCTATTTTTAATGATCCTTCTCCTTTAAGTAATTTCCAAAACAGTTATTAACCCATCTTTTAGAAAAATACCTCACTTAGGATTTAAGTTGTGTGCTTCCAAAGTTTTAAAGGATTATTTTGCTTCAAAATATCTACCATTAGAGAAACCTGTAGAAGTTCCTAAATTCTATGTTCTATATACACTTCCAAGTGTAGAAAGAACTAAGTGTGGGGGTAACTTCTTCATGATAATTGTTTCACTAGTTCTATCATATGCTAACATTGTGTGAAGCTGTTATTAGAATTACATATTGTTATTTGGGTGGATCCCCAGATTTTCAGATTGTTAGTGTACGGACAATGACCAGAGGGTCAGGATAAGGACGTTAAACTAAGCGCTGAACGGGAGGCAACCCATTGGTTTCGTATTTCCCTCTCTTTTTTTTATCTTTATAGTTTGCATATCATATTAGGAATTTCCCACCTTGATTTTACATTGTAGGAATCAATTTACATTGAGGAAAATGTAAAGGTTAAGTGTGGGGGAGTGATGCATTTATATTTTTCGTATTCGCTTTTGTATGTAGATTTTTTAAACTTTTTGTACATATTTGCATGAAAACCTCCAACTTTACATATTTTAGACTCACTTAGTATACTTCTATCTAAGTCTACATACGGAGTTCTTACCAAAATAATTGAACTTAGAAGTAATAGAAAATGACATTCGTGTTTCTTAGTTGTTGAGAGGCAAGAGCTGACAAAAAGGGACTTAAACCGTTGGTAGAGAATACAATATTAGGGAGATGATCAATCATTAGTGGAGACTAATTATTGTTACATCAAGCGAGACACCAGACCTTCAGTTCTTTGTAGTTATCTAAAAATTATGCTTTAGAGTATGTGTCATCATACGCAAATTCAGGATAGAATGATGAGCTACCCAACTCCGCACCAATTTCAGCACTACTTTTTGATCTCTTGAGTGCTATTTTTTCAATCACGATGGTGCCATCAGAATTGCTAACTTATAACATCTCTTGTAATCTTGTTTGTAGTTAGCACCATTCTCTCTCTCTCGACAACAACAGGTCCATAGAAACACCATTATCATCAACAAGTGGAGCATCACAAATTCGAAGGAAAGTTGAATAATTTCAAGGTTTACAAGCAATGGTACAAGAAAGAGCAAATTTCATATTCAAGTGAAGCAACAAGATAAAAAATAGAATTATATATATATATATATATATATATTGTCAATTTTGGTATTACTAGCTCAACTTATGATCATAATGATCATTCTCTTATTCAAAAGGAAGAAGTCGAGTCTAGAAACATTATATTTATTTATGGTAAGACTTATGTTGTGTATGAGAGCGACGATGATTATGACTTCTTTGTGCATATCACTTTGAATTTTGAAATAATAGATACTTTGAATGAGAAGTCAACATGTGAAGAAGAACATAAGAACTACAATGAATTAATTGGAGAAGATTTCGATTCTGATGATGAAGACTTGCAGGTTATACAAGAAACTAATGAAGAATGGCTTGTCAAGAGTTTGAATGAGAATGACGATAGTTATGATGTGAGAATAGAATTTTCTAGCAGTACCGAGGATCCCATAATACAAGAGGTTTTGCAAGGTTTGTCTGATCCTATACATGAATTTTCTATTTGATGACGATCCTCTTATATTAGAAGTAGCTTCCCAAAGAGTTTTTAATCCATCTTTTAGGAAGATACCTAATTTGGGGTTGGAATTGAATGCTTCTAAAGTTTTATCTGAATTCCTTGCATCTAAGTATCCTCCATATGCGTTTAAGTCTAACACCATGCAGGTTTTCCAAGAGGAACACATATGAGATCCTTCCACTTATGTTTTGTATACACTTTCGAGTGTAGAATGGACTAAGTGTGGGGGTAACTCTTATGTGACGATAGTTTCCCTTTTACTTCTTATGCTAATATTCTTGTGAGGCTATATTGTTAGATATGCAGATTGTTTTCTGGAAGGATCCGTAAATTTTCAGATTGTTGGTCTACGGGCGACCAGAGAGTCGGGATGACGACTTTAAACCAAGCGTTGCATGGGAGGCAACCCATTGGTTTAGTATTTCTTGTACTTTTTCTTGTTATTTAATCTGAATTTTCATGTCATTGTAGGATTTTCCACCTTGGTTTTACATTGGATGAGTCAATTTACATTGAGGATAATATAAAGTTTAAGTGTGGGGGAGTGATTAAGCATATAGAATTCTTAAGTATTCACTTTTTAGGTAGAATTTTTTTAACTTTCTTGTAACTATTTGCATGAAACCTCCAACCTTTAGATATTTTAGAGTCACTTAGTATACTTCTATCTTAGTCTACATACGGAGTTCTTACCAAAATAATTGAACTTAGAAGTGATAGAAAACGACATTCGGGTTTCTTAGTTGTTGAGAGGCAAGAGCTGACAAAAAGGGACTTAAACCGCTGATAGATAATACAGTATTAGGGAGATGATCAATCATTAGTGGAGACTAATTATTGTTACATCAAGCGAGGCACCAGACCTTCAATTCTTTGTAGTTATCTAAAAATTATACTTTAGAGTATGTGTCATCATACGCAAATTCAGGATAGAATGATGAGCTACCCAACTCCGCACCAATTTCAGCACTACTTTTTGATCTCTTGAGTGCTATTTTTTCAATCACGATGGTGCCATCAGAATTGCTAACTTATAACATCTCTTGTAATCTTGTTTGTAGTTAGCACCATTCTCTCTCTCTCGACAACAACAGGTCCATAGAAACACCATTATCATTAACAAACGTAGCATTACAAATTCGAAGGAAAGTTGAAGACGTTCAAGGTTTACAAGCAACGATACAAGAAAGAGCAAATTTCATATTCAAGTGAAGCAACAAGACAAAGAACAGAATTATATATACATGCTGAAGACTTGTATACAAGAGCGAAGGAAATCAAAAGATGAGAGTTGGTGAATTTTATGATATCGAGACAATACAAGTTGTGAAGAATCAAGTGGTAAAGTCCTTATCCCACGTCATAATAGTTTCATTGTTTTTTTTTTTGTTGTTTTTTTTGTAGTTTGTATTCTATTTTTCTTATAGTTTGAAAAAAAAAATGAAAAATTGAAAAAGAAACAAAATATATATATGATTGAAAGAAAGAAAGAAGAATAAAAATTTGTTTAGTGTTTGTTTGTTTGTTTGTTTGTTTTTATATTCATTCAATAAGGTCGTGAGGAAGAAGAAATTTAATACGAAGTTTCAAGCAACAAAGAATTGAGGAAAAGAGTTACAATTGTCAAGACTCTACGAAGTTCAAGAATTCATCATCAATAGTTAAAGACCGAAGACGTTTCTATTGGATGATGTGAGAGTGGTGCTAATTGTAGATGGGCGACAAGGTAAGTAAGCATTCTCATCCTCATATAGTGGTTGATTTCCTTTCTTAGAGATCATCAGAAAAACCAAAAAAAAAAGGTTATTTTCATCCCACGTTTTTATGGGATAACAAAATATGATTCAGAAGGTTACTTTTCTTTCCCACTATTCAGTGTGTGCAGGATTTCTATCTTCATTCCTACCTGCACACATGAGAACTATAAAGTGCGTCTTTTGAGTGGAACTTCATAAAACCCTATTGGGGTGAAGCAGAAGTCGAGGCGGAATGCTTATTCGATCACTCTCGAGGATGGATTCTTTCATATGGTGATTTTCTCCTAACTCAAGAGTTAAGCATGAGAATAACGTTCTTTATACTTCTAACTTCTTATTGTTAGTGTGCAGAAAATTTATATCTTCGTATCTCTTTGGATGCATGTGCTTTGGAATTTTTGAAAGTTGAAATTTAGTTTTTGTGGGTATACCTCTTGTGAACCCTCACGTGACTATAAATCGTTCACTAAGGACACCTAGGGGGTTTAAAGGCTTGTTACACATGTTAAGTGTTATCGTACACTCAACGAAAGGGAGTTATTGTAGTTTAGGTTAGTTTAGATTTGTAGTTTGCTCGAGGAATAGCATAACATGTACCTTGGATTCTTGGATAGTTATTTTCTTTATTTTCTAATAGTTATTTTATTTGTACAACATAACATGTACCTAGGATATCGGTGTTGGAGGAAAAACCTTTATACTTTTGGAGTTCCCAGAAACCCACCTATTCGTATTGGCAAGATCAATAGTGATGAAGCAAATCAGTTGAAAGAAGTTGGTTGGCCAGATGCAATGGAATTATTGCAAGTTGTTTCGTATGATATGTATATTGAGTATTGGAGACATGTAACTAACTTCCATAAATATGTGACCAAAGTTGATTGGGAGACCGAAATTTACGGGTATGCTGGTGACTGTATTAAACACAATATTCAAGAATTTGTGGAAAATGTATCCATTCCGCCTCAACAACAATTAAGTATACCGTAAAATTTATTTTATAAGTACACAAAAATATGTGATAATGTCATTTATTTTTTGCATTACAACCCAAAGTTTATTATCTGGTTCAACAATATGCCGATTTTACGTACGAATTTGGCCAGTTTATATTAAATAAAACAAAAGTGAGGATACAGTTTATCATGGCAAAAGATAAAGAAATACGGGGGCTACAGAATCACAACAACAATTTGGAGGCACAGCTGTCCCAATTTCGTATGCAACAACCACCTCAGCTTACGCTTGGATATGGTAATTTTTCTCAAACTATGCCACAACAAATTTGGACTCCAATGACTCAAGCATCAGCATCAACAATGTCGTCGGCTCAATGACCCGGTGATTGGATACATAAATATGAACAACGCCACTATGGAGCACCGGTAAATATATCAAGACAACATAGTGCTGAAATTTTGAGAATGAGAGTTGAGCAACGCCGATGTGTAATACACAACATGCATCTTCGCTTGCGAATGACTTGATCGAACACTTATGGTCAGATTTTGGAGACAATTAAGAAGTTGGAAACCAGGCTGATAGGTTTTTTGGGTATATCTCTTGTAAACCCTCCCGAGATACCACTCGGCCGTTAGGGGAACCTAGGGGTTTAAAGGCTTGCTGCACATGCTAAGTGCATCCGCGATGCCTGCGAAAGTGAGTTAGGGTTACTATTGATCTCTTGTATTATCAATCGGCTTACTATCTTGTAACGTATTTCAAAAAACTGTGGTTGTGGTTTGATTGTGGTTGCTCGAACATATGAGTCATTGGACCTCAACAAATATGTTTTTCAAAAAATTTACTTTTGCAAAAGCTCTTTTCCAAATGTCCCTATAAATTCACATCTTCTTCACTTCACTCTTCACATCTTATTTACTTCCTGAGAACCAAACATCCACTTCTTCTACACATCCACTTTACTTTTAGTTAAAAACAACATCTTTTAAAAAAATTATATCTAGCTTTAATCCGGTAGAAGATTTAGTTATCTACAAAACTTGGATCACCCAACAATGTCGTCCTGCCGCTCGGAAAAAATCTTTACCAGATGAAACCATCTGGAACCTAGTATGACATTACTACAAAATAAACTTTGGAATTTCTCGCCAAAGAACATTGGACAACATAAAGGATAGAAATGTTTTAATACATGAAGAAGTTACGCAGTTTATTGTCCTTCAATCAACTATTTATAATAACTGCAGTTGTTCTGAAGAAATGACCCATGATCGACTTGTAAATATTTTTTTCTTTAAACTTATTCAAATTTTAATTTATGTTCCTTTGAAATAAATTTTTACTAATTTTAGTGTTTGAATGTTGCAAGAGAGACTAGCAAAAGTCAAGTACAATGAACAAAAAGGAAAACAATTTAAATTTGATGAGTGTTATCATTTTTAAAAACAAAGCTTCTTGATCTACTTACATTCATGAAAAACCATACATTTGAAGTTGATTCTGATGAAGACTAAGTTTGATTATAACAGGTTTTGTGGGTACATCTCTTTGTAACCCTCACGAGACACAACTCGTCCACCAGGATTGTTTAGTGGTTTAAAGGTTTGTTACACATGCTAAGTGTAATCGTGTTTCCTATGAAAATGAGTTAGGGTTTTAACTAAGTATTGTCATATAACTAAGTATTGTAATATGCTTTCGTTATTGTACTTCAACCGGCGTAATCTTTTTGATAATGAGTAAAATAACGAAAGTAGCATAAATAACCAATATCAATTATTCAAAACAACATTACATCACTAGATGTTAAGATATCTCATTTTCGCATGAGTCGCGGTTGCACTTAGCACGTGTAACAAGCCTTTAAACCATAAGGTGGCCCAAATGGACGAGTTTTGTCTCGTGAGAATTTACAAAGAGATATACCCACAAAACCTATAATCAAATCAGTTATTCCTCGTTGTCGGAATTAGCAGGAGTTGGTTCTCGTGTTAATCGTTCTGATTTCATATGAGGAAAGATTTGTACCATCGTTGAGTAGAAATGATTACAACGGAATGTCGTTCCGTATTTTGCAAGATATACAGTACGGGAAGCTTCGTCCTACAATAAAAAACTAAAAATATATTCAAAAGTGTATTATTGGAAAATACTCTTTAAAATAAAACCCAATTAAATGGTAAACACTTACAATCATTTGATTTGTCATCCATGACGCCCTTGTTCGATATAGTGGTATTTGTATTACCACTAACCTTTGTATATATTTTTTGATAATATGGAACAGATTTCTGATCGAGTTGCAGATGCGATTGTTTGAGTTCTTATCTGGCAAATATAATTACTCAAAATTTAAAGTTTTTATTAATTCAAACAACAACCAAATTGCAAGTTCATTAAAATTAAGAAAACACTATTAATTCAAAATTAAACTGCAAATTAAAATACTAAACTGGAAATTGAAACCTCTTAATTCAATTCAAAGAAATTAAAATTAAAATCCAAATAATCAGGCTACGCTTCAAGCTTGGCTTCTTCTACTCTATATGTCTGCCTTTCGAAAAGTTCGATGTGCTCTCTTGTTACGTCATCCAATCCAGAGACATCCATCATCATTATGCGAAACTCTTTGTCTGCTTTTTTCTTTGCGTCAAGTTTGTCTTGCCTTGCTTATTTTGCCGCAAACTTTGCCGCAGACTCGGCTTGTGTTGCAGCAAACTCGGCTTCTCTTTGCGCCATCTTCATTTTTGATTGTTCTTTGTAATGGGTATTGAAATTTTGTTGCTCTTTAATGATTATTTCCATCATTTCCTCTTATGCACTGGATTTTGCTCTCCCTGTTTTCTTGAGTCGTTTCGCTGGGTTTTTTTCCCATCTTACGGTTGTATGTGTTAGCTATATCTCATATATCTTCAACATTGGACTCGCCTTGACTTGTTTCATGTCATTCCCAGTCTTCCTTGCCACACTGAGAATCTTCCAAACCTTCCACCTAATCGAATACGAACTCGTCAAAAATATAACCTTACTTTTCTTGCACTAACTAGTTGAATAATGATAAGCAAGTTCGTTCCTAAGAGAGACTTGAGTTAAAGTTGTCAATTCAAATTTCTGAAAGTAAAAGTAATGGAAACCTATGAAGACAAATATAGAAATGCAAATATGAGGATGAGAATGATCAAGGACTCTTTCTCATCCACGAAACGTGAGTCCAATCGACATAACTATGTTTTCGCAAAATATCCATTACTAATAACCCTAGAATATTTAGTACGCTCAAATATTCCGCAATCTCCTCAAATCACCAGACACGGAAGTGCTCGACTTTCGGATTCGACTCATTTGATTTATCTAAAAGTATGCTCTCTAGATATAACTCAATCAAACCCTTTAGTTTCATGAGATAGGTTACTCCTAGCGACAAATACAAAGGCTCGACCAATCTACTAGTGCAATTCTCTACATATAAATATTTAACAAAATCCCATCGTTAATACCCCGAACAATCTACGAGCGTATCCTCTGAAGGAACATATTACTACTTGTATTAAGAATTTCTAGACAATTATGAGTCGAAGAGTTCTTAATTGATGATAGAACTCTCAATTAACCATTCAATTTCGGATTTAAACGATTAAGAAATAATTCGTAAAACACTATTAAGACGGTAAAGATTAAGCAATAATAAGATAGATTGCAAGAAAATAAGCTTTTAAATATCAATTTGATTTCATGTTCGTCGAAGTCGTCCCTAATCAATATGCTTAGCTACTGGAGTTCATGGTAATAAAAATCAAAGAGAAAGAAAACATTGAAACAAAAGATATTCGAAATCAAACCACAGCAGCACCAAGCTGCTGGTGGCCTTCTTCTATGTTGTGCTACTGCTCCTTGTTGTTGGTGCGAACTAGTAAGGTTCAGGTCTAGTTCTTCTCTCTTCTTGTTTGTACGGACTGGTGGTATGATCTGCAGTTGTGAAGGTGATCTTCTATGTTGCTATTGGTACGGACTGGATGTATGCAGAGTGATGGTGCAAAAGATGATGTTGGTGGAGATGCAAATGAGATGACTGGTGGTAGAGGGATTTGGAGAGGATCAGAGCTCCTCCCTGTTGGTGGTGAAACAATCATGAAAGGGTATATGGGATATGTGATGTAGTTCCTCTTTTATAGCTCAATTGTCTTGCGTAAACTTGAATCCCACACAAACCTAGTATCCTAATCCTTAACAAACTCCAAATCACCACCATTCATCTCTTAATTTAACGGCAACAAGATTGGTTTTATGGCTGATTTCTAGCTTTAAAACTCTTTCCAAATTTGCACCCAATTTGTACCCAATATCCTTCATTATCTCAAACTTGGAAGATAACCTGGACTGCCGGGCTAGTTTCCTTGGCTACAGCTAAACCCAAAACTCCACCACAAACTCGAACCACATATGTCGTGCTTCAACTGAACCTGACCTCTTCCTTGGTAATATCCACGAGACCCATGACACTCCGCGACAATAGATTGTGCAGCTGAATTTGTGAAGAATTGGTCATTCCGACATTTTGTCAAGCACCTTATTTGCAATTCTGTTGGTGATTTACACAATGTTTTGTTGGCTAATTAGACACCCAAACTCCTTCCCTGCAATATAAATTCATTCATTCAATCAGTCGATCAACACACCATTCCACAATTTCAAATCAAACCCATGGCAACAAGACCTATCTCAAATTCCTCTTCAATTCCTTCTCGGCTGCAGTAAATATCCATGTCTTCTTGGTCGATTGCCACAGACGGAAACAACCATTTATTTCTTATTTCACAACTCAACGAACCCATCTTCACCACTGCCTTGAGATGCAACTTCAATTCTCACACTCGAATTCAGTTTATAAACCCATCTCGAGCTCAGTTCAACAACGTCAACTCCATCTTCTTCTTTAGCTGCTCAACTCTCTGTCTCTTTCATTCTCAACTACCAGCAGTTCCTATGTCTTCTTAACTTCTCAAACCTTCGAATATGGCCATTAAATTTCTTCTATTGGTTCCTAAAATCAAAGGCAGTACATCCAATTTTCTGACTGAATTTCCAGCCATAGCGAAACCCAAACCAAAACATCTCCTTACAAGGTCCGTGTTGTGACCAACTTCTTCTAACCCTTCTCGACTAGCCATCTGACTGAATCTTCGCCGACGGTGAGGGTTTGACAAAGGACGTCTGTGAGAGAAGAAAGGAAATGGAAGAATTAAACCTAGCTGTTAGCTTTAAGAGAAAACATTGGATTTAGGCGCCAAGTGGTTAGTTAGGGGCTACTCTGTGCATTAAATGAATTGGCTGCCATGATTGAGAGAAGCGTCTTCCTTTATAAACTGGACTCCCTTTAGCACTTCTCTATAAAACAGCTGGATTCCCCCTAGTAATTCCATGTTTTTGACACACGTGAAACTTGTGTGTTTTTATTCTCCGAGCTTGCCAACATCAAATGACTCCGGATAATGCCTTGAGCTCTTATTTCTCTTCTTTTGCTTCTCATGACTCCATAGTACTATAAAATTCAAAAACAAACGTAAAATACGAATTTACAAGAAAAATAGTAAAGAAAGCATAAACAATTGATACTAAGTAAGGTGTTTTAGACACCCATCATCGATCGACATGAATATTTGATATTTTATAACATAATTTGGTTGCACTCTTCGTGCTTAAGTTTTTTGTCAACATTAGATTCCTTGAAGCGCTGTCTTACTTCTTCAAGCTGTTATTGTTTTAAAAACAGTTTAATGGATTATGTACATGTAAATAATTATTTACGGGTTCAAAAAATAACGATTACTTACCTTCCCTTCGGAGGCCCATCCAATATGATATTCACCTTCCACTTCCGCCTCTTTTGTAAAGAAAAACGCCACATATTTACTTATTCCCTGAAATTGTTTATGAATAGAGGTCCAACTGCGCTTTGGTTATATAGGTAGGGTTTGCTCCATCACATCTTTGATGCGAGTCCACAATACATGTTCTGATTGATCGTATCCAATAGAAGAATCTTGAGATATTGATAAATGAATTTTACACATCGTTATATCTTCAATTGTATAAAAAAATTGGACCACGTGGTGCCGGTGCCATAATTCAAAATGATTTGAAAGACGAATGATACAAAAGTAGTGAAATTGTTCTTATACACAAATGAAAATGAATTAGTAGTACTGTGAAATGCTCAACGAATCATATATATATATATATATATGAAAGATAGCAGTTGCAATAAAATCAAATGGTTGAAAATTTCAAACGAAATATTACCATTAATACCAGACGCGCGTATAATCTAAGCTTCACAACAGACGTAATAACAACGCTTCACTCAGACGCACGTAATACCACCACCCCACTCAGACGTACGTAATACCACCACCCCACTCAGACGCACGTAATACCAACGTCCCACACAGGCGCACATTATAACCACGCCTCATTTTAGACGGACGTATTGATTACGTCTGGTGGGGCGGACGTATTATTAACGCGCAGCACAGATGTACATTGTATGTGCGCTCCACCATCAGACGTTAACTATAGTTGCGCCTGATATCAGACGTGAATTATACATGTGCCTATAATCAAATGCAGACTATACTTGCGCTCCATCAAATTTGGGTTTGCTCCGGTTTTTGGACCATTTTTGGTCTCAAACCCTAAAAAAAACGCCAAATATAGTTATACTCCTTCCCGTTGTGACTGATTCAACGACCAATTATGGGTTTACTCCACGGTTTTGCTCCATGACTATAGATGCTCTTAGGACCACAAATTGTACTTTGAAACATAAGGCATACTTTAGGACGGGAGACCATTTTGGATCGATAAATAAATCCGAGGGCATAACTCACAGTGAGGATTTTAGGTCACAAATAGAATTTTCAATTTAAGTGGACGACTTTAGGCCACATAGTTTTGGCCCATTTGGGGCACATACATATTTTAATATAGAGATAGATTTTGGGACAATTTCTGAATTACAAGGCGTGGTTTAAATTATATGACAAATTTTAAGGGTGTCATTGGTATCGTTTCATAAAAGAAATAAAACAGAAAACGCAAGAAAATGTGTTTGGTAGCTATGATTTCCGAAAACGTTTTTTGTCTGTTTTTTGTTTTCGAAAACAAAAAAATGAAAAACGATTATTATTGTTTTTTATTATTATTTCTTCTTCTTCTTTCTCTTCTTCTTCTTTTTTGTTTTATTTCTTCTTCTTCTTCTAAAACTATGTGTTTTTAAAAACAGTCTTACCAAATAATTTTTAAAATTTATTAAAAAATAAAAACAAGGAAAATAGATATGTTTTAAAAACACTAAAAAATAATTTTTGAAAATAGTTTTATAAAATGGTACCAAACGCGCCCTAAACTTCTGGTTGTTTTAGGGCCACGAGAAAAAATTGGATCACAAAATTGGTGGTTTGAAGTCTTTTCATTTTAATGAGGGTCCGTGGAACTATATTGTTTTATTTTCTATCTATATTTTAAAAATAACTTGACATTTCAAAATTGCTCTTTTAATTCTATAAGACTAATTTTGAGTTACAATTATTCCAAATCATAAGACTTGCTCAAACGACATGTATTATATTGTCTACATATCAAAAATCCCAAAAACCCATGCCAAAAAGGTTTTGAGATCCTAAATAAATTATCGACTTGTTTTTAAATTTTATATATTGAACCGATGTTAAATCGTTAATTGGAAATTTGTGATCATTTTATTTGCAACAAAAAATAATATTTCAATATAAATACGTATTGTATAGGGTAGATTTTATATTTTGAATGGAATGTATATTAATATTTGCATTATTTATCAAGCAAGAGTGTCAGGTATATCGGGTTGATTTTAGTCTAGCGCATACTAGGTTGGAAATTCAAACCATATTAATAATTTTTTTGTTTGGATCTGATTCGGGATCTGAATTTAACTCGATGTCCGAATTGAATGTTAAATCGTTTATATTTTTATTTCAGATGTCTTACTCGAGGTCTGACTACCTAAATCGATGGGCATATATCTGACTGAATTCAAAAGTTTTTATACAATCCTATTATTTTCTATTATATTCTGAGTCAGATGTAATAAGTCGGATTTAGACGAGTTAGTTGAGTTAAAAAAATAATATTTTAAGTGTTTTTGATGGAAACTAAAAAAAGAAGAAAAATAAAATTGTACAATCAGACATGACTCAATTATTATTCTAACTCAGAAACATGATTCAAGGCATAAACTAGTCTGCATAATGAGTGAACCCCATTTTCGAAGATTGGTATAGACTTATACTTTCTGACTCAGTTGACTCGTCTGAATCCTATTCATCTGAATTTGACTTAGTATATCTGGACGTGACTCTAAAAATTAATAAATAGTAACATTATAGGAAACTCTTGAATCCAATAAGATATATACCAAACGAGTCAGGTATAAAATGATACTTAATTCCAATATTTCTAAGTTAGATGTATGAACCGAATCATAACATAAATTAAATATTAAAAAAAAATAACAGGGATTGAATCAGATACCAAATCAAATTCAGACCCAAACGTACAAAGGGTTAGTATACAAACTATACATATCCCCGTAGCAGAAGCAACACGAAAGACACTTGGTCAAGGCCCAAGGGTGAGACTTTTGGAGTCGTGAGACCATGCGCACCACAAATTCTCACATCTACCAAAGGCCATAAGCCTCGGGTCCTCGTCCTTCCGTTTCCATCAATATTCGCGAAGATTCTAGAATATCTTTAGGCGGTTCTTGATTTATACTGTTCCGTGTTGGACCGAGGATATTTTTAGTATGAGGTTCGGTTATAAATAGACTCTCTCCCTTCCTTCTCTTTCAGTAATTCCACAGTTTCTTCTCTTCGGAAAATTCAAATCTCATATTAGGCGATCAAAACAAGTTTCTTCAACACCCTCCTCTCTCAAGGTAATCTAATCTAGGAACTTTGATCCTGTTACTCAATTTTCTTTTTGATTTAATAATGAAGGTATAAGGGGTTTATGATTGATTGATTTTTTTCTTGGTGATATATTTTTTCTGATCTTTCTGCATAGGTTTGACTCCGTGGTTAATAGTTTTGTTTTTCATCTCGGATTTCATAGGGGTAGTCGTTATCGTGTTTCTTTAGGGTGTATTTGACAACATCTGTTTGGAGATTTTGCATCTGGTTCATTAGGAATTGTGTTTTATTGTTTTCCGAATTAGTTGGATCTTTGTTGTTTTGCAAATAGTTTCTTGAGCATCTCTAGTTGATAGTGTTAGGATTCTTATTTGATCTTATGTAGGTCAATTATAGCTAAGTTAGGTTTTGAAAGTTGGTTATGAATCTTCTGCTGCTGCTTGAATTTATGGTATCATAGAGTCATAGACCAGTAGCTTGTGTAAGCTTGATATTGCTGAACTATTCTGAGCTTGAAATAATGTCAGTTGGATGCCCCTGTGTTTTGGTTTTGTATGTAATTCTCAATTTTGAACTACCAATTGCTTTTGCTTAATCTCACTTTTCTAGGAATAATAAAATGCTCAAAAATAGACAAGTGTTCGTGTTTTGAAATTCATGTAGCTTCATTTTGGATGTGTACATTGGTGAGAATGAGTATCTGTTTATTGTTATTCTGGTTATCAGCATCTGATGAGTTTTGTTGTTATAATTGATCTACAGATGCAGATTTTTGTGAAAACCCTCACCGGCAAGACCATTACACTTGAGGTTGAAAGCTCAGACACCATTGACAATGTTAAGGCTAAGATTCAAGATAAGGAAGGAATACCCCCAGACCAGCAACGTTTAATATTCGCTGGGAAACAGTTGGAAGATGGAAGAACTCTAGCTGACTACAATATCCAGAAAGAATCCACTCTCCATCTTGTCCTTCGTCTACGAGGTGGTATGCAAATCTTTGTCAAAACCCTGACTGGCAAGACCATTACTTTGGAAGTTGAGAGTTCCGATACTATTGATAATGTCAAGGCCAAGATCCAAGATAAGGAAGGTATTCCTCCAGATCAGCAGAGGTTGATCTTTGCTGGAAAGCAATTGGAAGATGGGCGTACTCTTGCTGACTATAACATCCAGAAAGAATCCACTCTCCATTTGGTGCTTCGTCTCAGAGGTGGTATGCAGATCTTTGTGAAAACCCTCACCGGAAAGACGATCACCTTGGAAGTTGAGAGTTCAGATACCATTGACAATGTAAAAGCCAAGATTCAGGACAAAGAAGGCATTCCACCAGATCAGCAGAGGTTGATTTTTGCTGGGAAACAATTGGA
>JAJJMC010003761.1:13975435-13999762 GCA_023531435.1 Papaver californicum | reverse complement strand
CAGCAGAGGTTGATTTTTGCTGGGAAACAATTGGAAGATGGGCGTACCCTTGCTGACTACAACATACAGAAGGAATCCACACTTCACCTTGTCTTGCGTCTTCGTGGTGGTATGCAAATCTTTGTGAAGACATTGACTGGGAAAACCATCACCTTGGAGGTGGAGAGCTCTGACACCATTGATAATGTGAAGGCCAAAATCCAGGACAAGGAGGGCATTCCTCCAGACCAGCAAAGGTTGATTTTCGCTGGAAAGCAGCTCGAGGATGGTCGAACTCTTGCTGATTACAACATTCAGAAGGAGTCCACCCTTCACCTTGTCCTTCGTCTACGTGGTGGTAATTGAGCGTTTCTGATGGCTTTTGTTGATGGCATTTGTTTAGAAGAATATTGTGTAGCATCTGTTGGTGTGTTTTGCTATCCACGAAAACTTGTGTTCATGTTTTCTGAGTTAACTTTTGTTTTCTGTCTGTGAAGAACTTATGTTTGTGTTTTCTGAGTTATCTTTTGTTTGGTGAGTCATCTTTTGCTTTATGCAGTTACGATCTTACCTTTAAAATGCATGAACCGTGGTGAAATGTTAGAAGTATGTGTATGGTGCTTACAGTTAAAGCGCATGACTATATTTGCAACATTTGGTGCTATGTAACCTGCTGTATATTTTAACTTGGGCTTGCCCAATTCGATTACATGTTTCTTTATCAAGATCTATCTGTTTCCCATATTCAAGTCATCAGATGCAATTAAGTCCTCCCTGCACAAGTGGTTAAAATTTAGAAAACCAGTGCAGTGAATAAGAATATTGAGGTCTTGCAACGTATATACAAAGTTCATAAAAACTGACAGAGGTTCAGTCCTTCCAATTGAAGTTAGTTTAGACAAAACATAAGGAAAAGCTGCATTTTATTTCATTTTTACTTATATTGCTACAAACCTACTTCCACATATTGGATGCCGACTGATGTTGAAGTTATCCTTTTTTCTTTGTTTACAACAGCATGGTTTTCTTTGAAGTTCTGTTGTCCTAGTCTGTTTACTTATGTTGCATTGCTGTCTCAATCTGTTATCAATCTTACAAGTAGCAATTTGAATTAAATTTGTGATTAACAGGGAAGAATGCTTTTCTCAATCCGTTCTAAACCAATGGGATACTTTTCATGTTTCATCAGGGCACAATAAGTTCATCCTTCACAGAGTTGCTCATTTACAAAACTTAGCAAACTGGTGTTCATGTGTAACATCGCAGATGAAGTAAACTGGTGTTAATTTGTCAAATCTCACACTATCAAGAGCATACATAAATACAGAGTACACTCCTAAGGCCTAGAAAAAACATGCTTCTAGGCCAGGACTCTTGTTAGGCTGGAGTACCATGCTAATATGGTGGCCAAAACAGGACATAATATGTAGGGGTCTGGTAGCAGGACACCATTAGTCTGCTTTCAGTATGAGTATCATGACACTTCTTAGTATGAAAAGGGAAATCACAAAGTTCATAGATGCTGACAGAGGCTTAGTCCTCCCTAATAATCATGACATGTGAGAACATTAGAAGCTCAAATTTCATAGCCACATGTAAGAATGCAATTTGAGGACAAATGAATGATAATGAAGGTAGAACTAACAGAAAACATATGGAAGATTCTACAATTCGCTACACTGCCACATTTGCTGCTACAAAACTATAAAGAAAAAAGCATTCAAAATACTCCAAAAAGTAATTCAAGGTGAGCAAACCTTTACCCGATTAGGGATTGGTTATCAAGCCTTCGCCTAAACTGCACTTACGAGCGGTCGGTACAAAAATAATAAATATTCAATCAACCAACATTACAGAATGTTTTGTAAGAGTAGTACTTCAAGTATATGTTCAAAAGAATAATAAAGCTTCCTTGGATCTTCAGAATGCTAGCCTTGGCCATAGCATTTACAATCGAAGTTAGAATCTTTATAACCCCAGCAAAGATTAACAAAATGGTGACAAACATTCATCTACAATGAGAGCAAATTCCAAAAATCCATTCAGTTATAATCAAAACATTTATCAAAATCTTGCAAATGTTAGTAGAATAAGAAGCTTGTACAGATTACCTAGCAAATGGCTTAAATGTGAGAGTAACCACATGTCTGCCTGGAATTGTCTTTGATTCTTGAACATTAATACGATGATCATCGCGTGATCCTACATTCGAATAACAAAAAACACCAATCAACTCACTACTAAGATATATACATTCAAGGATTATGGCAGCAAAATAAATTATTTCTGTGAGTAAAAAAAACAAACAGTAAGCGGACACCAGAGAATGAGGAATGAAATTACCTTTTTCCCTTGGAGGTAATCTAGATCGTATGGATGGTTCATCATCTTCTGAACGATGATATGCTGACGGTTTCTCTTTAGATGACGACGAAAGAAACCGAGAAGAACAAGAGGAGAGAGATTTCATTGGTGAAATAGTAGTAGTAGTGAGAGATCGAAAGACTACAAGTAAAGATTTCCTTGTCGTCATCATCATCGCCATTTCCGATCGATTTGATTGATTGAATCTCTCTTTTGCGCTCCGAAGTAATAATAATCTTTATCTTCTTCTGCTACTCTCTCTTAGTCTCGACAAGAACCCGCAAAACTGAAACTGAGAGAGGCCTAATTTTCATTTCAATTTAGAACCTAATGTTACCGGCTAATGCCTCCCACTACTGGCTAAGGGCGCCACCTACTAACTTTGTAGTATCGGGAAAAATAAGAACCCATAAAAGTAACGAATTCAAACCAAATATATTTTCCACTGTGGATTTACTGTTTACGGACAAAATTGGAGATGACATCAAAATGAAAGATGCTACGGCAGAAGAAAATGAAATAGCAAAGAAAATTATCATAGTTGTGTTATGGTGTATACAACTGTATCCTGCGGATCGTCCCTCCATGGCCAAAGTTGTAGCAATGTTAGAATGAGAGCTAGAACCACTGGAGATCTGATGCAGTTTGAAAGCGTGTAAAGATGATAATAATCGCAGTGAAATAGAATTACTGAAAAGTAACTAGCAGAATGGGTAGAAATTGATAGAAATTAGTTGATCTTCAAAGAGATATCCTAAAATCTACGAGGTTATCTAGACTTCGTTAATTCACTACGAATAACGACTATAAATATGAGATTAGTATTCAGACTTCGGGGTAAACCCAACTATGAATAAAAATCAAAATCAATAAACTCAACAAGCTTAATGAAAATAAAATAATTTTTAATTAATCAAAAAGTCCCCTAATTTTTTGTTTTTTGAACTCCTTATATAGATAACTCTTATTAAATAAACTCTAAACTTATCAAAAACCTATAAACTTGTTTCCCAATGCATCTACTTCCTTTAGGGACATTTCCTAACTTATTAAAACTCTTAAAATAAACTTTTAGACTTCAAATAAAGAAAAAAAAAAGAGAAGTTTTGTTCGGACTTCAAATATTCCTAGGAATATCGACTATGAACAACGACAATTACTTAGACTTCGGTTTTCCGGCTTTAAATAATAATCGATTAAACTTGAACAAGTTTAAGAAATTAATTCTTATTAGTCAAATTCAACTGCTTAAAACAATATATGGAGGACTCTTTTATAGACTTGGGGAAAAACCCTAACTTGCTAGTCAAGAAAGGATGAAAAAAAAACCTAAACCGACTCAAACCCTAATTTGTTATTTTTGGCAAATTTTGGTCGACCAAAAATAATGAAAGTACTCATAAACTAAAACTATTTGCCGCAACCGGCGACCCAAACGGACTCCTATCGGAGAAGTTATTAACAAAACAAAAACTTTCCTAAAATAGCAAAAACGCCTGTTTGAAGCCCTAAACGATGAAATTTGGCTAAAAAACTGAAGACCATGAGATAAAGTCGTCTCATGTTTTGACCGTTGGCCTGTTCCCAATCAAAATAGACCCTTCTTGAGCTAAATTACGACACTCGGGTCTTTAGCCTCCAGATAGGTTATAGCCTGCTCATCTGCATCATTCTCCCGGAGTTGAGAGAATTTCTCCCTCGAATTGTCTTGGTCATCATTAAAATTATCACCATTATACGACACCAAGTGTTTGACATTAAAAACATCAGAAGTCTGGATGTGACTCGGAAGCTTTAACTTGTAGGCATTAGGATTAATCTTCGCGACAATTTCCAAGGGACCAATCTTGCGCGCCTTCAGTTTGTTATACTCGCCAACTGGAAAACGATCCTTTGTCAATCAACACATACAATTCAGCTGCATCTTCAAACTGCTTAAACGACAAGAGATTGGTAGCTTCTCCAGTAGATGGTGTAGGTGCAATCTCTTTACTTGGTACAAGTACTATACGTACGTCGTTCCATAAAAAAATTGTAGGTATTCTTATACCCGTCATGACTACTTTTCATGTCAAACTCCCATGGACGACCCAACAAAAAGTGACAAGAATCCATATTAGTAAAGTCACACCATATTTTATCTTTATATTTTTCACCAATTGAAAAATAAATCAAGCAATGTTTGTTTACTTTTACCTCATTCACTTTCTTAAGCCAAGAAAGCTTGTATGGATGTGGATGTGCCTTGGTTTCCAGCTTGAATCGTTTCACGACCTCTTCATTAACAATATTCTCGCGACTTCCAGGATCAATAACTAGACGACAAACTTTTCCTTCGATCTTACATGTCGATTGGAATATATTGTTACGCAACCAGATGTGGCCCTCATCTTTACGTGGAGTGAGACAACTTCTTCTTACTACAAAGTTCACTCCTTTATCTCCAACAACTACTTCATCGACAGGTTCAGAATCATCCTCATGATCCTCTTCATAATCAGTTACCCAGCCATCTTCTTCACGGTCGTTTTCAGTGAAAAATACCTTGTTCGCTCGTTCTGCTTTTTGACAGTCACTGGCTTTGTGCCCATATTCTCCGCACTTATTACACCTACCTCCAAAAGTGGTAGCTGGGGTTTTATTTGGTGTTGAAGAAGAATTAAGTTTACTAGCAGTACTAGGTGTTGAAGTACTACGGTTACTTGCTGGAGATGCTGCCACATTGATACCCCAATTTAAGCTTCTACGCCCTACTTGTTTCTCTATATGCCTTGTTCTATGATGTGCATCCGAAATAGAGCAGCAATCAAACATTTTGAGTGTATCCTGATATTTTTAAGGGAGACCACCTATATAGCGAACGACTTTTTGCTCATCTGACTCTGACAAGTCGTTAAGAGAAAGTAGTCGGTAAAACTCCTTGGTGTAATCGTCTATAGAACGTACTCCCTTGCGTAGGTTTTGCAGCTGCTGGTAAATCAATCCAATGTAGTTATGTGGCAAAAAATTTGTTCTCATGTGTTTCTTCAACTTCTCCCATGATACTAACTTCTGTTTTCCTTTACGACTGTGTAGCATCTTGTGTTGTTGCCACCACGAATTAGCCCTCCCACGAAACATAGTCTCTACCAACAAAACTCTTTTGTTATCTAGTACTTCTTTGAATTCAAATACTTCCTCAACCGTATTCACCCAGGAGAGAAACTCTTCCGGTTCCAAACCACCATAAAATTCTGGGGTCTCTACTTTTATTCTTTCCCTCCAGCTATCAGAATCCTCTTGTTGATTTATTCTACCTTCGGGATGCCCTCTAGCAAAAGGGTTACCATTATCATCTTCTTCTTCCTTCCGAAGGTTATACCGACCCAGCAAACCTTGGACGTCTTCAATGAATTCTTCTCTAGATCTCCATGGAATGAAACCTTCTGGACCTCCTCATCGACCTCGACCCTGACCGATTGCTACTTTTGGTGGCATCTTATCAACCTTAGAATCGACTTTGCTATGATACCAACTGATCTAACAAGTCATCCAATCTGGGAATTGGAAAACGGTATTTGACTGTGATTTTATTGATGGCTCGACTGTCAACACATATTCTCCACGTTCCATCTTTTTTTGGAATCAGCAAGGCTGGTACTGCACAAGGACTTAGACTCTGTCGGATCAATCCTTTCTATAATACACTTTATTTGGCAAGCTTGGTCCAGGAACAAGATCAATACGATGTTGTATATCCCGGAGAGGTGGTAGCTTGTCCGGAAACTCGTTAGGAAAACATTCACAAATTCCTTAATTAAAGGTTGAGATGTAATGGGAATACTACTTTCATCCTGTTGTTCTTCTTTGAAAAGTAACTAAGAAATAGCAAATTAGGGTTTGAGTCGGTTTAGGTTTTTTTTTTCATCCTTTCTTGACTAGCAAGTTAGGGTTTTTCCCCAAGTCTATAAAAGAGTCCTCCATATATTGTTTCAAGCAGTTGAATTTGATTAATAAGAATTAATTTCTTAAACTTGTTCAAGTTTAATCGATTATTATTTAAAGTCGGAAACCGAAGTCTAAGTAATTATCGTTGTTCATAGTCGATATTCCTAGGAATATTTGAAGTCTGAAAAAAACCTCTATTTTATTTTTTTTCTTTATTATTCCGATCTGCATCAGTTGGTATTAGAGGAAAGTTTGATTCTAGGGTTAATAAGATGTTACTAAGACGAGTACTTAGGGTTAATAAATTGTCACCAAGACGAGATCCGAAAAGATGTGAATATTTGATCAAATCAAAGAAGGATATTCTGGAAGTGATAAAATGTTATTTGAAGAAGTCACTAAACTCTCGATCTAAACCATGCTCGCTTATAGAAGAAAATAATAGTGCAGATAACGACATTGAAGACTTGTTTTGCCGTCACGACAATGATGCACAAAATCAAGTTATTGTTGAGAGATATACAACTCTGATCTTTGATGAATATCTCGATGATGGGGAGGATATGAATTTTTCTTCTCAAAAGGGTGAAGAACATCATGTTTCTGACAAAGAAAAATAGTCCCAAGAAGTTTCACATGATTTAATGGAGTTTCATGGTGATTCATCTAATCCTGATAAACTTATTGATTTAGAAATTCCTGATATTGATGAGTTGTCTTTGCCCGAGAGTAAGCTAGTTGTTGATTATTGTGATACACAAATGGTCTCTCATATCTACTCTAACAAAAGAGAATTTCTTGAATCAACTTATGAAGATCCATTTTGGGCTTCCATCATACCTCATGCTTCTATACGGTGCATAAATTATTTTTTTACAACATTAATTCATGTGTATGAAGATTGTCATCAACGAGTTACACATGCAGAACATGGTTCCGGCAAGATTCGAGGACGAATCTTCCCCAACACCGGTAGAATGATAAAGGGAGATTTATGGAAAATAAATCTATTATTTTATTATTATTATTTATATTTTATTAATCTTATTTTTAGTAGAAAAATAATTAATTTTCGGATTTATTATTTAGGGTAATGGTGTAGTGGGCTCGGACCCGAGCCCATCTTTCGCTTGATCAAAAAATAGTCTGCAGTTTGATGGCCCCTCATGTCTCGTGACCAAAATATAAGCAACTAACTTGTGGCGCATGGAAAATGATAAAAATTTCTCTAAACCCTAAATCCTAACAACAATGTCGCTTACTTTTTTAAGCACTCCAACAGCAACACCAACTATTAGATGTTGTCAATGGAATTACAACAGGAGTTTTAATGGAACTATGATCAGATGTAGTCAAAGGAATAACAACATAAGTTTTAATGGAGAATAAGGAAGGATTGATTCATTCCCTAAACCAGTTGTTCCTATGTTATACTATGACGCAAAAGGAAAACATCAAAATCCCCTCGTTCTGCTCATGATTTTAGCCCTGTCAATTTAATACTGAGAGCATTTGGATTTGTGATACCCCAAGTGAGGGATTTCTATTGGTATAAAAGTTTAAAAAGTTGGGGATTTTGTAAGAGTAACACGAAAGGATATTGATAGTGATCAAGTCCAAGGCATTATAGTAAACAAAAGTTACTTTTGGCTTACACTGATCTGCAAGGGTGGGATTCACTCAACGATATTCAGTTATATCGATAGTGTTACGTTGTTAGAAAGAGATGAGGATGAAAAAGTATAGAATGAAATTAAAGTTGCAGCTGGTGCCGAGGAGAAGGATTTTGATGTTGCGCCAAAAGGTTATCAAACTTTGTTTGGATCTGAACTAGAAGATATCAAAATAACTGCATACAATGTCGACTTCTCTCTCGTGGATGACAAGAGACTAAAAGAAATGGTTGCACGATATCAGGATTCGCAGGAGGAAACGACCGATGCTGACGTCCCCAAGAAGATGAGTGCAGAGAAGCCATCAAATGGGCAGCAATAAGTGGTCTAAAAAATGTTATCTTGCTGAATGATAACAAACCTATCTATAATGGGTTATCTTGGTAGTTAGGAATTCTCAAACTCTAGAAAAACGTAGTGAGTCTATAATGTTAAGTTTTAAAACCTGATTTCAACAGTTCTCTTTAATATTCGTAAATGTAATAAGTATGCAGATAATATTTCCAGGAAATGGATGACAATTAAACGAGGCACTGCACTGGTTGCCAAATCTGTAACCTGATTTTTATTCCTCGTTTCGCCTAGTAGTATAATTCTTTTATGAAAAGAAGAACATATGCATAAGTAGTTGGTGTTGCGTGCTAATTTATGAATACCTTCTCCTTAGTCCTTCCTATTACTATGCTACTCCAATAAAATAAGTCCTCAAACTTCATACCATATCATATGAACAAACCACTTAAAATGCAATAATAACATGCTTTATACTATGAACAACTATTAGCTAGGCTCTACTACACTATTAGGTGTGATAGATTTTGCAAAGCACATGGGGACAGGACAAGGTAAAGTAGTAGTAATGTCAAGTGGTAATATTATTAAGCATAAAATAAACAGACTGGCCTCATCGTTTTTACAAAAACGAAAGTAAAAACTTGCACAAAACAGCTCAACTTTTAAGAAACACAGGAAATATCATTTTAGGTATCTATTAGTATATTCACGGTATCTATTTAGATCTTCAATACTTGAAGTCTAGTGTAAACTTGCACGTTACGTGATTCAATTGTTCATATTAGTGATCTCGCCTTCCTCCGTCGAGACAAATCTCTCAACAGAGGCGAGTATATTATGCGTGCACCTAAAGGTGTACGTACACCTATCACTACTCTTGATTTTGCAAGTTTAGTGGAAAACTTCTGCGAAGACAAGTACTTTTTGCCTAACACACGTAGATGGGGGAGGGTTGTGATTAGCCGTGAGAACGATCGGAGAATGGAATGAATTATGTACTCAGGTCAGTGCTCAACAAATCAGAGTGGCGCAGCGGAAGCGTGGTGGGCCCATAACCCACAGGTCCCAGGATCGAAACCTGGCTCTGATATAACCGAGTGGCTTCCCTTATCTTTTTTTTCTTTGCTGTTTTCATTCAAAGGTGGTTACAAAAAAGTGTAGGATCAAACCTCCAGCAAATCCCCTAGAAGGAATAAGCTTTCTATGGATGACAATTATCAAAAAAAGGCACTGGTTTGCCAAAATCTGCAACCTGAATTTCGTTCCTCGTCTACTAATGTAATCCTTTCTTTTATCACAAAAGAAGAGATATGCATAAGTAGTTGTTGCTGTGTATTAAACCTAACTGCAGTGAGGATTGATATTTATCGTTTGAGTCCATTTTGGATCAGTCATTCAGTATTACGGATCTCTTGAAAAATACAGTATATATTTCTTCGTGAAGAAAGATCACTTATAAACATTCTTAGTAGGGAGAAAACTAATGAAATTGCATTAGGAATTAGCTCGTGGCGTTGAGTATTTACACTCTGGATGTGATATGCAAATACTACATTTTGATATCAAACCTCATAATCTTACTTGTATTTACACTCAGAGTCTGTCTAGTCTCATTTTTAGTATATGAAGAATTCATAGATATGTAAATTGGTAATTGTATATTTGCGTATCCTGTTGCCACTAGAATAATAACAAATTGTTTTTCTACTCATTTCCAGAGTGATTACCAGCTCTTCCCCTTAGAAAGCTACAGGGGTACTGCTGGTGCTGGTTCAAAGGGTTCTTAGGTAAGTCCTAACCAACATAACTTGCAAGTTCGTAACATGGTTTGCATGCAATTTTAGAGGTCCTTGATTATTTATAACTGTACTATTAAGTAATTGATCAATGACTAGCACATATAACTTCCTAATTAAATGATTTATCGATGGCTTTCTTTGATCACTAATAATTTCCATAGCTGTATTATTAAATACCCATTATGTACAATTAGTTGATCCATGACTTAAAATTACACATATGGACTCATACATATCTTCTGATTGTAATTGCCTGTACACAATTTGTGCAACTTTTATGTAACAATGCTTGCCGATACAGAAATGGCAAATTAGGATGTTCACTGAATCATGTTTTTGCTTATGGATACACATACATGTCACAAGTTGAGGCCCTTTCATTAATAACTGTAGGTATTAGTACAAGTCATGTCGACTCGTACATACTAGACAAATTTTGGAACCTTGCATATGCATGACCGGTAGATACATCATGTCCGTCGATCGACCTTTGTTGTGTAGTTTTGATCAGTCTTGCGCGATAAACATTGACTCAATAATTGGTATCAAATTCATTATTATTTGATGATACAGTATTACTTCTTGGATACTTCATTATTTTTTTTCTCCTATATATGTGGCAGCTCGCATACACTTAATCGGCACAAAGAAAGAGTTCAACTTTTATGTACTAAAAAAAAAAATGAGACCAGTCGGGAAGAAAGTATGAAGAGAAAAGCTTTACTTTTAGTGATGGTCTTAGTGATTGCCTTGTTAGCAGAGCATGCCACAGCCAAGCCTGGCAAGCCTCCGGGCAAGGTTCGGGCAAACCTCCGGGAAAGGGTTTGGGCAAGCCTCCCGCTCCGGGCAAGGGTTTTGGCAAGCCTCCGGCTCCGGGTAAGGGTTCAGGCAAACCTCCGGGCAATCCGAGCAAGTCTAAATGTTATGCCGGCTGCCTTCTGGAAAATTGTAAGGGTCTCAAAGGTAAAGCTTACCTTATATGTTCAGGACTCAAAAAAGGGATTTGTTTGGCGCAATGCAAAGGAAAACCATCTGCAGCTTTTTTCACCGCTGGTACTGCAACCGAAATGGGTGGCATCTCTAGTTGCAATGACCACTAAGTGTAATAGTATTCAAAACGATGTTTCAGCCATATGAGGAGAGGAATTCCATGACTATGCCACCTCTTGCACTAGTGTCTGCATCAAGGGTCACTAATTGAGTGGCCTGGGTGAACTGAAACATAGCCCCGACTGTAAGCATGTTACCTGCTGAACTATCTATATGTACTAAAATAAAAGCCAACTACACTATATGTGGTTTTCGTTTATGTTAGCCCAAGTGAGACACCCAGATTCTAAACTATAACAGTAGTATATATTTGGGTTATCAGAACCATCTAAGGCGTTGGCCTGTCTATTTGCACAAATGGCTTGAGTTTAATATCTCTATGTAAAACTATGCAATCAGTTGATTAATGTATTTTCGGTTGTATTATCAATTATGTGCAACTCTTTGTGCTTTAAGTTAGGTATAACTGTGCATTTCGATTATCTGCGTACGTTTTGAATTACTCTTTTCCTTTTTTACAAAAATGAGAGATTTTATAAATATTAGCAAACTCTGAAACATCAGCTTGGTCAGCTTGGTCAGAGGAGAAATCGAGCTGGGTACGGGCTACTGTATTGGGCTACCCAAAAAACCTATACCCGACACAAGTGACATAATTTACTACTAACTTAGGTGTCCAAATTTTATTGTATGTCATTTACGTTGTAAGGAAAATGAATATTTTCTAGTTCATCAACCTGGCTAATTAGAGCTATCAGTTTTATTTGAGGCCTACCCAAGCGTTTTTGGGTATAAGCGTTTTTGGATAAAACCGGGCTGAGCCTATTCACTAGTATTGTTTCGGCCCATATTTCATTTTTTTTTATAAAGTTTTGATTTTATTTTTAGCATATACTCATTTAAAATGTGAACTTGCGCCTGAACCGATTTGGGATGAACATACATCTGCAGTTTGGGCCGGGCCTATCAAGCCTAGGGAATCCCACTTTAAGCTCTGGGAAATGCGAGACTTTGAGATTGATGAGACGACTTCGAAAAGAGAACTTAGGAATTGGGTCAAGCAACTGAATGATAATACTGTGGAAGATTTGGATGACGTTATCAAGGGGCATTTCTTAGTACTGCCTCCGTCCAGATCATACCTGGTCTAATAAGCCCATCACTTTAGATTGACAAGGCAAAATCTCATATTACATTGCGTATATTCTATAAGGATTTTCTAAAAATGAATTTCCATTATAATCATATTTTTCAAAGACAGATATATTTCATAGATATTGAAACTTTATTTTACTTGTATTTGACAATAGGAAATGAAAAAGTCAAAGGACACACTAGTGAACGATCAATAAAACTTGGAGGGATAGCTGGGTGGCTTAAGGCATTGTTTTGCTAAATCAACATACAAGATTATTGTATCATGGGTTCAAATCCTATTTTCTCCGGTTGAACGGAAAAAAAGACAAGCTACTCCTTGTAAAGCGTTCGAAGAAAACTTTAGAAAAGAAAGTGGTTTGGGTAGCTCAGCTGGTTAGAGCAAAAGACTGAAAATCCTTATGTCAGTGGTTGAAATGAACTATCCAAATAAGGTCGAAGAAGTTTCATCATCATCAAGAGTAATGACGTGAAGCCAAATGGAGAGGCTTAACTCTGCGGCCAAAGCAAAGGTGGGTGTTGGACAAGGCATTACACCGAGGGGAGCGGTAGAGATAACAATTGCGGCGCTCAAGGCAGCAGCGGAACGACCTGAGGCTGACAGAGCATCATCCATAATTGCAGCAGTGGCAGTAATGGATCCTGATGGGTAGCAGGAACTGTAGCATAATCAGAAAGACCACAACCATTATACGGAATGCTCATAAAAAAAAAACAAGAAATGAAGTGGTAATTTTACTCCTTTGCAGATAGCACTAGCAAGAAATGCTGACTTACCTCAAGGATCAGGGATATTACAGGAGGCAATCAAACCGCAAGCACTAAGGCAGGACCAGAACCCTCCGCACATACAAACCGTGCACGAGGGAATGGGTAGGGCGGATGGACACGTAGAAGGAATATCTCAGAACGGATAAATCGTCCGTCCAGCTAGCCGCATAGTTATATGAGATGCGAAGGAGCCAAAAGATCTATGTAGATGCAGTCGCACTCCTCGCGCAAGAAAATCATATGCTTATAGAGAAGATGGATCAAGAAGTTGAAGGATCATTGTCGATGGCCCAAAGAGAAGAGGTCAACTCCAAGACTCCCGTAGGGGAAAAAACCAAAGTTTAGTGTTAGTCGAGCCAAACACTGGAGAACCCTACCAAAAAGCAAACAAGGACCTCCCAGCGCATGATAGGAACCAGCTCAACATACCAGGAAATTCGGACTACTACGATCCCGAACCCAGAAGGCCGAAGGATCTAAAGTGGAGCCGATACTTAGAAGACATAGAAGCATTACAAGGAGAAATCCAATTGATAAAATCAACGCAAGGAGGCATACGTCTAGAAAAAGTTATAAAGGAGGCAAACACAACGCCCCTAGCCGCGCACTTGGCACTTTCTTCGATTCCTCCAAAATGTCCTCTCCCCAACTTCACGATGGAACGAAGGATCCGGTTGTACACCTGAGGTATGACAACCGGAACATGGCCCGTTGGGAACGAGATGATGTGGTTATGTGTAGGTACTTCCCATCCATCCTGAAGGGGTCCGCACTTGCTTGGTTCGATAATTTTCCTGAAGGATCGACTCACTTGTATGCTCAATTGACCAGGATATTCTTGGAGACCTACCTGTACAACAAGCCTGCCAACGTGGGAACGGATAATCTCTTCTCACTCATGTTATTTCCATATGAAACCATCCGAGAATACACAGACCGATAACATGGAATCTTCCAATCAATAGAGAATGTCAACCCAATCGTAATAAGTGGGGGATATCTAATAGGATGTGTCCGCTCTTTGTAGAGATATATGGGGACAACCCAATGACCTAAGGAGATCTTAGAGTTATCATTGAAAAATATGCTAGTTTGTAAGAAATCCAGTGACAGAATCACAAAACGTTTTCGCAGGGGGAAAAACACCGCACTGGAATAACTTTGCAGAGACCGCAATAGGATCCACTAAGCGTGCATCTGACTCAATCCCCACCAACAAGAAAAACAAGGAAGGAAAAAAACACGACAACAAGAAGTTTGATGATCAAGTCTTCACCAAGTTTAATACTAGATATTCCAGAATTTTAAACTCAATTAAGGACAGACAAGACTTTGAATGGTCATGGTCAAAGGGAAAACAGCCACCCCACATAGAAAAATCCAAAGATTATTGTGAATATAATTTTGTTATGGGCATGCTACATACAAATGCAGGAACCTGAAAATACAAGTCCAAAAGATGATTGATGCAGGAGAGTTACAAGTTTTTCTCCAGTTACCAGGTCCCCCTAAGCGACCTTATCTCAACAAAATGGTGAATATTCCTGAGAACATATGGACCATAAATACCTAAGCGACCTTATCTCAACAAAACGGTGAATATCCCTGAGAGCGTCTGGACCATAAATACGATAACACATTCAGAGCACCACCAACTCTCCATGACCAGAGAGGTGAGTAAAAGTGTGAAGGACCAAGAGATCTTCAAAATCGACAGAAGGATAGTCGAAAGTTGGGAGGATTGGATGGCTACGCATTAGTTTTCTCTACATACGATGTCGACCAAGAAATTGAAACCAACAATGATCCGGTGGTGTTGACCCTGCCCATGTCCGGATGGAACGTAAAGAAAGTTCTCATGGATCGATAAATCTCCCTCAATGTCCTATTTTATGATTCGTTCCAGAGAATGGGACTCAAAGATGAGCATCTTACGACCTCGTGTTACACATTCCACGGAGCAGCGTCCAAACCAAAATGCGAGATTGTGTTAGATGTTATGGCAGGACCAATCAAGGTACTTACTAGGTTCAGCGTTGTGGATGCTCCCTCCCCGTAAAAAACAACCATTTGAAGGCTATGGGTTCATATCGTTTGAAAGGGTTAGCAGCGACCTGCCATCAACACTTGCGATTCCCAACGCCACAAAAAGAGATATAAATTAAAGGAGATCAAATCGTCGCAAGGCTCTGCTTGATTGAGGAAACTCAAATCAATGCAGATTATTATTCCCCCACTCTCCAGGTCACAGAGTGCATCCAAACACATCAAGAGCAGAAGAATGACCGCAAGAAGAAAACAAAAGAGGATGAGATAGAGCTAAAGTTGTCAACGTGCCGGGTTATGGTCAACCCGGACCTAGCTTACCAACCCGTGGTCAGGTTAAGGTCAACCCTAGTACTATATAAAAACAAGCCTAAAACCCCAATCTTATACGGGTTGGCTCTGGTGGGTTGGCAGGTCAACTCTGGTTCCAATAGAAATTAGTTTTCCTTGAGATTTTATTTTTTAAATCAAAAAAATAACGTTATAAGGGAGGCTCGAACTTATGACGGGATATGGTCATGACTCTGGTACCGATATAATTTGGTTAGTTTTTTATATGATTAAAAATATAACGTGGAACTAAACTAAAAAGTAAAACCTAAAAACCTTAATATAGTTAGTTAAATTCTATCTTTTTCTAACCTGTATCTAGATTCATCGTCGCCTTCTTTTCCTTACTTCTTCTTTATAACTGCCGTTTTATCCTTTTCTGATCTCTTCTTCTTCTTCTTCTTCTTCTTCATATCTTCTATTTGCTAATGTAACCATGGAATTAAGAAATGAGTTTTTTTCCTCTACTGCTTCGTCAAGAATCCCTATGAATCAAGAACTCCTCTACTGTTTTATGAACTTCGTAAAGAGATGAGTTCACTTATGTAGCACCAAAACCAAGTGAAAATATTGCTTTAGTTATGTTTGTGAGAAATTTTACTGCTTATGGTTGTGGATTTGTCATTTTTATTCATGTATTGATATGAATAATATTTGTTTGATGTATGTAAATAATTGCAATTAGTTTAATTCTTTTCCATAGTTTAGATCTAAAATAGTTATTATGATTTGGGATATTTGGGATATTTTGATTATTTTGAGTATAAACAACAAAATGTTAGTTAGTACTGAATATATATTAGATGAAAGGTGATGATCAATCCATGATTTTGGTGAAATCATTTATCTTTTTTTTTCTTATAAACCCTAACATTATAGAAATTAATAATTTTGGCGGGTTAGAGGGTAACCCACGTGTTGACCCTAGCTCGGCTTGTTTACTGTTAGGTCTATATATCCCAACCCTAACCCGGCCCGTTTAGTCAACAAGACGAGCCGGACTGGGTTTAAACAAGTCGAGTTAGGGTGAAAACACGGGCCGAGTTATAAGTTAACAGCTTTAGATAAAGCAATACCTGGTGGACACCGCGGAAAAAAGCCTCTCTAACATCATACCGGAAAATTTCAATACCGAAGACAGCACCTCCAAAGCTTCGTCGGAGGAAACCCCCACCAAATAGCAATCAAAGGGTGCTGGACTAGTTGGAGCCCCAAACCCACTTTCTCGACGAATGAGGAAACTAAAGAGGTGGACATTGGACCCAAAGACTTCCCAAGGATGATAAAAATTGGAACCTTGATGGGAGAAGAACGAGAAAAGGCTTTAATAAACTACTGAAAGAATACTCGGATGTCTTCGCATGGAAGATGAAAGACATGTCGGTAATCGACCCAAGAATCGTGCGACATAACTCTGCATCCAACCCGGAGCATCTCTGTTCCAACAAATGCTGCACAAAATTTCACTCAAATATCATTAATCGGTCGAAAAGGAATTGAAAAAGTTGTTGGACGCAGGTTTTATCAGAGAAGTCTGATATCCGACATAGATATCTACCATGGTGATAGTCCCAAAGAAAAATGGAGGAGTACGGGTCTGCATAGACTTCACCAACCTGAACAAGGCCTTCTCGAAAGATAGTTATTCGTTTTCGAGCATAGAACAACTAGTAGATGCAGTAAAAGGACACGAAGCCTTGTCCTTCGTGGACAGATACTCGGGGTACAATCAGATCGCACTCTCAAAGGAAGATCAAGAGCATACTGCCTTCTTTACTCCGCATGGGTTGTACTGCTATACCAGGATGTCGTTCGGACTAAGGAATACGGGGGAAACATACCAAAGGCTAGCTTGTAGATACAATTTTAAAACCTTGGATTGGTAGCACGTTGGAGGTGTACGTAGATGACATGATTGTGAAAAGAAAACTAGCAAAAGACCTCCTTAAATATATGTGGGAAATCTTCAAAGTCATGCACACCTACAAGATGAAGATGAATCCGGATAAATACACTTTGGGAGTCATATCGGGAAAATTCTTTGGATACCTAGTCACCAAGATGATACGAGCATAATTTATACATATTTATCGCCTAATTTATATTTATTAGTACTTGATTTTGTACTAATTTTATTATTTTTATGTTTTTATAAGTAGTATACAAAAAAAACTAAAAGTGCGAATAAATAAGGTTAAATGGGCTAAATTTCTTAACTTATCGATTTGGCTGGTCTTGGGCAAGTATACATACCACGTGGAAAAGGGAGAGCAGTGGCTCAATTAAACTAAGGCAGAGTGCGTCGTTAGCCTAGGGAGGACTAGGAACTAGTCTTCTGGTCGGCTAAAAATAAAGTTGAGTTGATGTGGCAACGTGGGAGTTGGGACTGAGAGAGCAGTTAGGCGTTGGTTTGGAGGAGAAATTAAGTTGTCAAAGAAACAAAGAGAAAAGTGGGACAACACTGATGAGATTGGAGTAGGCACGTGGCTAGAGCAGAAGAGAGAGAGCGGTGGGAAGAAGTATAAAAAGAAAAGAAAGAGAAGAAGTTTGGGAGTTCTAGACGGAGTCGATTGGAAAATAGAACAGACGTAGAGAGGAGGCTGGGTTATGGAGACGTAAAGTGACAGTTTGCGGCTGTGATTTGGCGTGAGACGGAGAGAGAAATAGAACGTTGAATCCATTACGGTGACACTGATTGATTGGTTAATTCTTTTCTTTTGTAATCTATTTTATTTTTTTTAAGAGCGGCTACAGTGGGACGATTAAATCATGGATCAAACTCAAATTTGGTTTTTGGTCCTCCCAAAATCAATCATAATGAGGCGGTTAAATTTGGGTTTTAGTCCACTTCGGCACTGTTGAGGATCAAAAATGATCCGAGTACTGGACCAAACCAGATTATCGTGCAGCTAGGTCTCCGTCTCGTGCCAGGCGTTGCGCTAGGTCTCCGTCTCGTGGAAGACGTAACACTAGACTTACGTTTCATTTATCCGGGCGTAAACTAAAATTACGCCTGATGAAACGTTCACCCAACGTTGCGTCCAGCGGAGCGTTACGGTAGGAGCACGGGAAAATCAAGCGTCTGTCTAAGGCACCGCCTAAGTGTGGGCGTCTGTCTTTGGTTCCGCCTACTTCAAGCGTGCGTCTATGACTCCACCTGGTTTTAAGCCTACTTCTAAGCATGCGTCTATAGCTCCGCCTAGTTTTAACCACCACTAGCAATGTACTAGACTACTACTTAATCAAAAGACTATTTGATTCATTGACTCAACGATATTACATCATCTCTAACTTTATTATTGACCTCCTCATACACCTGGAATTTGAATTGTTTTGTCAAGATTATTAAAAATATGTATATTTACTCGAGAAAAGTAAGTGTTCCAAAGGCATAAAGTTAACATTTCTCCATACCAAGTCGTCGAAAAAGTGATCCCAACTTCATCAAGTGCAGGAAGGGAACTCATTGGGACAGGTGTTGAGATGGGCCTAACCTCAGACGAACGCCTGGTTGAGACGGGCGTAAGCCCAACATACCGCCTGATGGAGAGGCGTATAGTTACACGTACGTCCATCTTTATTTTCCACACGAACCACCTGCATGTGTAGAAGGTTAACCCGACATATGGCTTGTTTCACGCTCCATCAGGCGTTCGTTCACACACACACCTGTCATCTGGGAGTTACGCTAAGCATGCGTCTATCATCAGACGTTAGTTTGGGTAGCGTCCACAACCAAGCGTTCATTTTGCCTCCACCCCAACCAAGCGTTATCTTACACTAACGCATGTATAACACCATTTCATCAAACGCATACCTGTGTGTGCGCCCAACGACAGGCGTTAGGTTATTCTAACGCGCGATCAAATTTTAATCGCAGCCCACTGCGTTTCGAGCAAAGTAAAGACCAATTTTTTTTGCTATTTAGTCTTTGGGTATGATCGCCCCACTGTGGAAGCTCTAAGAGCATCTACAGTGATGAGACTATAATCTTGACCAAACCCAAACTTAGTCTTTGGTTCGCCCAAAACCAATCACAGTGGGGCGACTGTATTTGAGTTTTGGTCCAGTTTTTTTACGGTTTGGGATTAAAATTGATCCCAGGACTGGACCAAACACGAATATGGTGGAGCGTGAACCTAGTCATGCACCTCGTGCCAGGCGTGAACCAGCCGCGCGTCTCATGCTCTAGTGTGAACCAAATTGCCGCATGTATTGGGCGTCAACACAGGAGCACGTCCAACGGGGCATTCAACTAGACGTACGCTTGTCAATGATGCGTTCTCCAAATTTACGCTTGGAGGGGGGTGTAATAAATTTACGCTTGTTGTGGGCGTTATCCAAAATTGCGCCTGACACTTTTTGTCGTTTGTCATTTTCGATCAGTAAATAGATGATCTTATTGGCTAGTTTAATGGCTCATGATTATTTGGAGTTAATGTATAGTGGATTTAGTCTACATATTAACAACTTATATGTTTAAGGAATTCTAATTAGGATTTCTCATATATCTAATGAATTTGGTTTACACACACCTAATGAATCATTGAGCATTTGTGGAAACAAGTAAACCTAATTAACTTTAACTAACAACATGTAATTAAAAAAAAATCTTCTAATTTTTAATTTTTTATGAAGCGTAAGCCTAGACCACCGCCTGATGAGAATATAGTGGCAGGCGTTACTCTAGCCAACTGTTTCATAAAACGGGCGTATGGCTACGCCCGTATTCATGATGCACACGAACCAGCTGCGCGAGGGAGAAGAGTCACCAGGCGTAGCCATATGCCCCATCAGGCGTTAATCTTCACCTACACCTGTCATTTGGGCGTGATGTTACGTGTGCATCTACCACTAGACGTTCTTCTGGGTTGCGTCTCCCACCGAGCGTTCATCCAGTGTGCGCCCCAACCAAGCGTTTTCACTGGCATACGCCCAAACAACATCATTCCAACAGACGTATACTTACATAGGCGCCCAACGTCAGGCGTTAACTTAGTCTTCCGTCTGATCAAAATTTACTCTTCTCCCGTTGCGTTTCAGGCGGAGTATTACCAAATTTTTTTGGTCTTTATTCTTTGGGTTTACTCTCATGACTGTGGAAGCTCTGAGAAATCCATTACCATGTTTTGCTAAACTATGTAGCTAGGGTTTTATATTGAAACCATTTGGAGTTTAGGCCATTCAAATTGAATTATTTAGCAATAGACTATTATGATTTGAATAAATTAATTCTTGAATATTTTTTATTGATTTAATGATGAAATTAGTTGTTGTTTCATCGGTTCTGTACAACATATTAATCTATGCGCATAATTGATAGGATCGCAAATATATTTGTCTACTTATTTGATATTCCATGCTTGCGTCAAATTCTTTGATGGGGTATGCTTAGAATAACAAGTATTATTTGTGAGGCTATATTTAGTTTCGTATAATTTTCTCATTAATGCAATTTGATGGTGCATGCTTGGGTTTAGTCTTTTGTTGTGCCATGATTTTAGTATACTAGTGATATTTGCGACTTTATACATATAATAGGTGATGTTGATAAAACGGACAATAGAGAAATATTTAGGAGTTATGTTTTTCTTTATTAATTAAATAGAAATAGTGGTGGATACTATAAACCTTGGTTACCAACTCTCCTATTGGATTTATTTTATTAGTTTTATTTAATTATTTTGTTTGCATTCTTGAAAAATCCAAAAATATCATTCTTGCTTAGTATATCAGAGATATTAGTTACAGCATTTCCATAGCTCCCCGTGGGTTTGACCCGTACTTTTCATTGTCTGTATTGTAGACCTCGTGCGATTGCGGTTATTATTTATATAAGTTTTCAAATCCTATCACAAGACAGGCATCAAAGTAGATCCAGTAAAAATCCAAGCAATAGTTGACATGCCATCCCAAAAAATCTGAAAGATGTGCAAAAGTTGAGCGGGTGCCTTGCCGCACTCAGCAGGTTCATTGCTAGATCATCGGACAAGTGTAAGCCTTTCTTCGATACTCTGAAGAAAAATAGCAAATTTACATGGAACGAAAGTTGTGAACAGGCTTTCCATAACATAACAACATATCTAGATACGATACATGTACTACAGAAACCGGAACCATCATAAGTGCTAGCTTTATACATTCACGCAACAGAAAATGCAATCAGTGTCGTACTAGTACGAACAAATGACAGGTGGAAAAAAGACTCTCAACTCGGAAGAGCGGAACTACACCAAAATCGAGCGGTTGATATTAGGATTGGTTTTCACTACTCAAAAGATGTGCACATACTTCTTAACGCTTTATGTACGGGTACCAAGCAAAGCCCCATTAGAATACGCACTCAAGAATGCAGGAAAAATGAGGAGAATTGCAAAATGGAACGCACAGCTAGAGCAATTCAACATTTTGTTCGAAACACAGACCGCACATAAGTCACAGTTGCCGGAAAATTTCCTCGATGACCTACCTCTAGGAGAAGAAACTGAGGTGGAAGGCATCCCAAAGGAAGGAGAATATAAAGAGGATCCGAACGACGTACTCTCACCCACAAGCCACCGCAAATTGGAAGGTTTTGTCGATGGATCAAGGAATAAAGAAGAAACGGTTATCAGAATTGTTATCACTACCCCTGCCGGAGACCGGATGGTACACGCATTCAGATTGGAATTTTGAGAGCACACAAACAACATAGTCGAATACGAAGCAGTAGTACACGCCTCAGACTCATCCTCGAATTACGAATCATAGATGTGCGACTCATAAGCGATTCAAAACTGGTGATCCTCCAGGTTGAGCTCAAATACCAAACACTTGATGGAAATCTAGCAGAGTACATGACTCTTGTCCAAAGCTTAGCTTCGCACATTCCAAACATCACATTCAGCCTCCTGTGTAGGAAATACAACCGTCATACGGATGCACTCGCCTACATATCATTGATGCTGAAAGATATGAATGCCACATCAATAAAAATTGAAAGGTTGTACAAACCATCAATTAAAGCATGGCCCGTGATGACTTTAGAAGAGGAGATAGATGAGGATCTTACGGACGACGATGTGGAAGAATATGGCGTCCCCCTTGAAAGGCCCGTAGAAGATACAGAGCTACATGAGGACTGGAGGATCCCCCTTACACCAATTGCTTGAAAACATAACTTTACCCATGAATGCAAAGGAAGCGAGAAAAATCCAGTAGAAATCTGTCAACTACCAGTTGCGAGAGGGCATTCTCTACTGAAGATCCTTTTTAGGACCATTGTTGCGCTGCTTATCAAGATAATAAGGTCGTCGTATCCTTATGATATGCTGGGAATCATAGTGGGAGACGCTCACTTGCACATAAAGCCGAGATGCAAGGGTACTATTGGCCCTACATGTACAAAGATGCATCAGATTTGTCAAGAAGATATGAAGAATGTCAGCGTTTCGCCAAAAAAATCAAGGCGTCAGCCACAAGTTTAACTCAGTGCTTAAACCTTATTCGTTCGCAAAATGGGGAGTGGATATAGTCGCACCGTTAATAGAAGGAACTCAAAAGATGAAATTATTAATCGTAGCAATCGACTATTTTACGAAATGGGTAGAGGCCAAAGCTTTATCACGAATCATGGATATAGATTTTTTTAAATTCCTTTTCAAAAATATAATCTACAGATTCAGAATACCGGTAACTATAGTTTCTGACAATGGGAAACAACTACATGGGAAGAATATTGAGATATTGTTTAAGGCATTCAACATTCAGAGGAACAAATCTACCCCATTTACCTCAGAGTAATAGAAAAGCATAAGCAACCAACAAGACCATTGCCCTAAACTTGAGAAAGACCATTCATCACAAGAGATGGTGCGAGAAACTCCATAACACTTCATGGGCCTACCGAACAACCCGGAGGGAAGCAACGAGCGAATCATTATTCTTACTTATCTACGGAGCTGAAGCGGTCATACCTCAGGAGATAATCCTACCCACCACAAAAACAGAAGCTTGGAAAAGGAACCTGAACACCGATCTGATGCTAGAAAAATTAGATAACCTGTAAGAAAGGAGGGAAACCGCACTCCAAAGGATGGAGAATTAACAAAGGCGACTAGCCAGAGAATATAAAAAAAATGTCAAGCTGTGAAACTTTGTGGAAGGGAACTATGTACTGCGTCAAATCCCAGAGTATCAGCGGGACAAAAAGGAAGGAAAACGGGCACCAACATGGGGCGGTCAGTACATCATTCAGGATGTGTCTGGAAAAGGGTCTTATCATCTGCGGAACATGAACGGAGATATGCTTCGGCATCCTCTGAATGCGAGATACCTCAATCCCTAGTATCCTTGAACGGTTCAATGACTGCAACACGCTACAACGATAGATCATGTTATCTATTCCATTTTTATGGACCGGGAGAAAGCACTACTGGTCCGCACAATATCATACTGGGCAAAGCACAACAAGTGCAATCTCTTCGAGTAATCCACGTAAGTGTTTGTGAGTGTATGACCTAAGGATTATTCATAAGAAAGAGATGTCCAACATGACTTTATTTTCTATGGAACAGGATTTATCGAGCCTATTGTCAGATATATTCGCAACAAACATCGAGGCCGCATTGATAATCCGCATAGAAGGGGTTAAAAAAAATAAAAATAGGAAAGAAATCACTACAAAGAATTATAAGGAAGAGAAAAGTATAATAGCTAGATGAGTAAGTTATTTGTATAAGCTTAATCTTTCTTTTACAAGATTTTTCAATCTTGATTATCTTTCTAATCTCCTTAAAACTTCACACAATAACATCCCGTAAAGTAGGCATAACCAATTCACATAAATACTTATGTCGAATTACTTATACATTTTATTTCTTTTACATTATTTTATGATTGTCTGTTTATATTGGCCTCTAACATTGCCTGAAAACCATGTCATTGACATGAAACTTTTG
>JAJJMC010003761.1:13915218-13965435 GCA_023531435.1 Papaver californicum | reverse complement strand
ACCAAAATCATCACTCAAATTAACAAAAGAAAAGAAGAAATTGCACAGAGGATTTAACGTGGTTCATCCCTTAATGGCCTACATCCACGGGTAGTGAAGTTGCGATGGTTTTATTGATATTTTTGAGGTTACAGATCCAGAAACTCCATTGGAGTTCTGGTTTTTACAACATTTTTCAGTTGGAGAAGAAGCTCTCGGCCGAAGCTGCCCCCTTTCTCTTTCCTTCTCCCTTTTCTTTTATAATCCAAGTCTCATTTGAGGTGTCATGTGAAGATGATTCCACGTGTCAAAAGTGTTGGTGACGTGGCAACTCCTTGTGTGACCACCTGTCTACTCTCTCACCTTCTAATGCTTCCATGTGTTCAGTCCAAGTCTATCGGGATTGACCGGATCGGGACAGCACGGTCGGGACAGGATGGATCGGGCACCAGCTGGGACGGGACCGGGACGTGATGATGATGCCGTCGCTGATGATGTCACTTCGGGACCGGGCCAGTACTTCGAGACCGGGATGATGATGACGTCATTGATGACGTTACTTCGGATCGGGATCGGGTCGATGACATCGCTGATGACGCCACTGATGAGATCGGGACATCGGGAGCGCTAGGCTTGTCGTTCTTGCATGGCCTGGGCTTTCTTGTCGGGCTTCGGACTTTAAGTGTGGTCCATGGTTCGGACTAGTTGCACTTCGGGCTGGTGTATCGGGACACTGTGGATAGCGAAAATGCTGAACTACGCTGACGTTGCTGCTACGTGTTAAAGCAGCTTTTTGGCACTAACAACTACTAAGTGTAATAGTATTCAAAATGATGTTTCAGCCATAGGAGGAGAGGAATTCCATGGTTGTGCCAACTCTTGCACTAGTGTCTGCATCAAGGATTAGTAAGCATGTTACCTGCTAAACTATCTATATGTACTAAAATAAAAGCCGACTACACTATATGTGGTTTTCGTTTATGTTATTTACTCGTTTAATATTAGCTCAAGTGAGACACCCAAATTCTAAACTATTACAGTAGTATATATTTGGGTTGTCAGAACCATCCAAGGAGTTGGCCACTTGTTTGCACAAATGGCTTGAGTTAATTAATATCTCTATGTAAAACTATGCAATCAGTTGATTAATGTATTTTCGGTTGTATTATCAATTATGTGCAACTCTTTGTACTTTAAGTTAGGTATATAACTGTGCATTTCGACTATTTGCGTACGTTTTGAAACATATTAGCAAACTCTGAAACATCAGCTTGGTCAGAGGAGAAATCGAGTTGGGTTCGGGCTACTGTATTGGGATACCCGAAAAAACCTGTGCCCGACACAAGTAACATAATTTACTACTTAGGTGTCCAAGTTTTATTGTATATCATTTACGTTGTAAAGAAAACGAGTATTCTCTGATTCATCAAACTAGTGAAATGGAGACAATTTGTTTGTATTGTAAAATTTTACAAAATTTCACGTGATTATTTAAGAAAATAAATAAATAATAAGTTAACATATATATGTCTTTCATCAAGAATCCGATCCGAGAAACTCAAATTATATAGGTTCGGGCATGGGTCAAGAATCTTAAACTCGAGGTTGTGCTGTGTACGAGCTTGAGTTCATGAAAAATTCTTCATGTTGGGATCAGGTTAAGCTTGAACCCAAAGCAACTAGTAACACAAGTGTAGAATTTTTTTTCATTTCTAACACTTCTCTTACACTCTGTATAGTTGTCTAGGTTGTTATCTCTTTATTATTTCTGTTATAGATGACTAGGATCTTTACATGTGTTATTCATCTGTCTGTGTCCTGTAGATACGGACTTTGTCTCAGTAAATAAATAGTCCTATCTCTATTGTTTCTATAAGGTAATAATGATAACTTTTTTTTTCTTCAAGAGTGTAACTATGGTATCAGACGAGAATTCTTAAAAATTTCTCGTGGTTTCGATCATCCACTGCTTCTATGTTCTTCTGTGTCTCTGATTGACAGCAAAACAAATCCATGGCTTTGTCCAGGTTAGATATTTAAGTGAACCTACAATTGACATGTATTGTATATGATTAGACAGAAGATCCCCATCACTTGCACTTAACTTGAAAGAAGCAGGACATGGAGTAGAGCATGGTTTCACCCCAACCAAATTAGTTTTATTCAGTAAATCCACGGCATACTTGGTTTGAGAAAGAAACAGACCCTCCTTGGTTCTTTTAACATCCAAGCCTTAGGTAGACTTCCCAAGTCTTTAAATGGTAATTTAGTGCATAAGTGAACAATGACAGAATCACAGTGAGAAGCATTATTACTAGTTATGATGATATCATCAACATAGACTAGGATGATAGTTAATTGAGAACCAATCTTTTGAACAAAAAGAGATGAATATGCCAGAGAAGGAAAAAAATCAATAGCAACAAGAGCATCCAAAAATTTATCATACCATGCTCTTGGTGCCTTTTTCAGGCCATACAAGGATTTATCCAACTTGCAGACATAATCAGGATGTTCCTTGTCTTGAAAACCAGGTGGCTGAGACATAAAGACATCCTCTTTCAAGTCTCCATGAAGAAAAACATTACTAATGTCTAGTTGCTTAATGTTCAAATCAAAATTGACTGCAAGAGATAAGACTAATCTTATTGTAACATGTTTGACAACTGGACTGAAAGTATCAGTATAATCAAGACCTTCTAATTGATGAAATCCCTTAGCCACCAACCTGCATTTATATCTTTTTATAAAGCCATCTGCAATGTATTTTATTTTAAACACCCATTTGTAACCTATTAGGTTCTGAGAAAGATCTGGTGGAACATAAGTCCAAGTTTCTGCGTCTTGCGGAGCCTTATATTCATTGTGCATAGCCTTCTGCCATACCTCAACTTTGGCAGCTTGAAAGTAGCTAGTAGGAGTAGAGACTGCTAGATGAGATAGACGAGAAACATATAGAGCATATTTAGTAGCAAAATATACTTTTGGCTTAAAAACACCCTTTTTAGCTCTAGTTTGCTTTTGATGAGTAGAGCCAACTTGTGAGACAGTAGAGTCAGTACAATAAAAGTAAAATAAGTATTGTCAGAAGTATTAGTAATGGAAGTATCTTGTTCACTTACTTGGATAATTGAAGTTGAATTTGGATCGGTTTTATCCAACATAACAGGTTGAGTTGGAAAATCAAGAAAAAAAATATCTGCACTTGAGTTTGAATTCATATGAGAATAAGGGAATACATCTTCATGAAAACAACATGTCTTAAAACAAAAATCCTTCCATTTGTAGGATCTAAACATCTATAACCCTTGTTTTGTGAGTTGTAACTAAACAAAATACACTTGACACTTCTTGGTTGTAATTTATTAGATATATATGGTTTGAGCTATGGGAAGCACAAACAACCAAAATATTTCAGAAAGAAGTAGTCTGGATCCTTATTAAACAGACATTTATAAGAAGAATCAAAGGATAATGATCTTGTAGGTTGTCTGTTAGTTACATAGTTTGCAGTAGACAATGCATCAAACCAGAATTCAAAGGGTAAACTAGATTGAATTAGAAAAGTTCTTGTAATCTCAATAAGATGTTTATGCTTTGATTCTTTCACTCCATTCTGCTCTGGTGTGTGTGGACAAGTAATCTCATGAGTTATCCCAGTGTTTAAAAAAAATTCTAAACTTGTGTTACTAGCAACCCCCCAAGTTGTACTCCTAGGTCACATCACATATTTTTTTGGAAAAATAGAGTTTTTAATAAATGTTTTTTGGTTTTGGTATGATTTGAACTAGGGATATATGGGTCATTAAGGCTCACTAGCTATTTTTATTATTGTGAATGAAATGTAACCTCTAGTCCCATATAGGGTACATATAGGGTAAACCAAAGATGAAGGTCCTCCATATTACTAGGATTCTTGAGATTCTAAGTATGACTCTTGGGTCAACGCACTTTTATGTGAAAGGAAGGATCTGGGCAATGACTAGTATGACTTTCACATACCCGAAGCACGCCTCGTCTCGCCGGGCTAGGCCTTGGGCTTGGGAGTAGGTTCATACAAGATATATCTTTTTGGACAAAATAATTTTGAGTGTTTTGTTCTTATATATTCTATATCACATTCTTGAGGTGTACCTGCGGACATGGGTGGAAGCAAAAGTTGATTAAACCTTGTTATAGTCTCTCTAGATCTTAGGAAAGATCATCGGGCCGTATAAGTTACTCACTAATAACTATAACATTTAGTCCACCAAGTCTATTAACTTAGCCCATTAGTCTAAATTTAGTCCACCAAGGTTGCAAATCGCATATAATTGATATACTTTTCAAAAAACTTCTCTCAAGAAACATCTTAGAGATTGAAACCTGAAACCTAAAATTCCTTGATCTACTACCTACCCAATAGGCTATATGTTACGTATAGTAGAATTTTGAAAAAATGAAATATAATTTATATATAACACATTTTAAATCATAGATTATTTTTTATCACATTCATATTTTAATGTTAAATGTCATTTTTCCATGTACTTTCTTTCTAAAATTAAGATCATGGACTTAAGGAGATGTTTATAGGTTACGATGCATATTAGGTTTACTTGCATGATATGCTAAGTGATCGGATTGTTTGGGCATAAAAAATTATTATCAGTCGTAAATAATCTATTTTAACAACCAGTGGTGGAACGAGGGGTGGGCTAGACCGGGCTCTAGCCTCTTTAAAAATTAAATAATCCTTAGTTAGTCCTTAATTTTTCGTATATTTTTTGCTTAATTTTCTTTTTTTTAGAGTTTTTTCCACTAAATTTATAAAAAATAATAATTTAGCCCCCTGAAATTTTAGAACCTGGTTTCGCCACTGTTAGCAACACCATATAATTGTTCACTTTGAAAAACATTTTAGCCCCTCCCTAATTTGAAATCCTGGTTCCGCCACTACCTGCGGACTATTATATTAAGGACAATTTACTGAACAGACGACCCTGCCATTGTGTGTCAAATTTCTTTCAATTTCAGTTGATTATTTTTTAGTATTGCTAAATTCATCTAATGTTTTTTGTTTTATTGTTACGATTCCACCAATATTTTGGGTCAAGAGCCAAATTTTGGACCATAAATCCATGTTCATCTTCCAATTTTTAGGCGTCGATGTACATATTATGTTAAATGGATCCTGTCAGTATATATGCATTTCCTTTTTCCTGCAGCGCAAACTAAAAATATATCGTTAAGTGATTAGACCTCTAAGGATCCCTGCAAATTGACTCAGACACTGGACTCAGGTTCTTTAAGTTTCAGTTCCTACAGATCCTCACTTCTAATCTACGGAGTATAAAAATACCTTACCTTAATCATACCTTAATCAATACTAGTAAAGACGCAAGCACAATATGACTGCCTTGGTTACATATCTCATATAATCCGTCTTTGTTGCCAAAGTTAAGTCCCACAATGCATTCGAAATGTCTTAAGTGATGTTCGAAATCACTGAATGTGTATTGATTGCCGCTTGAGTAGGTAGGATAAGTCTCGGAATCACCATTGGGGTTATTTAGATTATGCCGACCCAAAAGCTATTCCGCTGGTTAGCCACCTCGTGCAATGTGTCAGTAGCTATTCTGACGGGCAGTAGACACTACTGAAAGGGCGGTCAATCTTGCTTAATCTTGCCACATCAGTACGAGAAGGCGGAGACCTCTCTCTTGATTTCACGGTTGTCCTTGGAAGAATCCGGAAAGAAGAATGCGAGTTTGGTTGCATTCCCTGGATTCCTTCTTTAGGCGTGTATCAATTGAAAGGATGAATTGATCGAGATGAATCTTAACCCTTTGACCATGAGGTTAAATGAATAACACCCGCCCATCATCTTCACATTCAACAGCATCATTTATTTGAAGCTCCAATAGTTCAAAATTAATTATTCTCAACACTCAACAGCGCCTCCCATTCTTTCTCTTCTCTTCGTTTAAAAACAGTAAAATCATTTAGTGTAGCAGTAAAATCAAATTCAACGCAAATAACACTTACTCGAAGAACTTTAATTTGAAAAGAATGCTTAATTCGGTTTGACGGAAATTGCAATTGGAGGAAGATTGGAATTGAAGGAGTTGAGTTCCCAATTCCAGTCGGAAAATGGGGTTTGTTGTGGATTTAAGTTACCCTCCAAAATTACTGAAGTTGGATTGGGGAAACGGGGTTTGGTATATATGGATTTGGGGAAACTCGAATCTTATTTCTGACATGGGGTTTGTTGTGATTTGGATTTGAGAATGCTTATTACTGAAGAGAATATCAAACGAAAATTGAATCTTCAGAAAAAATTCCTAATGGAGTTTGTCGATGCAGAGTGTGTTTTGGTCTGGGGCGATGAAGAGAATAGAAAATCGATTTTGTCGATTACCCTTTATATTTCCTGAATTCGCTGGAGCAAAACAAAAGAACTTGATTTTTGACGAAGGATAACTTAGTCAATTCCTGGTATATCCGGACCAAATATTGGGTCGTACCAAAAAGAGGTCTTTACATTATTATAGTGAGATAAGGAGTTTTACATTCATTAGAGCAACTGCAGTGGACGATCAGACCAAAGAGTAAACACCAGAAATGGTCTTTAGTCCGATTTTGTGAGCAGCAACGGACGAGTAAATGTAGTATTTGGTCCAAAAAGTGAACAGTATTCGATCATGTTTAGTCAAGAAAATGGTCCAAAACAGATATAGTCTGACGCCAAAGTAAAACAACGTTTTGGAAAAACGTCATTATACGAGGACGTTTAAAAAAACAAACGTCATTACTGAAAAACGTCTAACAAAACGTTTGTTTAGAGTAGCGCTTTTGAAACGTTGTTTCAATACAACGTAATTTAAACAAACGGCAAGTTAGAATAGCGTGTGGGATGAACGTTACTCTGTTGTAGCGTTAATTGGCAAAACGTTGCAACACAAAGACGTTGAAACATTGATGTTGGTACACAGGAGTGTTTAAGAATCGAAAGCTCCTTTAGAAGAGCGTTAAAAAATGAAACGGTACACTACAGAAACGTTTCAGTTTTAAACGTTCACATGATCTGACGTTTACTTGCAACGCTCCACCACAGCCACGTTTGTATTCGAAACGTTATCATCTTGTAACATTTTGTTGAAACGTTCTCATACTGTAACGTTTTGCCGGCCGTTATTTTGTAGTCGTTGTAAATGTGACCGTTTTTTTTTCGTTCAACGGCTATTTTTTTTTTCTTCAAAATTTTTAATGCTGCAACGTTTCGATTTCGGCATTATATATAGAGGAAGTTTTAATGTTTCATGTACAACCACCGTTCATTTGAGAACTTCGTATAAGAAAGTCCATATTGTTCTGAATTTTTTTTGGTCGTTCGTTAACAGTTTTTCTCTGCATCAAAAATGGCACCAAAACCAAGAGGTCCTAAGACGATGTAGTGATCTAGAAACAACTACATCGTCAGTTTCATTCCTAAGACGAAATTCATTCACCTTGGCAGTTAAATAAGAAAATTCATGTACTTCCTTTGTGATTTGAACATATCGACAAAAAAGGCCGGCTCTGTTCCTGTTGTTGGGATTTCCGGTTTCATTACAAAAGTTAGCATGAGTATCTTCTAACCATTGCATGGTCATTACACCATTCATCCGACGTTCATGGCCCCTAGCTGGATAATGCAATACAATGTTTCGACATATTGATAAATCTTCCTCTAGTGTAAAATTTTCTGCATTCAGGCTAAAATTTTCGTAACCCGTCATTAAATGAAAACCGAAGATGATAAATTTCTTATGAAATGTTAGAATGGTGGATTTGGAATGAGAATGAATGATAAAATATGTCATGTACTTATAGGTAGATGGGGAATGAGAATGGTGGATTTGTTCAACAGTAATAATCCATGACGGTAAGAAAACGGTAACAAATATAAAAATCAATTATTTTATTTTAATTTTCAAAATTGGTTGTATGGTGACACGGCAGTATTAACATTAATTGAGGAGTCATTAATATTGTGGATAGATAGAGAAAAATGTCAGGTTGGATTTACTAAAAACAATAAAGTTGTTTATAAAATGTCATAGATAAAGAGAAAAGTAATGTTGGATTTGCATGCCAATAAAGGAGTCAATAAAGTAGTCATTTAAAAGCATAATGGAATGTGTAAGCAATAAATAAGGATGATTATCAACTACCGTCCCCCTCCCCACGAGAGGTGCGAGGGGGCATAAACGGAGGCATCGATGAAGAAGGAACATGCCCCCCGGTATTCCACATTTGCGATGGTAGAGTTGAAGAAAAATTTCCAAAACCTAGTGGTGGATTATGTAAACGACCATGCGAAAGTTGTAACTTCAAATTGGTGATTTCATTCTTATATTCCCGCAAATCTTCCATCTTTTCCCTCGATTTTATCAAATGAAAGTTTTTGAACTCTTGGGTAAAGTCAGCACTCTGTTGCGCAAAAGCATAACATTCACCATGTTATAGACAATAGGTCACATTTAGCCTGTCAACCCGTAAATTCAGAAACTAAATAACGAATATATTAGAAATGTACTTACGTATGACCAATTGTCTATAGGCGGGATGGGCACATGTTCAGCAGGTTGGTTGATGGTTTCTTTAACTAAGCCACCCAAACTGTCGTATGTTTCCACATCCCAGTCTACGAGTTTGCAAAACTTGTTCGAGTTAGTAACATGGCGCCAATAGTCCAAATACCCCTGATACGTAACCTCTCCTTGGAGGTACTCAGTTACATCGACCTCAGAGGTTTCCTTAAGTTGGGTAGCATATTCATCAGAGATGTTACTAACTCGAACTGGGGGGTTCTTCGGAATGCGATAGCCATCATTGTTTTGGTGCCATAACCGATCACCGAGGTATACGTTATGCTGTTAAAAGTAAGATTCCACTAATAACTATTACAATAAAAAATGAAATAAATAAAATATGCTATGAAAATAAATTAACTACTCACAATGCCATTCCAAGTAAATACAACGCGCCTATTTGAGAGAACCACCGCTGTCGTGATTACGTCATTTTGTATTAGTGGGATTGCGGTCCGCCAAGGGTGCCATGTCACATCGTCGGCAGTCATTGCATTCAGAAGACACCGTGAACGCACAATATCATTACTCTTTTTTCGTGTACTCTTCCACCTAGAACATCTAGGCCAAGTAGTCACTGTCGCAGGTGGTGGATTGTGTGGTCGACGTATGCCGAGATATTCGTAACCCCAAAACTACAATTTGTTTTAAAAAAATAAAATATTTAAGTTACCACCAAACGTTTTTTTAAATAGAAAATAAAATATTTTTCTAAAATTTACCTCTAATATTTGGCAGGGTCCGGTTAGTGACTTCTGCCCCCTACCGGATGCGCCAAGGGCGGAATATAGTTTTGAAAAACAAGCACCACCCCAGTCGTAAGTTCCAATTAGTTTTGGATCCTCAAAAGCCGCTAACCATCCGGCATCCACATAGTTTCTTGGGTTAGAGAAAAAAAATTGTCCTAGAACATACATCCAAAACGCTTTTGCAACTCTCTCAGCTTTGGTAGCATCATGTTGCGCCCCTTTCAAATAATCCTCTGTAAAGTATGACCCTAAAAATGCCACCGTTGGTGCATCACAGATCCACTGAATTGAAATATTGTTAGTTACACAATAGTTGTTGTCTTTCAGCTCTATAAAAATATTCTGCTGGACATATTCAAAGGTGTACTTATCCTCATCGTATGGAATTCGCCCTCCAATTCCAATACTAAGACCGGTCAACATCACCCAGTCTAATGGTGTAAACCCCATTTCACGGAATGGGAAGTGAAAAGTGTTCGTCGTGTCCCAGAAACGCTCCACCATGTAATCAATCATGGCGTGTGACGAGTCACCAGCATCCATTGCCAAAAATCTGTCCCATCTAGCCATTTCGATAATAAATTTCGCCCTAGAGCAGATTTTCGATATACTTTTATATGCCAGCATAACCGATTTAAGAGACCCCCGATGGATGTACTTTGTCTTTGGGTCTTCCCTAATAGTCATATCGTTGCTAACGTGCCCCCTAACATCTTCCACCATACTATAAGTTTCCAACACTGTAACATCCGTTTCTTCACCAACACAACCTCCTTGTGTATCGTTGGTTGATTTTCCTTTCTTGCATCTTTTTTTCCCACCGATCAATCGCGATGCGGATTTCCTCAACATCTAACCATAACAAACATTTAACAACAAAAAAAAATAATTATTTTGACGTTCAAAATGTACTCACTTTTGATATTATTTTCACGTTAACAACATCTAACCATAACCCTAAAAATAGTTTCAATTTTAACAATTGAATATTCAAAATAAATTTTTAAAAACCTTCTAAATTCAACCAACATACACCTAATCATCATTCAAAAAATAACTCCAACATACACCTTAATAAATTTAAAATGAAACAAACTAACAACTATAAATAACTTTTCCATTTACTAAATCATATATTATTTTTACATGCACAATTACATTTTAAATATCATAAATTATTAAGTGGAATTATAAACACTATAAAACAATAAATTAACTAACTCAACACCCCTAATTAACAATGATGCAATTAACAATAATATAGTTTACAAAAATATATATAACAATAACATTTTAAATTGTTAATTTAATTTTTCTACACCAATTACAATGAAAAATCCAAACTAAATCAAATCCAAAATTTTTAAATTAATTTTTTAATACCCTAAAACTAACAAAAAATCATATTATTACCATGTATACTAAATTTAATATAAACCCTAAAACGAAAAGTATATTTACTAAATCTAATAATCATTAAAATCAAATTAAAATAGAAAAAAAAAAAAATTACCGTTTCTTTGCACTCCAAAACGTCCGGCTAAACTAACGTGTTGACGACGTCTGCTTATCGGCAGTGAGTGGGTGAAGCAAGCGTGAACAGGAGAAAATCAAAGAGAAATGCAAAAATGTCCGGCGGCTGTTTTTCTTGTTTGGGGTTTTGATGGAGAAGAAGGTAATCTTTGTGTTTTATAGTTGGATGGATGCTTAACACGTGTACAAAACACTATCTAAACTATTGACACATAAACAATTCGTCTATTTCACCATGTTTGACCATGATTGACCCGCTTGACTATTTGTAACGCTCCCTCACACTAACGTCAGATTTAATCACGCTAGGCTACGGCAACGTTTATATTCTCAACGCTAGTGTACGATGACGTTTCATAATCTTAACGGTAGGCTACATCAGCGTTTCTTTTCTTAACGCTAGGCTACAACAACGTTTTAGAGGTGACGCTCCTCTACACCCACGCAAGCTTTTCAAACGTTGCTTTATGTTAACGTTTGTGTTTTAAATGCTGTTTTAGAATAGCGTTTTGGTTTTAACGCTTCAGTATGGTAACGTTTAACTAAGCGCTTCAGTAAAGTGACGTTTGAGTATATAACGCTTCACTACAGCAACGTATATTAAAAACGCTTGCCTAAATGAACGTCAAAAATTTAACGTTTGCACAGTAAAACGTCTGTGTATTATACGTTACTTTAGTACAGCGTTGGATAATTAACGCTTATTTACAACAGCGTACTATCAAATTTACTCCTGTTCTCGTTGCGTTTTTTTTTTTAAACGACCAAACAGATTTGGTATTTGATCGATGGTCTGGTCCAACCGCTGCAGTTGCTCTTAGGTAGAGATTTACATAGTACGTAGAGCTTCAGTACCTTAATAAATAGTCATTCATCCCAATTGTAAGGACATAAATTTATCAATTTTACGTGTTTACATAGTAAGAAGAAAATAGCATATTATGTTACACCGAGAAGTACAAGAACAAAATAAATAATAAAGAAAGACAGCTATAAAACATTTATCACATATCAACTGACACCGGGAACAGAAAAGTCAGACTAAATTAATGCATACAAGACACGTGGAAAGTGCACTAGAAAAAGTATCATCAATAGACAAGACAATCATCTGCGCTCTGGCAATCTCTTGCGCCCCATAATCATCTGGTTATCTCTTGCGCCCCATAATCATCTGGTTATCTCTTGCGCTCCATAGGCATCTGCGCCCTGCTACGCGCGCACTATAAATTTTAATCATGCAAGAGTAAATATGCTCCACGTCAAATTCCACATGTCACACATGCCAACCTCCACATAATAAAGACAAAGGACCAACAAATACTCAATCCAAAGGGAAGCTGCGCATCAGCAAGCGGAAATAGTAAGAAGCATTACGAGTGGAATAAGATGAGCTGCGCCCAAAGATAAAGATAAGATCAAACAGGTTAAGTAAAGATAAGAAGGAGTGAGGAAGAGGGACCCATCATATCTTACTATAAATACCAACCCCAAAATAGAAAGGGGGGATACAAAAAATAGGGAGAGAAAACTCTGAAGGAAATTCAAGAAGGGGAAAAAGCTAAGACTATGTTAAGAACTCTATTGAACTAAATTACCTTAATTCTTTATATGACCATGTGTACAAAATAAGTGTTGATAAATAATAAACTGAATTTTTCTGTGGATGTAGGCTTATTAGCTGAACCACATTATATATTGAGTTGTTTTCATTTATATTTGAGTGATGATTCCCTGTATTATAATCTTTCTGTATTAATTACACTTGGAGTATTGTCATATTTAAACAACTTAAGTATTTGGTTGTGATTGACCACCAAAAATGGTCGTCACAATTTGGCGCTAGAAACAGGGAACGCATAAAGGATTTATCCTACCTTGTATCACAATTTTGGTTTTATTTCCATCACAATTTTGTTCTATGTATCATTTCAAAGCATCTACTGTATCATTTTACCATTTAAAATGTCATTTTTCGACAAATTAAATTTTGGTTGTTGTCGATCATAAAGAAATAAGAAACCTAAAGAATAAAGAAGGTGGGCGAATAGAGGAAGTGTTAAAGGAAGCTAGGCGAACACCATTGGCACCACATTTAGCATTTGCATCGATGCCCCGAGAATGCAACATTCCTGTTTTTGAATGCTATGATGGTACCAGGGATCCGACCCCACATTTGAAATATTATAACCGAATCATGGTGCGTTGGGAGAAAAATGATGTTGTAATCTGTCGATGTTTCCCATCAAGCTTGAAGGACTGGCATTGGCATGGTATGATAAATTGCAAGAAAGTTTTATTCATTCGTATGCGTAGCTAATTCGATTTTTTTTGAAGCGTACATGTACAACAGACCTGTTGACTTAGGATTGGATAGATTATATTCACTCGCCTCATGGCCAGAAGAATCAATTCGTGATTATACAGCCCGGTGGCATGCAATCTGCCAGGCAATTGGAGATGTTGAGCCAGATGCTGCCATTAACAACTACAAGTGGTGAATAGCTGACTGAAAAAGTCAGCTCTTTGTTGATATTCATAATATCAACCCGAAAACTGAGGGGAACCTTAGGGAAATAATCGAGACATGTGCAAGGATGCAAGACATACAGGGGCAATGTCCAAGGTTAGTATCGCAAAAACAAAGAGATGCAAAAAGAACAAATTCAATAGAACCATCGTCCAGGTCGGGGAAAAGATTTCCAAATAAAGCTGAAACTAGTGAACCAAAGCGTCCATGGATAGAGGGAAAGAAGAAATTTTTTCAGGAGCGAGTGTTTATAAAATTTAACACTCCATATATTGAAATTTTAAAAATAATAAAAAATAGACCATACTTCCAATGGCCACCAACAAAAAATGGAAAACCAGAGCACACTCAAAACTCTAAAGAATATTGTGAGTATCATTGCTATCGGGGGCATTCAACCGATCGATGCAGAAACTTAATTTTACTAGTCCAAGGGATGATCGACGCTGGAGAGTTAAAAGAATTCATTCAATCACCTGCACCACCATCAAGGCTTGATAAAGGGAAAGCTGTTAATATCCCCCACGACAATCAGACTATCAATATGATTTCATTTTCTGAATCAAATTCATCATCGATGAACGCAGCAATTGACAGGAAGCTGCACAAGAGATTAATTAACCATGAGGTATTTAAAGTTGCAGGGAGGATCACTGAAACATGGGAAGAATGGATGGCTTCCCCACTAACATTTTCAGCATAAGAGGTAGATCAAGAAGTAGAAACACACAATGACCCGCTGGTTCTCACCTTGCCTGTGTCTGGTTGGAATATCACAAATATTTTGATAGACGGAGGAAGTTCTCTTAATGTGTTGTTTTATGACACATTTCTGAAAATGGGATTGAAAGAAGATCAGTTTGAGCCATCTCGCTACACCATCTATGGATTCAATGGAGTAGCATCGAAATCTAGAGGATAAGTCACACTTGAAATAATGATTGGACCCTTGAATGTTGCAACCAAGTTCAGTGTGGTAGAATCGCCCTCACCTTACAACGCCATCATCGGGAGGCATTGGGTCCATCAGTTAAAAGGGGTTGCATCAACGTACCATCAGTACTTGCGATTTCCAACACCTCAGGGAGAAATGGAAATTAAAGGAGATCAGAGCATGGCGAGAACGTGCGCCCTCACGGAAGCACACATAAATCAAGAAAGAGCTCAGCAAGTGAAAGCAAAGAAGAATGAAAGGAAATTCCAAGCTAAGGAAGGAGCAATAAGTCAGTATTTGTCTGAAGTCGCAGCTAACAAGTCAAGCAATGAAGAAGGAAGAGATTCTAAAGCCAAAGGAGATGAGTTAGGAACAAGAAAAGGGGGTGAAACCTCACAATAGCAGTTCAAGGGGGTTCCCACATTCTTAGGAGCCCCCAAATCTGTTTTTTCGGCTGTAGAGAAAACCAAGAACATCAACATTGGAACGCCAGAATTTCCAAAGGCAATTAAAATTGGAACCCTGATGAGACCAGAAAGGGAGAAAGATTTAATCCGGTTACTCGAAGAGTATGCAAATGTGTTTGCGTGGAAAATAGGAGACATGCCAGGAATTGACCCAAGCATTTTTCAACATGAATTACGTATACATCCGGGCACCATACCATTTCGGCAACGGATGCGAAAAAAGTAGAACTTGAATATCATGATCCAATAGAAAAAGAATTGAAGAAGTTAATGGACGCAAGATTTATTCGAGAAGTGCGCTACCCAACGTGGATATCAAACATGGTCATAGTCCAAAAGAAAACTGGAGGTGTGAGAATATGTATAGACTTCACTAATTTGAATAAAGCATGCCCAAAAGACAGTTATCCACTCCCAAGCATTGATCAATTAGTAGATGTTTTCGAAGGACACGAAGCCTTTTCTTTCATGGATGGACAATCTGGATATAACCAAATTGCACTAGCCGAGGAAGATCAAGAGCATACTGCGTTTTTTAGCCCACGAGGATTATATTGTTATACGAGAATGTCGTTTGGATTGAGAAATACATGAGCAACCTACCAACGGTTAGTGGATGCAATCTTCAAACCTTGGATAGGGCGCACATTGGAAGTCTTGAGAGATTTACAAGACTTGAGAGATTTTCCAAGCTTTGCGCAAATACAAAATGAAAGTTAATCCGGAAAAATGCATTTTTGGAGTTACATCAGGGAAGTTTTTGGGTTATCTAGTTACGGAAAAGGGAATTGAAGTCGATCCAGCGAAAATACAGGCTATCGTAAACATGCCATCCCCAAGAAATGTTAAGGAGGTACAGAAACTGAACGGATGCTTGGCAGCGCTTAACAGATTCATTGCAAGGTCATCGGATAAGTGCAAACCATTTTTTGATAATCTGAAGAAGGAAGCAAGTTTATGTGGAATGAAAACTACGAACAAGCCTTTCAAAACATCAAAATATATCTTGCAACTTTACCCGCATTGCAGAAACCGCAGCCTGAAGATATCTTGGCCTTATATATAGCTGCAAAAGAAGATGCAGTGAGCGCAGTACTGGTACGAACAAATGATAAAGTGGAAAAACCAATCTACTACATTAGAAAAACTTTCAACCTTGCGGAGAGGAACTATACCAAGATTTAACAGTTAATATTAGCACTGGTATTTGCCACGCAGAAGCTGTGCACATATTTTCTAACGCACTATGTACAAATACCAAGCAAGGCTCCACTGGAAATCAGTGTTAAAAAATGCAGGAAAAGTGGGTAGAATTGCAAAGTGGAATGCACAGTTGGAACAATTTCACATTCTTTTTGAAATGCAAACTGCTCAAAAATCTCAAGTTTTGGCAGATTTTCTTGCAGATTTGCCATTAGACGATGATTTTGAAATCCATGGGTTACCAGGAATGGAAGAGGATGACTCTCGGGACATTTTAGACTCTATAAATTCTCAGAGATGGGAAGTTTTTGTTGATGGAACCCGAAATAAAGAGGGGGAAGGAATCAGTATTGTAATAACAACACCCATGGGAGAACGATTGATACATGCTTTTCGTTTAGAATTTGGAGAGCACACCAACAATATAGTAGAATACGAGGCTGTGATTCATGTCCTCCGGTTAATTATTGAACTAGGAATTACCGATGTACGGTTGACAAGTGACTCACAATTGATAATCCGACAAGTTGAGCTAAAATATCAAGCAATTGATAAAGACTTGATTCAATACAAAGGCCTCGTACAAATGTTAGCGTCCCAAGTTCCAAACATCACTTTTCGCCATTTGTCCAGAATAAGAATCGTCATGCAGATGCGTTAGCATTTATCTCCTCAATGATCAAAGATCCGAACACATCTGCCGTCAAAATTGGGCGTATTTATGAACCATCAATTAAAATATGGACAGTTGAGAATATGGAAGATGATATAAGTGAATATCTTGAGGATCCAGCCACAAAGAATGACGCAAATATAACCCAAAAACCAAAGGATAGGTGTGTAGAAGAAGATTGGAGGATTGCATTGCATCATTACTTGCTAAAACAAATATTGCCAGCGAACGCCAAGGAAGCAAGGAAAATACAATCAAAGTCTGTTAACTATCAATTAAGGGATGGTATTTTGTACCGAAAGCTCTTCATGGGACCATTACTTCAGTGTGTATCACGGCCAGAAGGACATCGAATTTTAACAAATATATATTATGGAGACGCTGGGAATCATAGCGGAAGACGATCATTGGCCCTCAAGGCAAAAAACGCAGGGGTACTATTGGGTCACAATGCAAAAGGATGCTGAGATATGGTCAAAAGATGCGAAGAATATCAACGTTTTTCTAAGAAAATCAGAGCGCTGGCAACAGAACTCAATTCAATACTTAGTCCATGGCCATTTGCAAAGTGGGGAGTAGATACTGTCGGACCTCTACCTGAAGGAACGCGAAAAAGGAAATACCTAATTGTAGCAACAGATTATTTCACCAAGTGGGTGGAAGATAGGGAACTTGCGCACATTAGAGACTCAGATGTGTTCAAATTCTTGTTTGAAGACATAATTTGTAGGTTTGGAATCCCAATGGAAATAGTTCCAGAAAATGGACAACAGCTGCAGGGAAAAAATATTAACATGCTTTTTGAAGCCTTTAATATCCAAAGCAGAAAGTCAACTCCACTTTACCCCCAGAGCAATGGGCAGGCTGAAGCTACAAACAAGACAATTGCACTTAATCTCAAAAAGACTCTGGAAAGGCATCACAAGCGATGGTGTGAGCAACTTCATAACACTCTATGGGCCTATCGCACCACAAGGAGATCTGCCACTGGAGAGTCACCATTCATACTTACCTATGGGGCAGAAGCGGTCATACCAACGGAGATAATATTACCAACTACCAAGACAGATGCATGGGAAAGGAATTTAAATGAAGATTTAATGCTTGAAAATTGGATGATCTAGAAGAAAGAAGAAAAGTTGCATTACAAAAGATGGAGAATTATCAAAGAAAGTTAGCAAGCGAATATGAAAAAAAAAGTAAAGCTGCGCCATTTTGTTGAAGGACAGTACGTACTGCGACAAATTCCGGAATATCAAAAGAAAAAAAAAAACAGGAAAGTTTGCACCCAATTGGGGAGGTCCTTATATCATACAGGACATTACGGGTCAAGGATCCTATTATTTGCGAAATATGGATGGAGAAGTTTTGCAACATCCTTGGAATGCGCAATATCTTAAACCATATTATCCATAATTTTCTATGCTATCGTAGAGAAATTTGTGTTCATACGGGGTAAAGCAAATAAAGGCAAAATCTCATAGGAGACCCATGTAAAAGTCTTAAATACTGACTATTGGGTACATCCGCTAACAAGAGATACCCTACATGGCATTAATTATTCTATCAAGTAACAGGGGCCACATAGGTAATTTCCTCTTGGCCAGAGAGAAATTACTATGTGAAGCGCACCCTCAAAAGGAGCCCAAGGTACAATAAATCCTTGAGGTTTCAAATTATATACTCATTAATCAATTTATCTTATGATTTTATTGCAGGAACAAAAGTAAAATGTCAAAGGTATGAAAAGAATATCAGAAAATAATTATTTTTATTTATATGTCATCACAGTTTACAAGAACAAAAATGATAAGCAACAAGATACAAGAAGAAATTTTAAGGAGCAAGATCAGGGGTAGGAGCTGGGTCAACACTTGAAGCGGGATCAGAAGTTGAAGCAGGATTAGCACGGGGAGGAGTAGCACGGGGGGCAGGCTCGGGAACCACCCTGCGTGGATAGGTTTTGGTCCAACCATCCTTCGCAACTCTATCAAGAGTATTATTAATTTCCAGAGCAATACCCCGTTTCGTTTCAACTTTCATGTACTCCATCTTCTCACGTGAAGCAATAAGCGTATCCTCGTACGTTTTTATCTTAACATCGGATAATGAATCCCTACTCTCAGCCAAAGAAGCTTGATTCTTCCAGTACGCAAGCTTTTCCTCCACCGCGGCCAAGTCATCAGAGTAGCATTTGACAGCAGTTTGCCAATTAACATCTGCTTCTTCTGCCTTGGAAGTAATCTGAGTAACTCGGTCTTGCGCCTCAACCAATTTAGTTGTAGCTTCCCCAAGTTGCTTATTGGCCTCCTTCAGCTTGTCATTAACTTCAGAAAGATCCTTCTCAACCTTAGCATACAAAAGCTTAACTTTCTTCAGATCCTTATCATACTCCTCAGCTTTGGCAGCTGCTCTCTTAAACTTTCCTTCAAAATCTACATAGAAAATAAAAGATTGTTAGACTATGTAAAAAATAAGTAAGAATAACTTTTTGATACAAGATAAACTACCTATAGCAAGGGACTTAAACTTCTGTAAATCCTGGACATTTTTGTCATTAGAAAGATCAAGAAACTTAAATTCACTCAGAAGTTTAGCATAATCTCTCGTGGATTGCTCGAGATCTTGTTTATATTGTGCAATCTCAACTTCATCCGCTAATCCTCTATCTCGCATCAAATTAATCTTCTCAGTGCGTTTATCAAGCTCTTTATGTAAACGCTGAATATCAATATCTCGATAAATGATTTTATCTGAGAGGATACGGACTTGACTTTGAGCTTCCCAAAGAGCTTTTCCTCTAGCATGAGAATCTGCAGCTGCGTTATCTCTTTCTTTGATGAGCTGCGCCACAAAAGTTGAATGTCTGGAATCATGCTGCGACCTAGACCGAGAAAATTCAGCAAGGATATTTTTGCGCTCTACACAAATCTTTCGATTTTCCTCTTCTAATTTTTCTACTTTCACCATAGTCTCAGCAACGCTATCATTATTACATAAAATAGCAGCATCAAATTCCCCCTCTTTGCTAACAAAGTCTTTTTTCGAAGATGCATACTCTGTCGAGAGTTTTTTATACGCACTGAGAATTGTATTCCTCTCATCCACCAGTTTATTGAAATTCTCCTTGACCTTTACATTCTCCTAGGTGACTTTCATTACGTGCCCATGTAAAGACGTGGCTCTAGCCCGAAGTTTAACAACAAGATTTGAATCCCCCTCTGATCCCATAAAGAATTTCAGAAATATGTGCTAAAAAATAAAATAAAATAACATAGGAAATGAAGTATTGTAACATTGGCTTTGAAGAGTAGACAGCTGCTGTCGGAGCTCTTTATTCTCCTGTTTTAACTCAGCAGCACCACCCTCCGACAGTAGAAGGCGAAGTAAATCAGCCTCCGCTCTGACTTCAGCAAGTTCTTCCTCAGCACTACTGATTTTATCCTCCATCATCAGTGAACGAGCTTGGAAGAACTTGTACGCAATCAGAAAGCAACTCTCATTATAAGCAAGCTGTGAAATCAAAGATAAGCATTAGAGTAGGAAATAAAGAAATAAGAGTCAATGAATAAACAAATTATGAGAACATATCTGCATAAGAGCCTGCTGCGGACGGGCATATACAGCTTCATCTTCCACTGCAAGGACCTCGGCAAGGGTGGAGGGCACCTCGACGTCGAAAGGCCAAGCTTCACTTGCATTATCCTTTGACCAAGCCTTCATCACCTTATCGAAAGGAACGGAATGCATGTCCACTCGCAATTTGGCCATAGAAGCGGAATCAGTAGGCTTGGGCTGAGCATTGCTAGGAATAAGAAGCAGGTCCATCTCCTTGAACCAGTCGAACGCATCTTCTTCTCTTCCAACGAGATTATCAACGTCGCAGACGCTCTTTCACTTTTCACTACGAGAAGCCCTCTCCCCACTAGCAACTGAAGCAGTATACACTTCTTCCTCAGAACAGGAGACTAACCTTTCTGCGCTCCCAAAAGCACCTACTGCGTTTTCCTCAAGGGAAGAATCAGCCGTATTGGCAACCGGGGCGGGGGAAGGATTTGCTACGTTAGTAACTACGTCTTCCTCGGTAGAAGCATGTTCAAATTCTGTTTCGACTATAGTCTCCAGCCTGGCAGGAACATACTCAATCACAGCTCCGTTCAACTCTGTCAGGGGCGCATCCTGCTCCTTGTCAGTCAAATCATCCACGAACTCAGAAAGAACGACGTCATCGACGTGAAACAAAGGAGAATGAGATAGAAAATAAGAAAGGACGGAGCTCGCATCCAGAGGAGATTCAGTATCCGCTGCTTGGGGGGCTTCAGTTGCAACATCACCCAAGGCAGCATGACGAGAAGCTATTGGAGTTACGTTCTGCACCATGCCGCCTTCTATCATCAAAATAGGCTGGCTAGGAGGAGGATTAGCTTTAGCCACCTTCTTGGAAGAAGCATGAGGTGTAGCCTTTATTTTCTTCTGACCCTGTTAACATTTTCAAGTAAGTTAACAACACGCGATTCAAACATTCTGAGTACCTTGTCAATACAAGACGGAGCAGTACCTTGTCAGGTGGAGGAGTAGCTTTATGCTTGGTGCCTACATCAATTCTTAAACTTTCTTTCTCTTCTGGAGGCTGCGTAAAAGAAAAATTTTAAGAAAAACAACTTACGCAACACTTAAGATCAGGAGAACTGAAAGAATCATTGCTTACCATATCACCATAAGAGAAGTTAAACCCGTCGAAGTTCAATAGCCACGGAAAATAGGAGGGGAACCGTTCCTGAAGGCTCCGTACTGTATTTTCCGAAGCCTGGCCATAAATCCAGGGCCCTTCAATCACCAATGGAGTAAGATACCACCGGTAATCATAGTCCCGACGCAGCTTTTCGACCAAAGATTCCTCTGTTCCCGAGATGAGATTTATCTTTGTAGCATCAATATCATCCAGCAAATGGATTTCATATCCTCTCGTGTGTCCAGGACCAACACTCCAGTTCATGCAATTGCAAAGGAATCAGAGTAGGACAAATGGAAGTTCTCCACTGTATAATGGACGCGGTTCGTAGGATTAGGTGTATAGCATGTGAAGTTGGTTTGCCCAACGTTGCGCATGCTGCATTCATCCATTATTCTCCAGTTTCCATTGTACTGCGCTAGGACTTCAAATTGATAGGGGCATCGACTGTCATATAAGGGCAGCCTTAACCCAGCGTCTATTGCACCAGCAGTAATCAGCAATCTTGTGGGAGAATAGTCAAAGTTCAGAATCATATTCAAGGAGATCTTGTCTCCTTCAGGGGAGTTATAAAGGGAAACGTTAAAATCCTGAAGGCCATAGTTCCTTTTGAACTCCTCCATATCCATATTTTTGAAGCTAAAAAGCTCATGAACCCGGTCACTTCTGGTAGTATATCTAACAAGAGGGGGAGCAAGACTACGAATTCTCCTAGGATGCGCTGGTCTATCTTCATCCCTTTTCTTGCCAGCAGAATGCCGGTCACCTTGGGAAGCATGTTTGGGGGCACGACTACTATCTTTTCCAGACATGATTAATCTACAGACCAAGAAGCAACAAGTTTACAATGATGAACAGTATAAAATAATGGAAAACTTAACAGAAAAATCAACATGCAAAAAACTTTTTACAGAAGAATTCTAACAGTCTCACCAGTAAAAAAAAGGTGAAGTAAATCAGCGAAGATTTGATCTTGGGAAGTAAAAACCTTGATCAAACAAGGAATCTCGAAAAAGTTTAAAGAATAAAGACTTTAAGAAGAATAAGACAGGAGAAGATCAGAAATGCAATCAGCTACAAGCTTGGAAATCGAAAAGTAATGAGAAAAATGACAAAACTTCCTCTTAAATACTGAACCAGTGAACTGACACGACTGTAAAAAAGGAATTCAAAAGGCGTGAATCCAGACGGCGTGTCTTCTTGAAAACGTATGAAACCGTCGGAATTCAAATTTATTAGGGGCACAAAACCCAACGGTCATCATTACTTTTTGCCTTTTTGAATTCTAGGCACGTGGGAGAGAAATCCAAAATACAAAAAGGGGGCAAATTGTAAGGACATAAATTCATCAATTCCACGTGTTCACATCGTAAGAAGAAAGTATCACATTATGTTACACCGAGAAGTACAAGAACAAAATAAATAATAAAGAAAGACAGCTATAAAACATTTATCACACATCAACTGACACCGGGAACAGAAAAGTCAGACTAAATTAATGCATACAAGACACGTGGAAAGAGCACTAGAAAAAGTATCATCAATAGCCAAGACAATCATCTGCGCTCTGACAATCTCTTGCGCCCCATAATCATCTGGTTATCTCTTGCGCTCCATAGGCATCTGCGTCCTGCTACGCGCGCACTATAAATTTTAATCATGCAAGAGTAAATATGCTCCACGTCAAAGTCCACACGTCACACATGCCAACCTCCACATAATAAAGACAAAGGACCAACAAATACTCAATCCAAAGGGAAGCTGCGCATCAGCAAGCGGAACTAGTAAGAAGCATTACGAGTGGAATAAGATGAGCTGCGCCCAAAGACAAAGATAAGATCAAACAGGTTAAGTAAATATAAGAAGGAGTGAGGAAGAGGGACCCATCATAAAATAGAAAGGGGGGATAACAAAAAAATAGGGAGAGAAAACTCTGAAGGAAATTCAAGAAGGGGAAAAAGCTAAGACTAGGTTAAGAACTCTATTCAAGTAAATTACCTTAATTCTTTATATGACCATGTGTACAAAATATGTGTTGATAAATAACAAATTGAATTTTCCTGTGGATGGAAGCTTATTAGCTGAACCACATTATATATTAAGTTATTTTCATATATATTTGAATGATGATTCCCTGTATTATAATCTTTCTATATTCATTCTACTTGGAGTATTGTCATTTTTAAACAACTTAAATATTTGGTCGTGATTGACCACCAAAAACGGTCGTCACACCAACTACCATCTTTTCATTGTTAAAATTTATATTTCAATAGCCTAGACAGGGCTCGTACCTGCGACCTTCTAAAGAATTATATATATATATATATATGGTTCTCTCTCCTAAGGGGATTCAGAAGTATCTAGACGCTCATTTAATTTCTTAGTCCCACATCGCCTGCACAGCGAAATGAACTGTAGTTTATAGTGAGGGAAGTGGACTAACTGGACACGACCTTATTTGAACAGGATTTGTTCTATAAGCTTGTACCTCTGTAACCTTGAGTTATAAGGAGTCAGGAACCACAGAGTGGTTGATGAATCATATGACTGCACGATCATAGAGTGATTAATGATGTAGATCGTGTGGCTGTAGAGGATCGTTCTCAGCTTGGCCTTGGCCTTGGCCTGCTGTGATGATCGTGCAGTTGTCTGACAGACTCCAATATCTTTTTGTGGTTAAAACATTGCTACGAACTCGGTGAAGAGACAATCATCTGATAACTTCTATTCATTTCCAGAGTGATTACCACCAGCACAACTTGCATGTTCATAACATGGTTTTCCGGCAATTTTAGAGGCCTTTTATCATTTATAATTGTACTATTAACTAGTTGATCGATGACAACTACATATAACTGCTAGTTAAATGATTTATCCTGATGGCTTTCAGTCACAATTTGAGATTGAGGGCCCTTTCATCCATAGCTGTATTATTAAATACCATTAGTTGATCGATAACTTAAAATTATGCATATGGACTCATACATATCTTTTGATTGTAATTGTTTGTGCACAGTTTCTGCAACTTTCATGTCACAAAGCTTGCCGATCTAGAAAAGGCAAATTAGAGCGCTCACTGAATCATACTTTGCTTACAGATACACATACACATACATGATGTCACAAGTTGAGGCCCTTCCATTTATAACTGTAGGTATTAGTACAAGTCATGTTGACTAGTACATACTAGACAAATTTTGGAACCTTACATATGCATGACTGGTAGATACATCATGTCCGTCGATCGACCTTTGTTATGTAGTTTCGATCAGTCTTGTGCAATAAACATTGACTCAATAATTGATATCATCAACTTCATTAATATTTGATAATAAAGTATTACTTCTTGGATATTTCATTATTTTTTCTCCTATAAATTTGGCAGCTCGCCTATCCGCACAAAAAAAGAAAAGTTCAATTTGTATACACTAAGAAAAAAAGGTATGGAGAGAAAAGCTTTACTTGTAATGATGGTCATAGTGATTGCCTTGTTTGCGGAGCATGCCCAAGCCAGCAAGCCCACCTGTTACTTCAGCTGCCTTCGGAAAAAATGTAAGGGTCTTAGACATAAACCTTACTGTACAGCAATCTATAAAAGCTTTTGTTTGGCGCAATGCAAGAAGAAGGGTGGTGGGGGGGGAGGGAAACCACCTCCAGATTTTTTCACCGCCAGTACCGCTACAGAAAGGGGTTGCATCTTTAGTTGCATGACTACTAAGTGTAGTAGTATTCAAAACGATGTTTCAGCCATAGGAGGAGAGGAATTCCACGGCTGTGCCAATTCTTGCACTAGTGTCTGCATCAAGGGTCACTAAGTAAGCTCTCCTAGTGGCTGGGGAGAACTGGAACGCATCCCCGATGTAAGCATGTTACTCGGTGAACTATCTATATTTACTAAAATAAAAAACAACTACATCATATGTGGTTTGGCTTTCGTTTATGTTATGCACTATAATATTATTAGCTCAAGTGAGACCCAAATTCTGGATTATAGAACCATCCAAGGCGTCTGTTTGTGCAAGGCGTTGGCCTGTATTTGCACAAACAGCTTGAGTTTAATATCTCTATGGAAAACTACGCAATCAGTTGATTAATGTATTTTCGGTGGTATTATGTACGGACTCTATGGTTCAAGATCACTAGATCAGATGTGCATTCTGATTATTAGCAAACTCCAAAGCATCCGCTTGATATGAGCTGGCAAGAATGCAGGGTAACCTCTTCTCTCCATTCCTAAGATATATGTATAAATGATCAACCTCTGAATTAGCCTACAAAGGGTCTTTGTGGGATATGCAACTACAACATTAGCTACAAAAGATCGACCTCTGAATCATCTACCCAGTACAGTACCCACCATAAAAGAGTCGGGACAGCAAACCAAGCAGAAAACGTAAAACAGCAAAACTAGAAGGATATGAGAAAACTAAACTCAGATTGAAATAACTCCCCATCACCAAAACTTTTGAGTATCAATGAAGTACATGCCTCAAAAAGATAGTAACTAAGTTTTAATTAATGTTTGTTGGTAGAGCTTAATATCTGTTTTCCAGTGGTTTAAAATGTAAAACTCTCATTAGCCTACTGATCCACTCCAAGAACAACAAAAAAAAACTAAACAAACTCTTGGTGTTCTTCTAAGTGTTGGTGGCTCTGGTGTAAATCTGCTGGCTGGAATGAGCTGAAACCATCCTGATTAAACCCTTTCCTACCAAATCCTTGATTGCTCTACGAGCTAGGGATCCATTAATCTGAGAGCAAAGAGAGAAAAGAAAATGAGTTACTTTTCAGTCTGGATTCCACAAATACTAGAGAACAGTAACAATGAACAGGATACAAAGATATTCATTGCAAATGTTCTGACATTTAAACATCCATAATGAGATACGAATACTATGTTTTCACTTCTCATGCCGCTATTTTGCATATTGCATTAATAAATACATGAATGGTCCAGTTTCAGTAAAATTGGAGAGAAAATTCAGATGGAAAAACTGTTGGAAAATCATAACTAAGTCACTGTAGCTATCAACACAAATATAATTAGAAACTTTGCACTATCTGGAAAATGATAAAAACAAAAGAACAACATATGAGAAAGCAATGACAAAAGGGACCAAGTCATGGATAAGCAAAGAGAAAACACAAGAACATTTATTCTTCCCTTTCCCTCTATATCAATATTAACAGAAGAAATAGACACATCATTTGACCCTTTTCAAATTATAAATAGTTTTCTTCCACTTAATTTTACAATATAAACATAAATTCATCCTCTTGGAAGGATGAGTATTGAGCAGGATGGGATTCACTTTAAAGACATTAAACATACTACCACACCATTAACAAAATCAGCAACCAATATCCAACTAAGATAATAAACAAAACCATGGATTCAAAAATTTAAGTACTGTAAAACAAGCTAAACTTATGCAAACACAGTATCATTTTTCTACTCTGAAACGTCTAGGGTAAACGATTTACAAACATACAAGATAAAAGAGGAGTTGAGTAGAATAGTACCCTAAGTCTGTCAGACAAGACTGAAGGAGTAATAAGCTTGTATTTAGGTGCTTCTGAAATAAGCTTATCATAACTTGCTTGATCAAACAAAACCATGTTGTTAACCTTCTCCTTTTGCTTTCCTTTGCTCCATTTCTACAAACAACGGATTTGCAACTTTGTTTATCAGTATCAACAAAACCAAACACAAAATCCCTAAAAGAAATACCTAGAACAAAGATCTGAAATAAAAACAAAACAAAACCATGATTTAACTACCTTCTTCTTCTGCTTGCCTCCACCAGATTTGGCTGGTTTGGAAGACGGCGGTGGAGCCTTCTCTTTCTTTGGTGCCATTTTCGATTGATTTCTCTAGGGTTTGCTTCGACCTCCAACGAGATGTAGAAAGAGCGTTTTCTTCTTATTTGGAGGGTAGAGGAGAGAAGCAGTGAGAAAACTAGGGTTTTGTAGTGGAAAAACAAAGTTAAGAAGATGGGTTGGGCCTGGGTGGGCTCAAGCTAATGCCGGATATATCTTCATGTTTTAAAAATTCTGAGTCGACTGACTCTGCCTTTGAAAGCTGAGTCCGTTTCATTCCATTTCCACCGGGTTGTGTTTTTTGTGCGGATCACGCTTCAACCAGCTGAATTTCATTTCGTGAGTTGCGGATTTCTATCGTTGTCAAGTATGTATACCTCAACCATTAAAAAAATACAAACAAGTTAATAGCGTGCTAGGATATTAAAAGCAAAATTCAATCTCGGAAATCAGAAATAAAAACATATATTTATAAAAATCGTTTTGAAATAGTATCACCAAACTGACTTCTTACAGCTAATTTTTGGTGTACATCCAAACACCCTATAAAGACATTGTACCTCCTTTGACTGGTAATATGTCGTTACCAAAAGAAAGAAAGGCAATAAATTAGCTATTATTCTAAGACACCATGATATAAATTTTTATAAAAACTTTAAGAAGTTATTTTTCTTTTAAAAATAAAAAAATCGAATTTAGTTTGGTAACATAAGTTCAGAATACTTCTAGAAGCTTCTGACTTCTGGGATTTACTTCTACTTCCGGGGAGTAAGAAACACTTTTGTTGCAGTTTATAGTATCTGAACATCCTAAAAGTTTTATGGCGTCCACCTAAAACATAGGTAGCTTTCAAAAGTCAAAAGCAAACCAAAAAAATTTCACAAGAAATATATTATTGTGTTTATAAAATCATTATGAAATTTAGTTTTTGAACCAAAAATATTTTTCCTGTTAAGTTTTAGTTCGAAATTGATATTTGTCTATGTTCAAGTTATCCCAACAACCTTAGACAACTTGAACGCAATAAGTGAAAATTCAAAGTCTTTCGTAGATAACAATTGTGTTTTTCAATTTCAATCATTATATGTAATTATTAAAATCTCATGTTTTAAAATCCACCTTAATCAAACTTCTCTTGTGCAGTTGGTGAGCCTTATAGATCCATCAACAAATGGTCCACTACGATTTAAAGATTTGAGTTCATACTCTCTAGATGAAAAGCCTTTGTCGCAGAGGTAAGCTTACTCTCATTTATTCAGTATTTGTTTCATTGTTAATCTACTTCTTCTATATATATTTTCTATGTGCCCATTGGAATAACTAAAAAGTTAGAAATAATAAGACGTTTCACCTTGTTGTGTGGGATGTCATCTCCAAGCCAAAATTTCATGGTTGGGGACAAACTTGACAAAAGATATTGGAAGGTTTGGGTGAATCACTGTTATTTGTGTTTTAATGTATCTAGGGTTGCACAAAAAAATTGAAAAAATTGAAAAAACTGGACCGGGCGAACTGATTATACGTAAAATCGAACTGAACCATTCATCCAACGGTAATAAATGGTTTTAGATTAAAGATAACTAACTTATCTCGGTGTATCTCTGGTTTATCCCTAAAATCGAAGCGAACTCATCGATTTAAAACTAATTAACAAAAGTCGTCCATTATTATTAATCTTAGTCGTAGATATTTTCTTTTCCTACTTAAATACACCTTTTTATATCCTTTTTATTAGTTGTTATTTCTCTCTAATTTCTTCCTCCTTGATCTTTCTACATCTCTCTAACAACTTCAATTAATCATATAACCTTAACCTTCTCTTCTCATTTATCCCAAATTTATTTAAATTATCATTCTTATTATCTATCGCTATAATTTCTACTTCACTAAAAAATAACAAAGAATTTTATCTTAGAAAATTTCAATTTCTAACTCTTGATCTCATTTCAAATGAGCTATTACTTATTAATAAGAAAACAAAAGATTCTTCAATTTACATAAATTCAAAAAATTAAATAGATAAAGAGTTTACAGAATCTCTTTTAAGATATATATATATTGATTTGTTTTGCTCAAGTTTCAGTTGGTGGATTAGCTTTGTTTATCATTTTTCCTTCATGGATTTTACCTTTTGATATCTTACTATTCTTACCATGTTTGTCAAGTTAATTAAAAGAAAAATTTAAAAATAAAAACTTACCAAAGGCATCAAGTGAGATGATGAGCTGAATTGGGAGCAACAGTTGCAAAATAATGCAAAGAGTCAAAATCATCCAAATACTGAATAAAATATCTCTCACCAGCTACCGCTCAAAAAGTTCTGGGAAAATTAATTTATTTATTTTCTAAAAATGGTTGGGATTCCAATTCAAATGGGTCTGCCTAACACCTTTCAACTTAATTACCGATTATTATCATATAATCTGTTGTTGTGGATTAACCCTCTTAAGCTTGTCATCAAACTCTTTCCAATATATAAACCATTGATGTCCAACTGATATTAGTAGTTGGAGGTCTAGGTGAACACGCCATATTTCTTTAATGGCGCCTCATGCCATGTGCTTTGTAGACGCTAACTTTATCCACAACAAAGTAATCATCATCCAAAAAAAAATTATCGATCTTTGTGTCATTAAGACATTGACTAATAGTCCTAATAAGAAAGTAAAAATGTTCCTTTAATGAGGACATTATCGCTTGCTACATCGACTTTTTTCATAAGCTCGGTTCTTTCTTTCTTGATGTTCTCAAACTTTCTTTCAAATTCATCTATCTACTATCTGCAACCTTTCCTTATTTTCTTCTTCCAAGGCATCATTTTCTATCTTAGTTTCCATCTTTTTATCCACACTAAAAAAAGTTTCTCTAACAAAATATATATATCAAATTCAATATTATAAACCACTCGTCATTAAAAAGGTGAATATAATTTATTTGAATTAAACCCTTACTCTTTTGACATATCTATGCTTGTAGTTTTTTCGTTTCAATTGAAGTTGTCAATCTTGATTCTAGATCCTGGTAAACAGAGAAACATTAATAATGGTTCCTAATACAAAATTATGTAAAACAAGCAAAGCTTATACAAAATTCTTACCCGAGTCACTTGATTAACTAAATCCACAAATGTTAATCGGTTGAAGACGTATTTAAGAACAAACGGAGATATCAATCTTTCACACTAAGGTTAGTAACTAGGAATGAATGTTCCATTTCTATTTAATTTTTACAATCATATTCATTGAAAACATAACATGCGAATTTTTTTTACATGGCTTTTGTATATAGATTACTTCATCATCGATTATGAACAAAGTGTCGAAAGAATTATATACATTAATTATTTCTACAACTATATTGTATTATTTTAGAAAGGAATTTCATAAACAATAGTAAAAGCTAGTTTGAACTCGAATTAACTTTCAAATTCATATAAAGAATTCAAGACTGATCATATTTATGGAGCGATCCCAGGACCTCCCATTCAAGTTAAGTCCCATAACTGATCTTAACATGTCCGGTCCTAGATATTAGATAAACAAATTTTTGGGTTTAAATTGTTCTCAATTATTTGTATTACTAGTGCTCGATCGTGTACTTATTGGGTTATTTTATGTGTTTGTAGGTATTTTGAGAAATAAACATTTGTGAAAAAATTGGCTCAATAAGTGATAAAGGCAACCATAAATTACTAAAGGCACCCAGGATGGTTTATAAAGGCACCCCATTTCTGGATAAGGGCACCTTTCCTTTTTGGTTCAAAATGAGAAAAATGGCGGAAAAAATATTACATGTGAAAACTAACTAGATTTGGTTGAATTCAATTTCTGTAGAGTTTTAACACAACTGAATCATGATAACACGTTTAAGAAGTTCAACAATGACTCAAACACTTCAATCAGAGTGTTTTATGCCGTAAATCACGCCTGGAAAATCAATCATAAGACCAGAAAAGAGTTTCATCCCCTGTTTCGGATAATCGAGAATTTGAGTTGGTTTTGGATTGTGTTTTGGGTCCTTATCGACTTAGGAAGACTAGTTAGGGTTTGCTAAGCCTATAGAGTAAAAGGAATGAAGAAAAAGGCATTCAAAGGAGGGGGGATTCGAGAGAAAATCAGGGAGAAAACCCCCGAAGCTTCAATTGAAAAAAAACCAGAGATTCCCTCGAGATTTGAGGGTTTTGTTGTATACAAAAATGTTGTATCAAGTCCATAAAAGATTGAGATAGGTTGGGTCAAGATCAGGAGGCCAACAGAAGGAGAAAAAAATCTTCACAGGAAAAAGTGTTTTGTTGTTGTTGAAGAACACGAAGAACAAATGAAAGGCAACAGTTTCTTCAACCGTTTTGCAATGTTTATCTTGAACTTTGCAACATTTATCTTCAGCTGCAACAGTTTCTTCAACCCATCTGCAACGGATATCATAGCATCTGAAACGTTTATCTTCAGTTGAAAACATTTTTCTTCTGTAATAGTGAGAACAGTGGTTTGCAACGCCGTTACACCGTTGCGAACCATCTATGTTATTATTTTTTCTTGTTTTTACACACTTTTGAGCCATGAATAATTGTTTTGAGAGTGTGTACATCATGAGGACTAAACCCAACCATTGGAACAATGAAGGAAGCCATATTTCATGAATGAATGGTAGTTAATTTTGATTCTTAATAACTTTTGCAATTATTTTTAATTGATTTAGGATTTTTCTTAATTAATTGTGATTTTGTTTGATGGTGTATGATGGGACTTAAGAGCTTTTGATGCGCCATGCTTGTAATTTACAGTTAATGTTTTAGAAATCTACTTTTGGAAAAAAAACATAGTCAATAAAAGAGTTATAATTATTAAAGAATCATTGTAGAAATCAATCAGAAGTGATTTTGGTGGAATTCTAAGTTCCAGTTCTTCCCAATATTGTTAAAATCTTTTACTTATTTTCTAGTTTAATTCATAACTAGATCTAAAACGAATCTTCACAAGTCTCGGAGAACGAACACATTTTTACCACTTTTCTGAAACGATCAAGGTTTTGGCGCCGCTGCCAGGACTTGTTTGTAGATTTGTTTGTAGGATTAGTTTTTAGTTTAGTTAGTTTAATTAGATTTTTATTATTATTTTTATTTGCTTTATTTTACGTTTTTGGGTATTCATTGTATTACAGGTTTTGGATCAAAAAGGAATTGGAGCCAAATATTATATTGATTGATTAAAGACTTGGAGTCAAAGATAAATCTAAAAGAACGGAAAAAAAAGACAAGAATTTTTTTTCTTTAGTTTATTTTTTTATTTTTTGTAGGTTTTTATTTATTTTTCTTTTTATAAAATTGTATTAGGAAATTCTTATTATTTTTGTAATTATTTTAGGTATTTTTCTGTATTTTCTTTTAGTTTTGGACTTTGGACTTTTGGACATTATTATTATTTAAGCCCTACGGAGTGGTAGTATTGAATATAAACTGCAACGGGAAGGACGAAAATTACGATATTGTCTCAGCCCCTCGGGTTCGTACACTGACATAGGAGTCGGTGGCCTGAGTCGACTCCAATGGTTCATCGCTCGTCTGGAACGGGAGGTAAGATTCTAACCACCCACGAATCCCCTGTCAGTGGGTTTTCTGGACGCCTTCGTGTGCATATATGTTGAGGACCTGAATACGGATTTATTTTTCTAATAAAGGGAAAGAATTGGCCATACAAGATAAGGACTCGGATTTCATCCCCGTTTCCTTCTTGCCCCCTTTAGGAACACGTTACCAAACGCGAACCTAAGCCTTAAAATTTGACTAGAAAGAAACCGATAAAGTAACGAGCTTATAAGAAAGTCATTCAAAAGGGTTGGATTGGTTACTTTTTTAGCCTAACTCAAAGTTCAGGAAGATTATTTTAAGTAGATTCGAGCCGCCTTGTAACCCAAGGAAATGTTTCCACAGAGGAAGGGTTATCAAAGCTCCTTAGAGCTTATCATGTATCTATTCGACTTAATCTATTTCAGATCGTTCTAAGAGATCTGCTAAAATTGTAACTAGTTGCTTTTTGAAAGAATAAAATCTGGTATAAAAACAATCTAAGTGGAGACATCATACTTTTTGTTTGTTAGATTCAGTAGGTTTGATTTGGTTGAGTCATCCTTGTTTGTGTTTGTTTAGAACCCCTTCCTGTTATGATTTATTTTCTTAGAATTTTTGTAAATTTATTAGGAAGTTTTTGTCAGAAAATATCGAAATTGTATTATGAGGACCAATACAATAAATATCTGACTGAATTTCAAAATTGACATTATTCGTACTATCAACATGGTGCGGATAGTAGTCGGGACCACCACCAACCTTTTGGAGGTCATTGGTCATAGTAAGGTGATCATAATTACTATTCGTACATACACCCATCATATGAACATGAAAATGAACAAAATTCGAGTTCTTTGTCTTGGAGGGATGCCCTAAAGCAGTTGCGATTTAGTAATCATCATGAACCTATTATGCCTCTAGAAGAATCACTCAAGAAGTTATTTGAGATGACACATAGGTTTGAATTAAGTGTGAGAGGAACAAATAGTAGTCCAACTCTTTCTCTAGAAGAATCACACGAGCAGTTGCGATCTAGTACTCCTTATAATCCATTTGTTTCTCTAGAGGATTCCCTCAATAAGTAGACTGAGAATACAAATAGGTTCATATTAAGTGTGAATTAAAGTCTTACAAAGAATAATATTGCTCAAAATGATCTTAATTGCCAATATAGTGCTACCCTTGATGATTATTCTCCTAGTCAAGAGGACGAGGATAAAATTGGTAATACTAATTATTTAGACGAGGTTCAAACATCTTCATATTATTATGATGATGAGGATAGTATTGATGAAGAACTTGAAATATACAAACAGAGTGATCAAGAAATTGTCACTCCAATTATGCTTCATGATGATAGTGTTATTTTTAGTCAAATCCAAACAATTTTAATGATTATTCACCTATTCAAAAGGAAGAGGATTTGACTAGAGATACCACTGTTTTAGACGATGTAAAATTTTCTTGTTTTGAAACCGATAATGGTTTAGAGGAACGGGTTTATCCTAAGAATACTGTTTTAGAGTCCAGTGATTTAGAACCAATAGTCTTAGATAACAAAGATAGACTTGTAGAAATTTTAAATATGAGTGAGGATGCACCTCCTGATTATAACCTAGAAGAAGCAATTGACCATTTTCAGGAATCTGACGATCTAAAAATTAGAAAAATTGTGATTAGTCTATCTAGAGACACTGAAAACTCTAAGTTTGGGAGTGACTATCGTTCTTCCTGTGCATTACCTTTGACTCTTAAAAAGGTCCCTCACTTGGGGCTTGAAATTTGCACCTCTACCATTTTTCAATATCATCTTCAAACTAGATTCCTTGAGCCTGTTGATGTCCATAAAGAAGTTCATTTATTAGAGACTCATCATATGGTTGATGTGGTCTACCCAGGTGATAATACCAAGATTGACTTTGTTTTCCCACCAAAAAAAATTCTTCCAATTGTGGGAACGTTAAAATTTTAAATGTGTCAGTTATTAAGTTTTGAGACTAAGCCTAATTACTTTAGGAAATTAGTCGACACATTTACTTAAGAATGACCACCATTTTCATAGTAGTAAACTATGTGGGTCAAATCTGATTGACTTTGAGGATCCACAATTATTTCAGGTTATTATTATGTGCTTCTAAGTTCTTAGTTGAGTTACTTCAGACTCTACAACCTGATTCTCCGGATCCTTCCAATAAGGAAATCCAGCCCATGAAAACATTTTATTGGGACCCTTTTATAGAGACTGAACCTGAACCTCAACCAGATGTAGTTGTCTTAAACAAGACACTAGATAGGGATAAGGTTATACTTCTTTGTTCACTTTCTGGGCTTGATGCAGCTTCCTTCTATTTTGGATATCTTTATTTTATTCAGATGACCCACAGTTGTTCTGACTATTGATATATGATTTTATGAGGTGACTAATTTATTTTCTTAGTCTGGATGAAAACTTTAAACTTAGCACTTCTTGGGAGATAACCCATGCTCATGCCACATGGTAATATCTTTTCTTACTTTTTTCCTTCGATTGGTAACGGTTTCTCCTTGTTCATGCTTTTAATCATTCATCTTTAGAACATTGAGGACAATGTTAGATTTAAGTTTGGGGGTAAGGGAAAAACTTTTAAGTTGAAATATGAAACTCCAAAGTCTAAAAACTTGTGAACAATTCAGGATGACACTAATCATTCTAGGTAGATGGAAACTTAACTCTTTTTCTATATAAATTGGTGTGCCCAGTTAAATGGTCTATTCATAAAAGGACAGAGATCAGGTGTTATAAATAACATGATAGTCGTCACCATATCTCGGAGTCTATCTCGACCATATCACCTTCTGTTTTTATTTTTACAATTTTTGTATTTCTCTAAGTGATTTGGTGGGGCACCATTATGGAATTGTTATCGACGTCAGGATAAAGTAGAGTGTTTGAGATCAAGCCTCATTATTGTGTTTTACTTAGGCGGTTTTTATTTAAAAAAAGTCGAGTATTGACACTTTGATAGCAATAGTGTATGTTCTCCCTGTCTCCGTCGCCTAAGCAAGCGTGGAACGCAGGATCCATGAGAAATATCATATAAGATGATGATAAGAAGCATGCACTTGGATTCATTTGATCCAATCATGTTGTCAGTGCATTTAATAGAATAAAGATAATTATTTTATTTTCAATAAATCGATTGTTGGGACCCTTGTATATACCAGTTGAGTCGATATTAGCATAGGGATTAAGACCAGTGGGAGCGTATTTCAATCCATTAGGATTTATTCTGGCACTGACCTTCAGACAAATATGGGAAACATTCTTCACCTTAGTCAACATGCGTAAACTTCATTTTAACTATATCCATCTTCTAAATCTTTTCATGTGATTGTACTTTGATAAATTCTGAGTATCGTGGTTGAACGACTATCTAAGTAAAGCTTTGTTTTCTTATATATGAATTTTAGTATGCTGAGTGCAAACTCGTGTACAACAATTGGACTCATATAGGTTAATTATTCCCATAGCCAAAGAATTTAATATGCCAACTAAATAGCTTCTTTAGTATTTACCCTCAATCGTTCACAGGTAGGTAGGGTTTGGAGTAAAGGTTTTGTGGGTATACCTCTTGTAAACCCTCACGAGACAAAACTCATCCACTAGGGACACCTAGGGGTTTGAAGGCTTATTACATATGCTAAATGTAGTCGTGATTCCTGCGAAAGTGAGTTAGGATTTGTATTTTATTTTTAGATTAGATTTGCCGAGGACTAGCAAATAATAAGTTTGGGGTATTTGATAGACACATTTTTGTGTCTAAATTGTTCTCAATTCTTTGTATTACTAGTGCTTGATTGTGTACTTATTGGGTTATTTTATGTGTTTATAGGTATTTTTGAGATATTAACATTTGTGAAAAAATTGGCTCAACAAGTGATAAAGGCACACATAAATTACTAAAGGAACCCATGCCGGTTGATAAAGGCACCCCACTTCTAGATAGGGGCATCACTCCTTTTTTTGTTTCAAAAAGAGAAAAATGGGGGGGGAAATATTATACGTGAAAACTTAATTGGATTTGGTTAAATTCAATTTCTGTGGAGTTTTAACGCAACTGAATCATGATAACACGTTTAAGAAGTTCAATAAAGACTCAAACGCTTCAATCAGAGTGTTTTATGTCGTAAATCACGACTGGAAAGTCAATCATAAGACCGGAAAGAGTTTCATCCCATGTTTCGGATAATCGAGAATTTGAGTTGGTTTTGGATTGAGGTTTAGGTCCATATCGACTTAGAAGACTAATTAGGGTTTGCTAAGCCTGTGTAAAGAAAAAGGAAAGAAGAAAAAGGCATTCAGATTAGGGGGGATTCGAGAAAAAAATCGGGGAGAAAACCCCCGAAACTTCAATTGAAAAAAATAACAACAGAGATTTCCTCAAGATTTGAGGGCTCTGTTGTATACAAAAAGGTCGTATCAAGTCGAGAAAAGATTGAGAGAGGTTGGGTCAAGATCAGGAGGCCAATAGAAGGAACAAAAAATCATCACAGGAAAAAGTGCTCTGCTGCTGCTGAAGAACAGAGAAAAGGCAATGGTTTCTTCAACCGTTTTGCAACATTTATATTGAACTTTACAACGTTTATCTTAAGTTGCAACAGTTTTTTCAACCCACTTGTAACCGATATCTTAGCATCTGCAACGTTTATCTTCAGTTGAAAAGTTCTTCTGTAACAGTGAGAACAGTGGTTTGCAACGCCGTTACACCGTTACGAACCATCTGTGTTATTTTTTTATTTATTTTTTTACACATTTTTGAGCCATGAATAATTGCTTTGAGAGTGTGTACATCATGAGGAGTTAAATCCAACCGCTAGGACAATGGAGGAAGCCATATTTCATGAATGAATGGTAACTAATTTTGATTCTTAATAACTTTTGCATTGATTTTTAATTGATTTATGATTTTTCTTAATTAGTTGTGATTTTGTTTGATGGTGTATGCTGGGAATTAAGAGATTTTGATGCGCCGTGCTTGTGATTTACAATTAATGTTTTAGAAATCTACTTTTGGCAAAAAAAAAAAGTCAATAAAAGAGATATAATTGTTAAAGAATCATTGTAGAAATCAATCAGAAGTGATTTTTGTGGAATCCTGAGTTTCAGTTCTTCCCAATATTGTTAAAATCTTTTACTTATTTTCTAGTTTAATTCATAATTAGATCTAAAACGAATCTTCACAAGTCTCAGCGAACGAACACATTTTAACCACTTTTATGAAACTATCAGTATGGTCCCAAAACCGATTCAGGATTCTGACTTATATTGTGTTTTTAAATTGTTTGTTTATTTCCTTAATTAACAGATTTTGATATTGGCATAAGTTAGAATTGGAAAGTTTATATGCAAGGAACTATTGATCATGTTTTTAACTCCAATATATAATTGCTCATATTTAATTTCTTTGATACTCATGACTAGATCCTGATTAACATTTTGAGATTAATTTTCTTGACTATATTTAGTATCTAAGTTTATGCGTTTTACTTTCACAAAAGATTGCACATAATTAGTTGACTAATTTAGCAAAGTATATGGATTTGCAACTAATTAAATATGGTTGTTATGCTAGTAGGATATATGAGGTATTAATGTGGAATATATTATTAATTATATTTTGTGGAAACAATATTGTATTATTATAAATGAGTAAATTACACATGTTAATATGATACTCCCTCTGTTTCAAAATATCTGTCATCTTTTCCATTTTCATCAGTTTTCAAATTGTGTTCAACTTCTGTTTATAGTCGTATTATCTCGATAAACTCTCAAATATACCCTTGGATCTTTTATACTTATAATCTTATTATTAACGTGACCCAGTTTAAATTCTTAAATAATATTTGTATAATTAGGAAATAAATATGCTAATAGGGGTAATTTTGTATATTCCTCCAGTCTCCTTAATATTTTGACTTAGTCAAAGAGGACATATATTTTGAAACAAACGGAATAATATAATATCAAGAAACAGAATATAAAGAAACAACAACCAAAATTAATGATTTTGGAGGAAATTGAGCAAAAGTAAAAAAGAGAAACAAAAGATTGAAAAACGCCACCTGTTAATCTTAGATAGGTCCTCAAATCATACTCCTAGATATTATTTGAAGCCAACTTGTAGACTTGTTCAAACCCAAGCAACGAGTGAATGTCAACAGGGGGTTTGTTCTCAAGTTATGGTAACAACATAATGTCATAATCATTATCATTGATCCATATCTCGTTTGCATTTAGGGACTCACGTGGGGGATAAAGAATGACTAAATCCTCTAGTTCTGTAAATATTTCATCATGTTCATCCATCTTAAATTTGAAAAAAAAAACAAAAAAAATATTAATAAAGATTAAAAAAAGAATATGAAACTCAGGCAGAGAAGATGAAAACAGAGTAGCAAAGAAAATGAGAATGGTGGAACACGGATGCAGGAGGAGTTACATGAATAATGTACCACTGGTTGAAACAATTCCATAGCCTTTGTGAAAAATATCATGTGGTTGATCATAATGAAGATGAATGTGAGAGTATTGTTGAAGAATTAACTTCACTAGCAATGAAAAGTGAGGAATTTGATAGTCACTATGAAAACCGTGTAGCTAAAAATGTTGATGGAGTGGAAAGTAGTCTTGATACTACTGTTAATGGTACTAGTCATATGTTTGATCTCCATAATACTCACTTGGATATGAATGAAAATAGAATCACCAAACAAGCTAGAGGTCAGTTAGAACCAAATCAAAATTACTCTAATTCGGGTACTACATCTCATATTAAGAACACTATCAACAATGATAATCATCATTCACATAAAATTGTATCTGTGGTTATGAAGGATATTGATATGGATGAAAATGAGGGGTCATCAATGAACATTAGGGAGTTCTATCCATCAGAACAAAAAGCTGTTGCAATTCTGGTAATTTAATACTATCTTAACTATTTATGTTTCATTATTATTTCACTCGAGAATTTCATTACCTCTTCAAAAATGAAAATTATATCATGGAATGTTCAAGGTTTCAATATGTTTTCTACTAGGAATCATCTACATGATTTAATTAGAAACTAAAATCCAGAAGAAAAACAATTGCGAAACAAAAATTTCTTGTTTTAAAGTTAAGCCTTTATTGTCCCCTTATAACTATCCTAATTAAGCTTTCATTGATTCTGAAGGTCTGTCAAGTGGGCTTGTTCTTCTTTGGAAAATAGTTTCGACTGTGCAGTTATCAAAAGTCATTTGAATACTTTCAATGCTATCTTACAATTTGATATTAGCAAACCTGAGGTGTTGGTCACTTGCATGTACGGTTTTAGTAATTATCAAAAGGAAAAAGAACAATGGAATTTTATTAGAGATATTGGGAAAGAAATTTATCAACCTTGGATTCTCATAGGCGACCTGAGCATCCATATTCTAGACCCTAGTGAAGGCACGTCTTCATCCATGGATGGATGGGTTAGCTCTATACTTGCTGATATAGGTCTAGACGGTATCAGTTTTATAGGAAAAAATTATACCTGGACTAACAATAACTTAGGTATAGGAAAAAAGAGGTATAAAATTGATTATGCTTTAGGAAATAGTGATTGAAGTAGTCATTTTCCTAACTCTAAATATTTTCATCTCACTCAAGTAGGAAGTGATCGTAGCTCTATCATGCGTGTTTCTGATGTTAGTTAGCCATATTGCTGGAAAGCTTTTAAATTTTTTCTAACTTGGCTAAGTGATTCTTCTTGTTCTGTTGAAATTGCTAATGTTTGGAAAACAAGTATTGTTGGTTCTACCGCTTATCAACTTGTTAAAAAATTGCAGGTGACTAGGCAATACCTTTCAAAATGGAATAAATATCAATTTGCATACATCAATAAACATATTGATAAGTGTCAAAAACAACTCGATTATCTTCAGGACGAGAATATTTCTTTGAATAATCATACTCAAGTGGTTTCTATTAACACATAAGTGAAAAAATGGCATAAAAGAAAGTGTGAGATGTACCATCGGAAATCAAGAGATATTTTTCTTAAGGACATGGATTACAACACTAAATATTTCCACACAAAGACTAACGGGGAAAAGACTAGAAACGATATTGATTCCTTTCAGGAAAACTTGAGTATTCTTCTTACAAATAACTTTAAAGAGATAAGTACTTCTATTTGTCTTATTATAGATGAATTCTTGTTTATGGTGATTCCAACTGTTATTGCTCTATAAGATAATTGCAAGCTGCTAATAATTCCTAGTAATGAGGAAATTTTGTTAACTTTGAAGAGCATGTAGAGTTGGAGTGTACCTGGTCCATAGGGTTTTCAAGATGGGTTTTACAAGTCTCAATGGAGTATTGTTGGTGAAGATGTTTATCTTATGATCATAATATTTTCTAAAACTAAGTGTATCCTTAAACAGATCAATGAAACATCTATTTCTCTTATACCAAAGAAGAAAAAATCTATAAATCCTGCTGACTTTAGACCAATTGGATTGTGCAATACTTCATATAAAGTTATTTCCAAGATTATGGTTAATAGGATGAAGCCTTCAATAGAAAATATTGTTAGTCCTTATCAAGCATCTTATGTTTCTGGGAGATTAATTAGTGATAATACTATTATAGATCAAGAGATTATCCATTCTATGAAGGAAAAAATGGCAGAGATGGTTGGATGGTTTTGAAGCTTGATATGTCCAAAGCCTTTGATAGGTTTGAATAGACTTTTCTCATTTAGGTTATTAAGTATTTTGGATTTTATGATGACTGGTGTGAATTAATTCATCAATGCATAAGCACCACTTTTTTTTTTCTGTTTTACTTAATGAATCTCCTTGCGAATATTGTCTTCCTTCCAGAGGAATCAGGCAAGGTGACCCTCTTTCACCATAACTATTCATCTTGGCTATGAAATTTTTCTCTAGAAGTCTGACAGAAGCACAAGTCAATAAAACCATCAAAGGGATTAAGGTTGCAAACCAGGCTCCTGCTATTAATCGCTTGTTATTTGCTGATGATTGCTTGATCTTTATTCAAGAAGCTATCTTCTGTGAATAATCTTCTTCAGCTCCTAAGTGATTTCAGTGCATAATCTTTTTAGATAATTAATTTTGATAAATATTCTGTCTTTTTTGTAAGTACACTAGTAAAGAAGTTGCAATTGAGCTGACTAATATCCTAGGAGTTAGGACAATAAGCTCAAAGGAGAAATATATGGGTTCTTCTCTTCTGCTAGGTCATTCTAAACAAGAGGCTTTTAAGTCTATATATTAAGGATAACTTTGTGATGTGTGTCGTACCACGCCAAAATTAGTTATTACTTTCTCACTACTTAAGATTTATATGAAGTACGAGGTAAGAAAGGATTGTTCCCACGAGAGGTCTTGGTTGTTATATGGTTTTGAAATCTTATGTAAAAGGGGGGATTTTTCAGATTCAATGAAACTAATTAAAATATTTAAGAAAGTTAAGAAATTGTAGAAAATAATCAAATAGTTAAGAATATTGGTCAAGGTTTCGTTTTCATTCACAAAACATATTCTTATACTAATAATTAGAATTGATATTTAATCTCGTTTTATCAAAAGCCCTAGAATACCTTGATCGCAAGAATATCCCACAAATTTCCTCAAGTCATCAACAAACATATTAAAATATGTGAATACTTTCTGATTCTCGAAGAATGAGGGGCAAAGGTATGAATTCTACCAAGAGAACAACTTAAGGTGTAAAAAACACTAATCAAGTTTAATTCCCGGGGAGCATTAAGATTCATGAAATTAGGCTAATCAATGCATTTGAACGTGGAAAGTGCACTAGTTCAATTTAACAAAGGTCATGATCAACTTGGGGATTACTAAGATGTATCACTACAAGCAATAACCATGATTATGCTACTTATATTTAAGGAGTATCACTTTTCCGTATAATAAACCCTAAATTAGCTTTAGATATGAACGTGAATTCAATCAATTTGCAATTTAATTAAACAAACAATCAATCAATTAAATATTTATAGTAAATCATGAATAATAAATATGAAACAAAACTAATTTATTATTTATAGAATCATGTATTATGAAATCCAACTATTCTCTAACCAACAATTAAATTAATTACTCATAAATTGGAGTTTACACAATTGAATTAAAGAAGAAAAATTGCAAACCCTAGATGTCGAGAAATCTTCCCCGCGCGAACCTAAAAAAATAAGTAGAAGAGGTGAGAAAAGAACTAGGTGAAAACCTAGATATATTTCTCTCTTGTTGAAGTTGATCTTATATAGCTCTCTACCTTGCACAAACTCTTTTCTAATGATAACTCTAAAACCCTAAATTTCCGTATCTAAGTCAAAGTCCAAACACCCATTGCTCAAACAAACCATTGGAAAACATGACAAAAATATGCTAAGCTCAAACTCACGGTCACAATTCAAATCATAGAGGAATCCCACAGACTCATTAAAGCCCAAAACATGATTCCTAGGCTTGTCAGTTTCGTAAAAATGACAAAGCAATTCCAAGTCTTTCTACGAGGTATTTCTCCAAGCACTCATTGTGCATTATTTGGCTTAAGCATAGATGAATTTGGTGCGTTTCTTTAACTCTCGACTAATCTCATTCCCTTCAATAATGGTTCATACAAATTCCACATTCTATATATTTAACCTGGCGTTTTTGAGGGCGACGAAAAACTAATTTGGGGCGATTTTTTTAACCCAATTCCATGGATGTAGCTAAGGGATAACCTAGGGGTATTTAAAAAAAACTAAGTTACCCTTTCACTAATCAAATAATTACCATAAAACCTTTCACTAATAAAACCTAAACCTAAACCTATTTCACACTATTCTCTACCGATTTTCAATTTCTGTTTTCTCTTCTTCTTCTATTGTTTTCAAACTACCGATTGTGGCACAATCGAATTCATCTTCAACCGATTAATCGTAAACCAAATCATCGTATAATCATAAACCAATTCATCTTCGTTATTACAATCTAAAAATGGAAAGAAAGAAGCAAACAAGTCTTCAACCTCCTAATACAGAGTGGCCGGATTTTTCCCAAAGACTAAGAAGTCAAGAGATTGTTGAAGAACATAACGAAGAACACGAAGAACGCGAAGATGATGACCTAGAAACGAAGACCGATTCCGACAATCAGACTCTCCAGAACTTTGTAATGGCTCCAATAAGGCAAGGGTTTATCATTATTTGTGTTTATATTGATTCAATCGAATGAATTAATCACTAGAATATCAAGGGTTTTAGGTTAGATTTCACAATCGGTAGTTTCGTGGTTGTATTAAACTACCGATTATGTTAGTGGACTTCATTTCTCATGAACATCATGCACAATCGGTAGTTATGTTTAGTCATAAACTGCCGATTGTATTGCTGGACCAAAATTTACACATAATCGGTAGTTTCGTATAGGGTTAAACTTCCGATTATGCAAGTTAGCGATCCTCAAAAACATCAATCACAATCGGTAGTTAGATTTAGACATAAACTATCGATTATAATCCTGGACCCAAATCTACACATAATCGGTAGTTAATTTTTTTACGTAACTACCGATTGTACGTGTGTCCATAGACTTTTTTGTTCCATTTTTATTCACAATCGGTAGATTATGTAGAGCCTGAGCTACCGATTATGCACAATCGGTAGTTAAGTTGTTTTTTAGACTACCGAATATGCACAATCGGTAATTACGTTATTTTTTTAACTACCGATTATGAACAATTGGGTGAGTTTAAGTACTTTTTCTACCGATTATGTACTGATTAAACGGTGTCTTGTTGGAAATAATTGTTCTTTATTTATATTGTCAATCATAGAAGGGAAAGGCGAGCTAAGCATTCCAACGATACAATTCTTACGGAACCTTGTCGTGAAGGGGGTAAGAAGGTTACTGCTACTGCAAGAAGACAAAAGAGCGCTAGCGGAATTGTTATAACAGAAGGAACTCAACCAAGTGTTCCAAGAAATATAAATGAAGAAGAAGGAGAACCAAGTGCTCCACAAGATAGATACTTTGATGAAGGAGGACCAAGTGGTAAAAAAGAAGAAGGAAGTGGTACAAAGAAGCAAGCTCAGAAGAAAGGAGGACACAATGTCCCCGACTCTTTGAAGATGAAGGGTCTTCAAGAAGGCCAAATCCCTGGCCTTCCAAGAGATGGAGGAGATCTATTGTTTGGGTACAAAGACTCTTGGGCGAAAGAGATTTACTAAACACAGGTAATAATTATAAAACACCATTCTTAACATATTGTCTTTTTATTCGTAGAAGTGTTAACTGTTATTCTATTTTTTTTTTAATTCGTCGTGTATATTAAGATCATTTTAATGCGGTCCGTCTACTGAAACCTACGGCTGCACCAACAAAGATGAACGATTGGCCGTTGGAAGGTGAGTGCCAACGGTTCCAGCAAATTATACTACAGTCGGGGTTATCTACGGCTGTCGAGAATTCAATGTTACCTCACGACCGGGTGTCGATATCGGCCTACATGGAGAGGATGTATCCTGAGACCGATACCTTCCACATTCCGTGGGGAGAGATGACGATCACCCTCGATGATGTGGTGCAGATTCTAGATCTCACTGACCATGGTACGACGGTGAAGTTTGATTATGTGAAGCAGTTAAGCTGGGACCAGATTTATGTTTACACTGAGAGGTGCTTTGGATGGGACCGAGCGACATCCGATGAAGAGTTCAAACGGTGTGCTCCTTACAAAACCAGGCAATTCAACATGGTTCAACTGATGAAAATTCAGCTTGGTTTGATATGTACACTAGACATGGATCTATGATTACTTCCCATCCCTCGAGTTATCCAGAGAGAATCCGGAATGGGAGAAAGGCACACCCCGAGGCACAAAATACATCTTTGAGGGAAACCATTCAAGGACCAAGGAGCAGGAGTTGATTTCTTTGAGGAGGAAATTAGACTCGATGGCGTCCAAAGATGTTTGTTTTGATCCATACAGGGAAGACCGAGCTAGTGGTCATATAGCGCGAAGGTCTGAGTTGTCGTTCTACTATGGACCCTTGTGGCATCCAACTGGATATGTCATGTACAATGCCACAAGGGTGATGCGTCAACTAGGTTATGTCCAAGAAGTACCTTGGAGTCGTTTCAGGGGAAGGTTCGAGTTGGACGTGGAGAATTGTGTTTGTGGTAAGGACTCGATCACAATTGTTTTCTCTGGTAACCCGTCGGTTGAACATTGGGACAACAAGATGCAATCTATGATCAACGAGGGGAGACCTGTCACCCGAGCTGATAAAACAGATCCTGGCTATATGGTATGGTACCGGCAACATTCTCATCTTCACGTGATCCGTGAAGATAAAGGAAAGAACACCAAGGTGCCCGAATATAGTTGCATCATCAAAGACAAACCCTCTAGCTATGAAAGGCTGGTACGTAATGTTATTTCCTTTTGATTTTAGTATTAATGCTCAATATTTTAGATAATAATATTTTGATTGTTATTGCCTAAAAACAAAAAAGATTTGCATTTATCTAATGTTATTTCCATCAGTTAAGACGATGGGAGAGCATAAAAACCTCATTGACAACATCGATAATGAAGCCTATGCTAGCAAGTTTGGAGAGACATCTATGAAGTGGTTTGCAATCGATTTACTTTTAACAAGTTATTTTCTTCAAATTTTACATTATAATCGGTAGTTAAGTGGTTTGAAAAAACTACCGATTGTGTATATTCATCAACAATCGGTAGATAACAAACTACCGATTGAGTTAGCGTAATACAATCGGTAGATAAATATCTACCGATTGCATTTACCCCAGGAACTGCCTGTTCCTGGCCACTTTTTGTATGATAATCGGTAGTTTAAGAATTTCTTAAACTACCGATTGTGCTTGTACAAAATGTTGAATTTTTTTTAAAAAAATCGATTTCCAATTTGGGCTACTTATTATAATCGGTAGTTTAAGAATTTCTTAAACTACCGATTGTGCTTGTACAAAATGTTGAAATTTTTTAAAAAAAATCGATTTCCAATTTGGGGCTACTTATTATAATCGGTAGTGTAAGAATTTCTTAAACTACCGATTATGCTTGTACAAAATGTTGAAATTTTGAAAAAAAAATCGATTTCCAATTTGGAGCTACTTATTATAATCGGTAGTTTAAGAATTTCTTAAACTACCGAGTATGCTTCTACAAAATTTTGAAATTTTGAAAAAAAATCGATTTCCAATTTGGGGCTACTCATATAATCGGTAGTTTAAGAATTTCTTAAACTACCGATTGTGCTTGTACAAAGTGTTGATTTTTTTTTTAAAACATTCGATTTCCAATTTGGGGCTACTTATTAGAATCGGTAGTTTAAGAATTTCTTAAACTACCGATTGTGCTTGTACAAAATGTTGAATTTTTTTTTAAAAAATCGATTTCCAACTTGGGGCTACTTACTAGAATTTCTTAAACTACCGATTAACACAATCGGTAGATAATGGTGATCCCAAAACTTCTGATTGTTAATATTAGTTCGAACTTAGTGTACATATTTTTTGTACGCTCTTGTTACACCAGGCCTCAACAGTTTTTTTTTTTTTGAAAAAAATAGTCGTTAAGACTCTAATCTATATGAGGGTGACTTATTCTCATTTATGCACCTCCAATACATTTTAACTCTCCAACATCGAAAAAATAACCGTATAGATTAATGACTCAACCGTTCACGGTAGAGGAAGATTTATCGTTATGTAGGCGCTATATGCAATTCTATCCGAACTGAGGAGAATAACGTAGGCAAAATTGTGTAATGAGTATGAGTTATTTGGATAGTGTTCACGAATTTTTGTGTTGACACTGGGAACCCCAATAACCGTAATAAAGCTGATCTTTTTTTCGATTTCATTTTATAGGCAGAGAAGTTGATCCATTGAATTTAACTTATCTTGTCAATCGATAACGTTTGAGGGGTGAAACTAATGATGAAGTTATAGCGAGGTCTCTCGAGGAATGGCGACGATGGAAACGATCAAATTACCGTTACAAAGCTCATTTCAATATCATTAAGGTGATGGACAGATTCAACCTATTTAAGGTTGTCCACTCCGTTAAAGCAGAAAGGAATTTTCCAAGACAATGTAAAATAATAATTAATATAGTAATAGTGTAAAACGGTAGGTTTATAAACAGAAACCAAAACCTAATTCTTCTTTTTCTCTACCTATTCACGCTTTTTTTCCTTCTCATTTTCTTCTCTACCTCTACATCTACCTATTCTCAACTAAAACAGCCTCCTTTTCCATTTCTTTTCCTCTACCAATTTTTCTACCCCCTTTACTCTCATTCTCCATTGAAAATGGCTCCAAAATCTTTACCTAAACAATCAAAGAACGAAAAGCAAAAGATGGTGATAGAGGAGTTCAAAACAATTGAAATCAATTCGTCATCCTATCCCGATGAACTTCCCCTCCGACCAAAAAATGTTCCTACCCAATCAAAGAAGGGAAAGGAAAAGTAAGTTACATCCAACTTTTATGTTTTTAGTTATTACTTTGAAGAAATCATGATAATTCTTGTTTATAGACTTTTATCTAACGCATAATCGGTAGAAATTTGACGAGCTTTATCTACCGATTGTGTCTCTAGTTCATCATTTCTGAAGAACATCATGCACAATCGGTAGATAATGCATAATTTTATCTACCGATTATATAATCAGACATTTACTGAAAATATGCCCTACCGATTGTGTGTAATCGGTATATATTTCATATTTTTAACTACCGATTGTGTGCTTTTGTTTATTTTTATAATAGCTATTGTGTAGTTAGTTAATAATCAATGTTTGGGTATGTTCATTAGGGTTATGGATGAATATGATTATGATGAAGGTCTTCCACCTGCTCAAAGGGCTGAATTGCTTTCTCGTCCTCTTTTTAATTTGCCGAAAGGAGTTTATGATGTAGAAATATATCAAATGATGTTGGACTATCCGGATTTCTCAAAAATAATGAAGGATCCTAATTGTTGGTGGAACGGTCCTGACAATCCCTTCAATTGGGTTGATATTTCATCTTCGGATGAAGGAGCTGAGGCAGAAATGAATCGAAGGATAGCAGCTGATCCGGATTTTGATCCTCGACTCTTTCTCAGGGAGAAAAACTTCTCAGGCATAAACCCATACTATAATGAAGCTGGAGAGTACATAGGTCCAGTTCAGGATGATAAAGTTGTTATTGATCCTAAGGGGAACGAGAAGAAGAAGAAGAAGTCGGCTGAAAGTAGGACCAAGTCGAGAGTAACAAGGAGTGGAAGAATTTCATGAGAATTTTTATGATGTGTTTTGTTTCCTTTTTTTTTCGGATGTTTTTAGTTTTTTTGAACAAGTTTAATGAATAATATGTAGTAAGTTTATTGAACAAGTTTTTGTTCGGATGTTGAAATAGTATTACGAAGTTAGATGTTAAGTAAAATTGGTATAATCGGTAGATAATAATGTTTCTAAACTATCGATTACATACAGTCGGTAGTTATTAAATTCCCGTGCTACCGATTATCCACAATCGGTAGTTCTTTATGTTAACTAACTACCGATTATGGCAAGAAAAGTCCTGGACAAGAAAACCATTATAATCGGTAGATAAAATTGATTTTTAAACTACCGATTACAAAGTTAAAATTTTTAAAGTTTAACTCAATTCAGACTACAATCGGTAGATATAAATTTTCAATTCATACCGATTGTGAAAGATGGAGAGTTAGAAATTTTGGAAGGTTTTGAGAATTTAAATTTGGGGCGACACCTATAATCGGTAGTTTAAGTACTCCATTAAGCTACCGATTGTACAATCGGTAGGAATAAAAATCACGAGCCTACCGATTGTACAAAACTATAACTCGAAAAATCAATCTAAAATACTCTCGATTTCTATTCCAAAACTAACTCAAAAAAATTTCTAACACTAACTATAACCAAATTAATTAACCAATTAATCAAAATTAACACTAATTAAGCAAGGGTATATTAACCATTATAGAAAATATATGGATAAGGGAAGTATTGAGATTACTTCAAAATAACCTTATTTTGTTTTATTAGCCGCCCCAAAATGGATTTTGGTCGCCCTAAAAAACGCTAGGATGTTTAACTACAAACCCCACGCACACCATTCAATTCATGTGAATAACACCATTCTTTCCAACACAGATTTGAGTTCAACCCCTTTCTTATTTATGCTATTCTTTCATGTTTATCAACAAATCAATTCCAACCAGCCAACTTGAACCCATGTTCTGTATTTCAACATTGAACACAACGACAACAATCCCATTCTCATAAACCATTTGAAGCTCAAATCAATCTTCTTGTTTATCGATAGT
>JAJJMC010003761.1:13830008-13890218 GCA_023531435.1 Papaver californicum | reverse complement strand
TTTATTCTTCTAATGTACCTACAAAAGCATAAAAACACGTAATATTTGCAAAATCGAATACTAACTTAATAGAAACTAAGGTGCAATTTAGACACTAAAATGTGTCTATCAGTAATAATTGATAAATCTCAAATCATCAACAACCATTTACTAACACCGCTCATTCTCGTGTATTCTTGTTATTTATTTATGGGGATAATGTTATAGATATGAGTTGTTTGAGTTTTGAAAGGTTATTTTCTCTTTAGATGACCGACATTTCACAGCTGAAATCCATTTCGCAACTTGGATTCAATTATACAAACATATCACTAATATTAGTTGCTTTCACGATCATATCACTGATATAAGCTATGCCCAACTTGGTAATATACGGATGTACAACATTGTAGTTCATTTAATATTGTTGGGTTTAACTAGAAGCAGAATATGCATCTATGTAATCCTTTTCTGTACCATATACTGGATCTGGATCTCCTCCCCGAGGGGTTAGAGTCTTGAAAAATCAGAAATAATAATCAGATATTTCCCCCCTCTAAGAGCGTCCACAGGGGCGCGATCAAATGGGGGAGTAAAGATCAAAACCGATCTTTAGTCCATGTTTTCGAAGCGTAGTGGAACGACTAATTATAGTGGATAGTCGAAATAATCCATTGTAGCTGACTAGAAGTAGTCAAAATTATAGTGGATAATCGTTATAGTCGAGCGGGCTCGTAGTATACCGTTTGATGCTAAGCGGCGTCGTAGGAATTCGCCCAGAGCCAAGCGTTATTCTGGGACAACGCTCAGAAACACGGGCGGTAAGCCAGTAGTTCGCCTGATCAAGCGTTATTCTAGGGGTTCGTCTGATGAAACGGGGTACTAGGATCACGCTCACCACCAGGCGGTGCACTAGAGATACGCCCCATCGAAACGGTGTACTAGAAATACGCCCAACGCCAGGTAAGATCCTAGGACTCCGCATGTGATTTGGTGTGTTGTGGGCGTTACTCTGGAGCTACGCCCAACACCAGGCGAGATCCTAGAGGTCCGCTTGTGATTTGGTGTGTCGTGGGCGTTACTCTAGAGCTACGCCCAACACCAGGCGAGATCCCAGTCGTTGCAATATTTTTACCGTTGAGTGTACCGTTGTTGAGATGTTACCGTTGAGTTTACCGTTGACGTTGCAACGGCTATTTTTTACAATATATATGGAATACTAGTCCAATTTCATTTTACTAAACTCACTCATTGCTATCTAGTTAGTATTCAAAAATAATTAAGTTTTTTTTCATTTAATAAGTTTCCGAATCGATTAGAATTATGGCGCCATCAAAACCACGAGGTCCAAATTTTACTGCATTTGAAGATGTAACGATGTGTACAGTTCATTTGTCAATCATATCTCAAGATTGTAGTATTGGTACCGATCAATCAGAAGAAAAGTTATGGTCTCGCATATTATGTCATATGAAAGAAGTCATACCTTCGATGCCACAACGCACTTTGACCTCCCTTCAGAAACGATTTCAAATTATTAGTAAAGATGTGGCACTTTTCTCTGCAAAGGAGGCGGAAGTGGAACGTGAACACCATACTGGATGGGGCCCCGAAAATAAGGTAACTACTCATTTAATTTTGACGATTACATTAATGTTTCGAATTGTATATCTTCCACTAAATTTAATTCAAAAAATAGATTGCAGAAGTAAAGAGGCTTTTCAAGGAAGCTAGTGGGAAAAGTTTTAAACATGAAGAGTGCTACACAGTTACGTTAGATAATATAAAATATTCCAGACGATCGACAACTGTTTTCGATTCATCACAAGCTGAGTCAGATTACGAAAGCGGTGGGGACAACCGGGAAACACAGGACTTAAGCGTAGACGCTTCCAGTGGCTATGAAGACATAGGATATATCCCTAATACATATATCCGTCCAATGGGAAAAAAAGAGGCGAAACGACAGAAGTTAAAAGGGAAAGCAAAATTTAGCGCCCAACAGGAAATGATGGAAAATATTTATAGAGAGCAACAAAACTTCAACACCAAATATACAGAACAAACACAAATGAAGATGGCGCAGAGAGAAGCCGAGTTTGCAGCAAAACTAGCTAGGAAAGAAGCAGCCGAGGAGTTTCATATAATGACGATGGATTTCTCCGGGATGGATGATGTATCAAGACAGTTGGTCGAACTTAAGAAGGCAGAAATTTTGAAGAAAAGATTAAACCAACCATAAAGGATTCTTGGAATACCTTAAACCTTTGTGAAGGGCAGTCTTATTAGCATTATCATATTAAGTTTCAACTTTTATGAACTAATATAGTTATTTTCAGTTTATCTTTAACCGATATATTGTTATCTTTAAATGTATCCTAATTTTATTATAATTTTCAAAAAAAAATTTAAGATTAATTCATATACAACGGTCTGATTTTACTTTCTTCAAAAAAAATGACCGTTGGCACTCCATTTATAAAATGAACGTTGCCATACCCTATTCCACCACCATCACCTGCAAAGTCCCATCTTCTGCTTCAACAACACAATTCTTGAAAAAATTTCAAAAAAAACATACATAATGGAGGGTTCAAGCTCATCACCAATTACCAAGTGTTTTCTTTGTATTTCTGCTGGTCATGTTGCAAGAGGTTGTCCTTGGTGATGTGATTTTATATAGTGGTAAAAAGAGGTTCGATTCTCGAACTTGTGAAGGTAATGATTTTAGAAAATATAGGACTTAATCTGAACTAATAAAAATCAGGAAAATAAACTAGAGATGATTTTTAGAAAATATGGAGGAAACCAGGAATCAAGATTTCGGTTATTTCTAACAATTTATGTGATTAATCGGGTAATTCTTTTATATAAATTAAGCTCAAATATTGCCAAAATAGGTTTTATGCAAACAAGTAGAGGTAAATCATAAGCATGGGACATCAGAGGTCGTTAACCCAGCATGACCCATCAAACAAAAACACTACTACTGAATGAAAACCGTTTTTCTATTATGAAACTATGCAATTTTAACAAATAAAGAATTATAGTTAATTAATTAAAAATAGACTTACCACAATAAATTGAGAGAAAAACCTCCTCCATCATCCCAGTAGATATACTTAGCTCATGGTGAAGAAAACTTGCTCAAAAGTTGATTTCATTGCTCAAAATATTGATTACAAGGTTAAAGAATAGTGCAACAGCTGAACAGATACGTATATAAGTGTCACAGAACAGGGTTCAGCTGTTACAGAGAGCTTTAAGCAACAGAAATGTTCAAAATCTAAGGCAACATGAGCAGAGCTGTAACAGTGGAACAACAACAGTTAAAGATGTTGCTTAGTCGTCTTCTTCAGCGATGGTGGGTGAAGAACAGGGCCGGCGATGCACCAGCAGGTGACCGGCGGTGCCGGAACTCCACCGGAATTTCTCTGAATCGATCTCTAGCGTTTTTCCCCTGATTTCTTCGGCTTCTCTTCGTATATATAGGGTGTAGGAACCCTAGAGAGTCTTCTAATCCCATTCAAACTCTTTAAAATCTATACAAATCTTAGTTTTAATCCTCCACAGCAAAAGAAATATTTTCCGGCCAAAACTCGGATTTGAGGTGATTCTTCCGGGATTTTTCGTTGTTTTCTCGATTGATTTGAACTTGTATTGGTCTCTACTATCTTTTGGATAACTTTAAATCCTAAAACATCCCAGAAATCCGTAACTCATTGTATCCAGTTCTTTTCCTGTTTGGAAAAGGAAAACCCGATGAGTCAACTCGGTGACTCGGCCCGATCCAACTCGCTGGGTTGACTCGCCTGGTTGACCCGCTGGGTTGACCCGATCCAGCTCAGCCCGATCCAAGGGTGCCCCAATCCAAAGTGTGGGTGCCTTGATCCATTTTCCCGGGTGCCTTGAACACTTTTTGAGCCAATTTTTTCACAAATCTTTATTCTTCTAATGTACCTACAAAAGCATAAAAACACGTAATAGATACAAAATCGAATACTAACTCACTAGAAATTAAGGTGCAATTTAGACACTAAAATGTGTCTATCACTTGAGAAGGTAGAAAATGCACATTAACCAACTGCAAGGGGTATCTGTTTCTTAGAAAAGCAAAAAAAGGAAATACTGGATTTCAACCTTATGTGAAGTACAACTACTGTGGAGTTTTCATCTGGTTAGCTGCTTATGTAGCTTTCCACCAAGGTATTCCACCACCCATTCCACCAACTTTACCAGATGATGAAAAATGGTTACAAGAGAATCAATTTTACTGCTACTCATGTGGGGAAGCTGATCACATAGCTTATAACTGCAGAACCAACCTCTTACCATGCACAGATCCATGTTGTGATGGTAAGATGAAGCAGCTCACTTCTAAAAAACCTGAATCCATTGGAAACAAATACTACTTATGTCAAACATGTAAGAAGGTTAAGTTTCAATAAATATGTAACCAACTGTTGGATATGTATGAACTAAGATATTGTCATACTATTATAACTAGGTAATAAAGTAAATAACTTTGCATACATTGCATTGCATAACATTTCTGGTAGTATTTTGCATTGATTTAGACTCGTTCATATCTGTGTTGATGAAGAAGAAAACATTGGAAATAAACTAGGATGCCGCCTACATTCTAACGTTGTGCTAGCACTCCGCTTAAGTTTAGGCGAGGCGCTAAGACGCCGCTCGCTTCTAGGCGCGGCCCTAGGAGTCCGCCTGGATGAATTTTTACATTATTGTGACCGTTTTGTTACCGTTGTCAACGACTATTTTTTCTGTATTTTCATACACCTATAAATAAATGAATTTATATCTATCATTCCCACTTCAAATCCATATTTTTTACATAATGCAGAAAATTTCATTCCCACTTCAAATCCACATTTTTTACATTTGATACTAAATTTCTAATCTTTCGTTTTCATGTAATGTCGGGTTACGAAAATTTTAGGCTTAATGCAGAGAATTTTACCCTAGACGAAGATTTATCCTTATGTCGAAACATAGTCTTACATTATCCATCAAGGGGTCATGAACGTCTGATGAATGGTTCAATGAGCATGCAATGGTTAGAAGATATCCATGTTAACTTTTGTAATGAAACCGGTAACCCCAATAAACGGAAACGAGCAGGCCTGTTTTGTCGATATATGGAAATTACAAAAGAAGTACTAGAATTTTCTTCTTTAACCTTTAAGGTGAATGAAAGAAGAATTAGGAATGAAACTGATGATGAAGTTGTTGCCAGATCTCTGGAGGAATGGAGAAGATTGAAACGTTCAGATTTCAGGTACCATCTTCATTTCGAGATCCTAAGGGTGATGGAAGAATACAACCCTTTTGTGTTGATTATTCTCCGAAGATGTGAAGAACGTCGTCCCGGGCGTCATACGACCCGTTGAAGTTTTGATAATAGGTTTGGTTAAGTGTTTAAGTGTAACCTATTAATTTAGTATATTTCATCTCATTTAATGTATGCCTTTTTGATTCAATGAAATGATGTTACAAAATAAAGTTACTTCCGGTTACAACAAAACTCTGAAATAATATTTGAAAAAAATTCAGAACAACCAAACTCTGACAAAAGTTAGAAAAATATCTCAAAATCGGTTGTCAAAGTGAGCAGTTACTTCCGATTACATTTTGGACTTAATGAACTCGTAGCTTTCAATAAATGTGAACTCTTCTCTTTTTTCCTGATAGTAGTGCATTTTTGCGAGATCCTCCTACACAAGCATAGTAAGAAAAACATAATTCATCAAGTTTATTGTGTTGTTATTGGAAGATCAAACAACTGAGGTTATGTAAAAGATACTTACAAATTATTGGATCGATAATCCTAAATGGGTGGGGTTAAAGATTCGTTGTTGTATAGCTATATAATGAGCAATCCCTTTTCGGATAAATTGGTATCTATCATGAATTTGTTCAAGAGATCTTTGGTTTGGATTTCCATATTCTCGAGCATATTGGATATAGATCCTACCCCAAAAGGTTTCAGGTTCAACCTTTCCAGCTATGACATCTTCACGTATGGTTTCGTTATGCCAGGTTTTGGTTATAGCCAAGTCTTCAGTTGAATCAAATGTTGCCATGTTTGTAGGTAGAGTTATGAAGTGAATTACAAAGAGGATATGATTAAATGGAATTTGTAGAGTGTATGAAACTAGGTACCTTGGTATTTGGTAGAGAACACAGATGTATTTATAGGATAAAGAGAGAGACTTAACGGCTAGTATTTTCAAAAACTTACTATTGGCATGATTTATCTCTAAATAAAAAATTGGTCAAGATAAAAAAACTTAGTTCCAACAATTTGTAGCAGTATCTTCAAAAACTTACTACTTAGCAACTGAGTTTGTAATTTATGATCAAAAAATAACATGAGCTAATAAGTAGAGCTAAACTCATTTTCGCAGGCATCACGGCTACACTTAGCATGTGCAGCAAGCCTTTAAATCCCTAGGTGCCCCTAGCGGTCGAGTTTTATCTAGGGAGGGTTTGCAAGAGATTTACCCACAAAACCTAACCAGAGGATTTACAAAATTTTAATCATCACCAAATTCTGACTATAAGTGTTCGATCAAGTCATTTCGCAAACGTAAATGAGTATCTTTGTCGAATACTGCACGTTTGCGTTGGTCCATTCTCATTTGAGAAATTTCAGCAATGTCGTGTCTAGAAATATTTACCGGTGCACCGTGGCTGAGTTGATCATATTCATGCGGCCAATCACCGGGTAAACGCTCATCCTCCACTATCATATTATGTAGAATGATGACAGTTTCATTATATATGCTAATACGTCAGGATTCCACATTCGTGCAGGTTGCTTGATGATTGCAAATTGATTTTGCAGTACCCCGAATCCGCGTTCTACATCTTTTCGGCATGCCTCCTGCATAGCAGAAAATTTTTATTTCTTCTGAGAATCTGGATGTTTAATCGACATCACAATAGTAGCTATCTCCGGGTATATTCCATCACCAAGAAAATACCTCATATCGTACTGATTTCCGTTGACAACAAAGTTCACAGCCGGTGCTTTCCCGTTGATTAGCTTTTTAAAAACATACGAACGGTTCATCACATTTATATCATTGTTAGAACCAGGCATACCAAAAAATGCATGCCAAAACCATAGATCGTATGACACCACTGCCTCCAGGATAATACTTTCACTACCTTTGTACGCAGTGTAAGCACCGGATTCAGCCGATGGGCATTTATCCCATTTCCAGTGCATGCAATCAACACTACCAAGCATCCCCGGAAATCCCCTTTTTTGGTTCTCAGCAAGAAGGAGTTGAACATCACGCGTAGTTGGTGTGCGTAAATATTCTTTCTCGTACAGATGGACTATCGTCTTACAAAACCTACGAGTTGCTTCCAAAACTGTGGTTTCGCCAATTCGTAAATACTCATCTATTGCATCTGCCGCATATCCGTAAGCTAACATTCGAATTGCTGCAGTAATTTTTTGCTGAGGGGTTAATCCAAGAACACCACAAACATCTCTTTTTTGAACAAAATACTTATTTACATCTACTACATCTCCCAATATACGGTTAAATAATTGTCGCCGCATTCTAAATCTTCTACAAAATACATTTGGAGGAAACGTCGGGTTTTTGCTAAAGTAATATTTCCATAGAAGTTTTGCACCATCATCATGGCCTCTTTGTATTTTGATACGCGTTTGAGGCCAATTCATACTTGAACCGATTAATCCGGCAGTGACTGCTTGATTATTTAGGCTAATTGCAAGTGAACCTTCGTATGATGAGTACAAACTATTGTTATCATCATCATACGAAGAAGAAGAAGAAGAAGAAGAATGGGGAGTAATATAAGAACAAGAACCATAATACTGATTTTTATTTTGATAGTATGCCATTTGCTTTATGATGTTTGTATTATTGGTTTGTATAATTCATCCTTTTGAGTGTTCAATTTATAGGGAAATAAAGATAAGATTTTGAGTGTTGAATTGACAATACACGGTTGGTATTTTAATGCAAAAAAAAGAGTTATGGGGTAGACATACGCATGGGATAAATGAAATGTCGGTTGACAAGACAATACCAAATGAAAAAAACGACAAAGAAAAAAAATAAGACTTTTGAATTGACAATACACGGTTGGTATTTTAATGCAAAAACAGAGTTATGGGGTAGACATACGCGTGAGTGATATGAAATGTCGGTTGAGAAGACAAAACTAATCTAAATGATAAATTAAACGGTTATAAATGTAAGAAAAATTATTTGAAAAGACAATTCAAATCTGAGAAAATAAAAAGTTTAATGTTCAACTAACAATTCAGTGCTAATGAATAACTACTCTTCCGCATCTTGATTCTCCAACGCCAAGCGCGGGGGCATAAATGGAGGCATAGATGGTCTAGCATTATAGTTATTTGATTGGGTTGTTGATGAAGATCCCTGACCCATAGTGTTCCACATTGGTGGTGGCATATTCTGAGCATACGTTCCAAACCCAATGGGTGGTTGTTGTTGACGAAAATGGGCAAGTTGTGAGTTCAACATGGCAACCTCATTTCGTAGAACCTGTAATTCTACTTCTTTGGCAATGAAAGAGTCCATCCTATCCTTAGTTACATTTAACGTAAATTCACGAAACTCTTGTGTAAAATCAGTCAACTCTTGAACTAAATCATAAGCCGCGACCTGTGAATCAAATAATGAACTATCATTGTATACTAAAATGAAATTTATATCGTTTGGTTGTATACTTACGTATGGTAGCTGTTGTGGGGGCGGAATGGGTACATGTTCACGACGACGTTGGTTGTTGTGTTTAATACGGTCACCATCATAACCGTACGTTTCAACCTCCCAATCGACTTTCGTGGCATATTTGTACAGGTTAGTCACATGTCGCCAATACTCAAAATACTGATCATAGTTAACGACACGTACTAATTCACTAGCAGGGACCTGACAGTTTACGTTCATCTCCTCAAACACGTTGTCGCTTAAGTTGGAAATACAACTAGGGGGGTTGGTAGGAACGCCCCATGTTGGATTGTTCTGCCTCCAACACCGATCTGCGAGATACATGTTATTCTTTATCCAAGAAAAGTACAATAAACAAATAAACCAATCAGTTAACCAAAATGCAAAGAAAATAAAAAACAATCGACTGAAAATAAATTATAAACTCACGGTGCCTAGCCAAGTGAATATTGCCCTTCTCCCAGACAGCTCTACAGCTCTCCGTCCAATTTCAGATGCCAGGACGTGGTCTGCATTTTCCCATGGTTGCCAGGTCACAGAGTCTACAGACAACTGATTCAGATCAGTCCTTGAACGAAAAATATCAATACCCTTCCTCCGGCTGCCCGTCCACCGACGACATCTTGGCCACTCATGTTCACTCTCAAGCCAACGGTTCCTTGGCCGACAAATACCTAGATATTCGTACCCCCAAAACTATAATATCATTACAACCAATGGTATAATAACTGAGAAACAAAAAAAATAATTTAATAGAATTATAAATAACACTAACAAATTTACCTCCAAAATTTGGAAGGGTCCGGCCAATGACTTTTGTCCTCTGCCAGATGAGGCGAGACCGGAATACAATTTAGAAAATGCAGGAGAACCCCAGTCATACTGGTCAACTACATTTGGATCCTCAAAAGCAGCTAACCATCCAGCATCAATATAGGTTTTTGCATTTGAAAAGAAGAACTGACCCAAAACATACATATAGAAGGCTCTGGCCACTCTATCAGCAAGCCTACTATCATTGTTAGCCGCAGTCAAAGTTTGTTGATCAAAATATGTGCTCAAAAATTTGACAGTAATTGCATCTGAAACCCACTGGCACGGAATACCTTCTCTTTTACAAACCACACTATCTTTGAGTTCAGGAAATATATGCTCTCGGACATATTTCAAATTGAAACTTCCCTGCGTCATACGGAACAGATCTACCAACACCAATACTAATTCCTGTCAACATTACCCAATCAAGGGGAGTGAACCCTAGCTCACCAAACGAGAAGTGGAAAGTGTTTGTCGTATCCCAAAAGCGCTCAACAATATAGTCAATAAGTGCATGGGATGAATCTACTACATCTATGGACAGTAATCAGTCCCATCCTCCCTTTTCAATAATACTACCTCCGTTTCAGGAAAAGAGTTACTATCAATTTTTCAAATTGGCCTATTTTTAGGCTAAAATGAAAAAGTGATAGTAACACTTTTCCAGAAACAGAGGGAGTATATATTTGACCCTAGGAGCATGTTTAATAATACCTTGGTAGGTCTGAAGGATGGATTTGAGGGAACCACGATGTGAAAACTTGAAATGGGCATCGCTTGAATACGTTATATTGGTGGAGGCGTGATCCTCAGTATCTTCCACAACTATATAATGTTCCAACCCAGGAACATCGACCGTTTCTTCAATAATACGGTCGTCATCTGAATCCTCCACGAGTTTAGTCTTCTTGGCCCTCTTCCTTCGACCAACGAATCTAGACGTCACACTGCTCGACATCTGGGCAAACAATTCATATAACATTGAAAATCATGAGTAATCCCTACAAATGCAGAAAGATAAAAATCTACAATAATCAATAAATCAAGGAATAACACAATTACAAAAGTAATTATCTAATTACATAATCATATGTACCAACATACAAAAATCAAACATTCTTGAACAAAATTCATCATTAACAAAATACTTCAATCTCGAGGCTCCAATTGTACCAAATATCATCAAAATTCACCAATTGCAAATTCTTCCATACACATAGGTTTTAAAACATAAACATTCCAAATTCCCAAATTTTCAAGACAATCTAGTCAATTATCAAAAAATTAACCACAACCCAACTAAAATTAAACAACAACTTAATCAATTATATCTTCAATTCAACAAATTATCATCAATTTTTATACCCAATTTACAACAATCATAAACCCTAAAAATTATCCCAATTCAATAATTACAATTTCTAATACCTAATTTCATAATCACATGTTTCATACCCTCAAAATTATCTCAATTTCATAATCACATGTTTAATCATTCAACATATATAACCAATTTAACTAACAAAACCTAATAATAAAACATACTCTACATTTAATTTACAAAACAAAATTTAATTTTAAAAAAAAACAAAAGAAGTTAGAAATTACCTTGATTGATTGCGCTTGGATGTTTCAAAATACCTTAAGCGGAGTCAAAAACGTAGGCGGGACGTTGGGTTCTCGTATGGGAAAATCAGTGTGAGATGCTTGTGGGCGGAATATGGTTTGAGTTCGAAAGCAATTGGGGTTCAGGAGGAGAAAATTAGGGTTCGCTGCTACAAATAGGAAGATAGAATGGGGCGGGCTCCTAGCAGCTCGCCTGGAATCCCAGGCGATGCGCTAGGACACCCCATGTCCCATTCAAGTCACACACAAACTTCGCACGAGTGTAACTATTCTAGGCGCGATGCTAGTACTTCGCCCGACCAAACGCGATTCTGGGATACCGCCCGTATCTCTGGCGTGATCCTAGGATACCGTCCAACTACAAGCGTTACGCTAGCATTCCGTCCCACATCGAGCGAGACGCTAGGAGACCGTTTAGCGCAAGCGTTACGCTAGAATTTCGCCCGTCCCCCTAAGCGCTACGCTGGAATACCGCTCAACAACAGGCGAATTGTTAAGACACCGCCCGACTATATACGGCTATTTTTGAGCCGGATCAAAGACTAAATTTTTTAATCTTTGATCGTTTACTCTGATCGTGCCCTAGTGGACGCTCTAAGGATTTGGAATCATTCATATAAAACTAACAAGGTTGCTAATATTTGTCCCACAAATGAATATATTATCAATAAATGCATACGGTCGATCTCTTCATCCTCGTACTATAACAACAACATCGAGTAATTAATTTATTGGTTTTCAATATGGACGTATACAGGTTGATTTCAAAGATACAAAGTTGATTATTAATGACGAGTATAACATGATTGGCAGAAAAATGCTCACAAATATTGATCTTCGATATAGAGATATTTTTGCAATTAAGGAACCTTTTGGAAATGTCATTATTGTGCTCGTTAGCGACATGCGACAACTGCAACCGATTTTTGATACTCTGTTGCATGCTCAAGGTAGGTGAGACCTGATATTAACATGCTCTTACTCTGTGTTTAAACGATGCGTTCTCCTTGAAGTGGTCTTCCGACAGTCAAGTATTGTTACAACTAAGTGATGACAGGTCTGCTATTCATGATTGGAAATTGTTAAACATAAGGGACTACACGATGCTGACAGACGAAGAGAAAAACAACTTCAAGCATGATCTTCGCATATTTCTCACAGAGTATGATGCTGCCAGCTATAACCATCAATGCCTCAGAGAACTTAGGTACCTCGTTGCACGTATTACATCGATAAACAATTGCCAAACACCTAAGAAAACAAATTCCGATGAACCGAAAGGGTCACATGAAGTTGTGTTGTTGTCAGATGGAGCAAGGGTGATACTGCGTAAAAGTCTTTCCACTTAATATAGTTTAGTTAATGGCTTAACATGCATGAACCGTTGTGGACATTGTATATGCAGAATGAAAGAAATCACCCGCAGATATTCCTTTTGTTGTTATGGTGGAGTTCAATAAATATACAGGTCCAATAATGTATACAGGATCAAGTGTGATTCCAATCGCACCAATCACAACAAGTTGGATATCAACTTCGGGGCTAACATGCTAGTGGAATCAGTTACCACTTATTTTGGGTTGGGCAATCACAACTCATAAAATCCAAGGATCAACACTTGATCAGACCTTAGTGGATATATGACTGAGATCGGTTTGACATTTGTGGCATTATCATGCACAAGAAGACTAATAGACCTTCCATTTTGTCCCATGTCCAGTTTAGAGAGAATAACAAAAATTAATGGACATTTAGGGATTCTAAAAAGACGTCAAGAAGAGAAGCAGTTGCAGCAATTATCAACTGCAACACTATGTACCTAAAGACGTCTCTCTTACTTTGTATGTTTTTCATTTTAGAATATGTATTTTTATGTTTTCTATAGTTTATAGATAAAAATGTTCTGACAACAAAATACGGTGTAGACATGTCTGTTTTTTTATCGGTCCTCCACTGCTGCACGCCAGTTATCTAGTTAAGAATAATTCCATAAACAAGTCCGCAACCATATAAACAAACTCAAGCACTTCCATGAACGGAGCTGATTCGACAATCATTGAAACACCAAAAATCCCATAATGGCAACAATCATTGATCCCTTTAAAGTTTCTGATTATAACTCGAATCGCCGACAAATTCTTTAAGTAAAGAAATGTAATACTAGTAATATATAAACAACAGTAAACCTCATTTTTTTGCCACAAGCTCAATCTTGAATTTCCTTGGAGATGGTGCTCCACAAAACTAAACATCAACGAAGATCCCATTTATTGAAAAAAAACTATTAGTCGTCAACAAACCATTTTCTTGTTTCATTAATTTACTCAATTGGGGACTTCAGGTCAACATTAAAAATAGCTTCTTCAAACTGACATGTGCAATATCAAATTGAGATTTACGTACAACCTAAAACTTTTGCAATTTTTTCACCTATTGAAGTCCAATCTTGAACAACAAATTTTAAAGTATCATGTTGCTTTTATTTTAATTATTTGACATTTAGAACCAGAAGGGCTTGAAATTTCGAACAATTGTGCAAATTAATCACACAGGAATAGGAACACAAAAGAATATACATTGTTTAATGTCAAGCGTTTCTTCTTCTCTTTTTTTTGGTCCAAACCTTGTCGAAATCTCGAAATTTTTATGTCCATGAGAACTTCTTTTTCCAAAGATAACGGAGTTGGAGTCATTTCTTCCTTTCTTTGTTGAAGTAAACACAAAGAACCATGATTGGCTCTACAATTAAAATAAGGGTTCCGATAGTAATAGTGTAGAAAATTAGGCTTAGGGTAGCCACTCAAGTCCATATCCAATTAGATGAAGATTGTGTTATGTTAAAACATAAGGGAAATTTCTAGTCCCATATTGCTTAAAACTTGTAGGTTTTTCTTGTATATAAGCTATATGGGTAACATTAGCTTTTGAATACAAGGATGTGGTTCATCATTTCATTAGCGCTTCACACTAAAGCACCACACTTGCACCCGCACCATGCATGGCGTGGACGGATGGATGATGGCGTAACTTGGCCCTTTTAAGGGCGCACACATGCACTTTGTGTTTCGTATGCTCGTAGCAAGGAGCATTTATATAGACTTTGAATTTATACAATGTGAGTTCAAATAGACGGTCATGATTACATCTTATATAATCAGTTTAGATCAACTATAACAGTTATGATCTAACGATACTAATTGATCAGTTATGATCTAACGATACTAATTGATCCATATCAAATAGGTGTAAGCTAACATTTAGGATTTAACTATTTGAAATTGGCGACGGTTAAAAACCGTTGCACCATTTGAATAAAGTGATTGTCAGGAACAGTTATATCCTTTGAATTAGTAATGGATGTAATTGTTGGAAACTAACCGTCAACAAATGTGCTATTTCAACAACTATATAAACTCTTCTTCTTGTGGAGTTTAGACACATAAATTTTGGTAATTTCCATTGCGATTTTGAGAGTATGTAAAATAGAATTTATGCTACATTAATTTGTGTTTATTTTTGGCGTTCATCGAAGTGTTGTTGAAGAATATTAAAGGTATTGTTAAATACTGGAGACATATATCGTAACTTGTATCATTATCTAGGGAAGGGCATTAAATTTTTTATATAAAGAGATTACTCGCCTCAATACATATTGTTTATTTTGTTTAATTGTTTGTTCAATTATTCTTCTTCTTATTTTCTTCTTTAATTTTGTTGTGGTTTACTTCCAGTAATTGCTGACATGGCTCAAGAATTAATTCATGTCAAGTTTATAAAGAATCGTGGTTTACTAATCCTGATTTAAAATTATCAATTTGGTAAAATGATAATACGATTTGCATCGTATTCGGTGAATCAGTAAAAAGATTTATAACAAATAGTAAAGGAAGAAAAAAATGGATATGGATTTATAACACATTGGTTATATATACATGTGTTGTTGAAGATCAGTTTAAAGAAAAAACTTAACCCACCCTGTTGCGTTTGCGGTGATGGAAGGTAGGAGACGGTGGTGGAAATGGCCATGCTAATAAGGAACATCAAAAGATAAAAGGTCAAACAAACATGACTTACAGAGGGAAATACGAAACTAATAGGATGATACCATTTATTTGATTTGACGATTAATTTTTTTATTATTTATTTTTCTTATATAAATCAGCATCATCTGTTAGTAACAATATCCCTATATAAATCGTGCAAATAAGTACTTATTTTTTATTTTTCTAATTTTTAGTCTAGCTCCCTTAAATTTTGTCAATAAATATTCGGCTCCATAGAAATCATTCGAAGGCCCTATGAACATGATGGGTCAAGCGACTCAAGCCAAATATAGCTTTGGTTTTTTTTTGGCTATTTGGCTTACGTAATTACGGATGCTCTAAGAGCGTTCACAGTGGGACGAGGGAAATACGGATCAAAGATTGAATTTATTTTTAGTCCGGAAAACCAGCCACAGCGGGACGAGGTAATTTAGTCTTTGGTCCAGAAAATCCAATGTTCAGGACTAAGTTTACTCTAAATTTCGGAATAAATCATTATAGTCGAGCGGTCGTGTAGGTAACCGCCTGATTTCTAAGCGGGCGTATAGACCGTTTGATGGCAGGCGTTATCCTAGCGTACCGCTTGAAAACACGGGCGATAACCCTGATGAAGCGTTATCCTAAGATAACGCCTGATGAAGCGTGCGTCTAGGATCACGCCCACCAACAGGCGGTAAACAAAGAGTCCTCCTCATTCAAACGGTATGCTAGACCTCTGCCGAGTGTAGGCGGTATCCTAAATGTCCGCCTAAGATAGATCATTCTAAGTGTTGCTCCAGACGTCCGTTTAAGAGTTTAATCAAACTATAATCAAACTAATTAAATTTTAATAAAACTAATTAAAGTTTAATCAAACTAAATAAAGTTTAATCAAGCGGGATGCTAGGAGTCCGTTTGGATTTCTAGGCGGGATGCTAGGGCACCGCCCGTGTTTTACCGCACACACTTCCCTCGCACATGTACACAATCGATCAGGCGTAATGCTGGCGCACCGTTCCATCATGCGTTTGTCTAATAAAGCGTCCGTCTATGAGGCGTGCTTCTAGGAGTCCGTCTAGAATCAGGCGTAATGTTTTGTTCCACATCAAGCGTTCAGCTAGACGTCCGTCTCACGCAAACGTTACGCTAGACAACCGCCCGTCTCAACAAACGTTACGCTAGAAAACCACCCAACAATATGCGTTATCCTAGAACATTGCTCGATCATTTTAATTTATGGACCGTTGTTTTTGGGCCGGACCAAAGAGTAAAAAGTTTACTGTTTACTCTTTGGTTTTGATCCAGCCATCGTGGATACCCTAAAGTCTAAACCAGCAAAATTACAGACCGTGTTGATACAATATCGTGTTACCCAACTCGGGCTATTAGCTGGACAAACCCGTGAGGGTGCTCGCAAGTCGCACCTTCATTTCAGCACCCTCATTTCTGTTGAATTCTCAGAGCTCACTGAAACTTTTTTCTTCTATTTCTTTCTGCTTAAGAAAAATCGTAACCCTAGATCTAGAAGCATAATGGCGTCAAGAATTGCAGCAAGGTATGTTTCACGAAGGATGTCAAGTGGTGGAAGAGTTTTAGGTGAAGAGGAAAGAGCAGCTGAAAATGTCTACATTAAGGTATAAATTTCTGTATAATAGTTTGATATTCAGTCATCTTTTTTCGATTTTGATGAGTATTGTTTGGTATTTTTGTAAGATGTGTTGAAATTTTGTTGGGGGGTTTTGTGTTAAATGGGTTTAGAATCATATTTTATCTGTACCCTTTTTGTTTTTCTTCAAAATTTGTCCCCATTTTTTGTTTGATATTTGAGGATTTTGAAAAATAGGGTTTCAGATTTTGATTGGTTTTAGTTTACAATACATGCTTGTGTAGTTTTGTGTTAGTAGATTTATCATGTTTTTTTTTTGTTACAAGTATTAGACATTAGCCCTAGGATGGGGATTCAAGTTTGAGGGTCTGTGTGCTTAGATGTAAGTTGTACTCTGGGAGAGTAGATGCAGGAAAAAGTTATGTGTATGAGTAATTTTTGATAAAGAGAAAGGGATTTAACTATTTTGGTACTCAAATTTGGTGATGACAGTGAGAGTTGAGGAAACTTCAACTTTGTTATCTTGTTTATCATGGTTCTTTGTTTTCCAGCTTTGTGCAACATATTGTTACCTTTTAGATTGTGATGGTTTGCTAAGTGTGTGTGAGATGTTCTGTAACTATAGTACTATACGTCTAAAATTATTTGACATTTATGTGGTTGTGTAATACTTGGTTATATAGATTTCTGTTCAGCCAAGTGTTTGTAAAGAGATTGTATGAAGTGTTTTGTGTTAATCACTGTTAGTGCATATCTCAGTATTATCATTTTGTATTTAGATACTGAAACTTGAGTTTATACTTATGCTAGTTTGGTAATGTTTATCAATCTGGCGGCAACTTCAGAAAATTGGAGAAATTGAACGTGGGGGTTTCTTATGGAAAGAACATATACTTAATAAGTTATGCATGTAATAATAGGATACACAAAATTTCTGACCATTTGTTCAACTATACACTAGTCTATGACTCTATGCTGCAATTTGTGGTTTGTTTGCTTACTCATTTCCTGTTATCTCTTTTGTACTAATGTGATTGCATTACAATGCTTCAGAAAATGGAGAAAGAGAAGCTGGAGAAGCTCGCACGCAAGGTATGGTTGCTTTTCATCCTATTCTATTAATCTATTGAATGGCATAATGCTATTATAATTGTAAGCTTATTTCTCGCATAACTCATAATTAGAGTACGAATCTGTGTGGTGGCTTTATTTATCAATGGTTGTATACTTGTATATTGACCGAAATGCTTGCTTTGGGACTTCACAAAGTAGATGTCAATAAATTATGAGGAGCTGTTATTCCTTATCCGTCTATGTCCACTGAAGGTTGATACTTTCTGGCAGTAAAGAGTTACAAATAGTTCGTGAGCTACAGTTTGAATTAGGGGAATATCATCTTGAAAACTACAGAGAATAATGAGTAGCCAATGTCTGAGTTACATAGTTTTCTATTGTGTCTTGTTGTTGACTGAAAACTAGTTGATGTTTGTTACTTGAGTTGTTATATGTCAAATGCTGATATTTTCTTTATTTGCGCTTTCAGGGCCCTGAAAATGCAACACCAACCTCATCGGCTCCCGTATCTGAAGCAACTACTGCAGCTTCCACACCAAGTGCTGCAGCTTCCTCAACTTCGAAGACATCAACTGACAGGAACCGAAACTACGGAGTTATTGCTGGTGTTGTAGCTGGACTCGGTGGTCTAGGTTGGTATCTCATGGCAAGTTCCAAGAAGCCAGAAGCTCAAGAGCAGGACTAAGGATAGGTTACACCTAAGAGGAAACAGTTAGAAAGCATGCTTCCCTAATTTTCTGAACTTTTTGTGGATAAAAAAATCTGATGTCAGTCTGAAATTATGTATGTTTCGCCGCATAAATTTTCTTTTAATGATGTTTCCCTCATTTTCTGAACTATTTTTGAGGAAAAGGAAAATCTGATTTCAGTCTGGAATTACATCTGTTTCCCTGCATACCTTTCATTTGATTCTTCTCATTTCGCAAAATCCTGTATGTTGTTGAGGCACAAGTTTCCGGTACGGTAACTTGTTATTTTTCCTGGTCGTGAAGCATCATGTCAGTGTCACTGGCTGAACATAATAGAGAACTCCACTCTAAACTTTGGAAGAAGCCCAATGAACATCAGTGTGTATGTTCTCTAATATAGCTGGATTGTCACAGTATACACTGGAATAAACTCGGGCAGACGGAAAATGTCACAAAGTTCCTTTTGTTGCTGAAACTTTGAAGAGAAACATGGAACTCTCTTTATGCTAGTTCTAGAAAGTTGTTAGCTAGGCTATGTCACTTAATAATCCTAAAGCTTTTACTGTTACATGTAAGAATCCAAGTGAATAAACCATCGTAACACCATATTCAGGTTATCTCTGGTTGCTTATCAGGTAATCTGCCATGTATCTTCATTTCAAGATGGAAAAGAGTATCGACACAGGATCTTCATTCCAAGATGGAAAAGAGTGTCGACGCAGTTTGAGTCTAAGCTCCAGAGAACTAAATTTTTCTGCTGGTTGCTTGGTAAAGAGGTTTAAATATGATTAGGGGCAGCTCAATCATGTACGATGAAGTCCCTTATCATCCTTATTGGACTTGTGGTTGAAGATCTACAGGTCGTAAAATGGCTCTTTTTCTAATATATGGTTTCGATGAAGAAAAAAATAGCACCATTTACAGAAGCATATTAGTTGTTATTCAGTTCAACAGACGTACTGAAGCAAGTAAGGAGTTTAGGAGAAGAAAGATGTCTCCGGGGAGACAAATGATTGGAATTTAAAATCTTGGCAAGCTAAAAGGGCCAGCCTTGGCATTTAAGCCCAAGCAAATGGGTGGCCTCAAATATTTTCTTCTGTTTGTTTTTCTCATTTGAACCTGTAAGAGCAACTGCAGCGGTTGGACCAGACCATCAAATACCAAATTTGTTTGGTCGTGTAAAAAAAAAAACGCAACGACAACAGGAGTAAATTTGATAATACGCTGTTGTAAATAAGCGTTAATTATCAAACGTTGTACTAAAGTAACGTATAATACACAGACGTTTTACTATACAAACGTTAAATTTTTGACGTTCATTTAGGTAAGCGTTTTGTATAAACGTTGCTGTAGTGAAGCGTGAAATACTCAAACGTCACTTTACTGTAGCGCTTATCTAAACGTTACCATAGTGAAGCGTTAAAACCAGAACGCTATTCCAAAACAGCATTTAAAATACAAACGTTACCATAAGGCAACGTTTGGAAAGCTTGCGTGGGTGTAGTGGAGCGTCAATTATGGAACGTTGCTTTAGCCGAGCGTTGCAAAACTAAAAGCTGATGTAGGCCAGCGTTAAGATTATTGAACGTCATCGTGGACTAGCGTTGTGAAATATAAACGTTGCCGTAGACTAGCGTGATAAATCTTTACGTTAGTATGAGGGAGCATTACAAATAGTCAAGCAGGTCAATCAGGGTCAAACATGGCGAAATAGACGAATTGTTTATGTGTCAATAGTTTAGATAGTGTTTTGTACACGTGTGAAGCATCCAACAAATTATAAAAACACTTTGTACACGTGTGAAGCATCCAAGAAACTATAAAAACATAAAGATTACCTTCTTCTCCATCAAAACCGCAAACAAAAAAAAACAAAAAAAAACAAGAACACCAGCCGCCGGAATTTTTTTCCTTTCTCTTTCATTTTCTCCTGTTCACCTGTGCTTCATTCACTCACTCGCCGATAAGCAGCCGTCGTGAACACGTTAGATTAGCCGGACGTTTAGGAGTGCAAAGAAACGGTATATTTTTTTTATTTTTTTTTGCTATTTTAATTTGATTTTAATGATTATTAGATTTAGTAAATATACTTTTAGTTTTAGGGTTTATATTAAATTTAGTCTACATGGTAATAATATGATTTATTGATAGTTTTAGGGTATTAAAAAATTAATTTAAAAAATTTGGATTTGATTTAGTTTGATATTTTCATTGTAATTTGTGTAGAAAAATTAAATTTACAATTTAAAATGTTATTGTTATATATATTTTTGTAAACTATATTATTGTTAATTGCATCATTGTTAATTAGGGGTGTTGAGTTAGTTAATTTATTATTTTATAGTGTTTATAATTTCACTTAATAATTTATGATATTTAAAATGTAATTGTGCATGTAAAAATAATATATGATTTAGTAAATGAAAAAGTTATTTATAGTTGTTATTAATTTGTTTCATTTTAAATTTATTAAGGTGTATGTGGGAGTTAATTTTTGAATGATGATTAGGTGTATTTTGGTTGATTTTAGAAGGTTTTTAAAAATTTATTTTTAATATTCAATTGTTAAAATTGAAACTATTTTTAGGGTTATGGTTAGATGTTGTTAACGTGAAAATAATGTCAAAAGTGAGTACATTTTGAACGTCAAAATAAATTTTTTTTTTTGTTGCTAACTGTTTGTTATGGTTAGATGTTGAGGAAATCCGCATCGCGATTGATCGGTGGGAAAAAAAGATGCAAGAAAGGAAAATCAACGAACGATACACAAGGAGGTTGTGTTGGTGAAGAAACGGATGTTACAGTGTTGGAAACTTATAGTATGGTGGAAGATGTTAGGGGGCACGTTAGCAACGATATGACTATTAGGGCAGACCCAAAGACAAAGTACATCCATCGGGGGTCTCTTAAATCGGTTATGCTGGCATATAAAAGTATATGGGAATTCTGCTCTAGGGCGAAATTTATTATCGAAATGGCTGGATGGGACAGATTTTTGGCAATGGATGCTGGTGACTCGTCACACGCCATGATTGATTACATGGTGGAGCGTTTCTGGGACACGACGAACACTTTTCACTTCCCATTCGGTGAAATGGGGTTTACACCATTAGACTGGGTGATGTTGACCGGTCTCAGTATTGGAATTGGAGGGCAAATTCCATACGATGAGGATAAGTACACCTTTGAATATGTCCAGCAGAATATTTTTATAGAGCTGAAAGACAAAAACTATTGTGTAACTAACAATATTTCAATTCAGTGGATCTGTGATGCACCAACGGTGGCATTTTTAGGGTCATACTTTACAGAGGATTATTTGAAAGGGGCGCAACATGATGCTACCAAAGCTGAGAGAGTTGCAAAAGCGTTTTGGATGTATGTTCTGGGACAATTTTTTTTCTCCAACGCAAGAAACTATGTGGATGCCGGATGGTTAGCGGCTTTTGAGGATCCAAAACTAATTGGAACTTACGACTGGGGTGGTGCTTGTTTTTCAAAACTATATTCCGCCCTTGGCGCATCCGGTAGGGGGCAGAAGTCACTAACCGGACCCTGCCAAATATTAGAGGTAAATTTTAGAAAATATTTTATTTGCTTTTTAAAAAAACGTTTGGTGGTAACTTAAATATTTTATTTTTTAAAAAACAAATTGTAGTTTTGGGGTTACGAATATCTCGGCATACGTCGACCACACAATCCACCACCTGCGACAGTTACTACTTGGCCTACATGTTCTAGGTGGAAGAGTACACGAAAAAAGAGTAATGATATTGTGCGTTCACGTTGTCTTCTAAATGCAATGACTGCCGACGATGTGACATGGCACCCTTGGCGGACCGCAATCCCACTAATACAAAATGACGTAATCACGACAGCGGTGGTTCTCTCAAATAGGCGCGTTGTATTTACTTGGAATGGCATTGTGAGTAGTTAATTTATTTTCATAGCATATTTTATTTATTTTATTTTTTATTGTAATAGTTATTACTGGAATCTTACTTTTAACAGCATAACGTATACCTCGGTGATCGGTTATGGCACCAAAACAATGATGGCTATCGCATTCCGAAGAACCCCCCAGTTCGAGTTAGTGACATCTCTGATGAAGATGCTACCCAACTTAAGGAAACCTCTGAAGTCGATGTAACTGAGTACCTCCAAGGAGAGGTTACGTATCAGGGGTATTTGGACTATTGGCGCCATGTTACTAACTCGAACAAGTTTTGCAAACTCGTAGACTGGGATGTGGAAACATACGACAGTTTGGGTGGCTTAGTTAAAGAAACCATCAACCAACCTGCTGAACATGTGCCCATCCCGCCTATAGATAATTGGTCATACGTAAGTACATTTGTAATATATTCGTTATTTAGTTTCTGAATTTACGGGTTGACAGGCTAAATGTGACCTTTTGTCTATAACAGGGTGAATGTTATGCTTTTGCGCAACAGAGTGCTGACTTTACCCAAGAGTTCAAAAACTTTCATTTGACACAATCGAGGGAAAGGATGGAAGATTTGCGGGAATATAAGAATGAAATCACCAATTTGAAGTTACAACTTTCGCATGGTCGTTTACATAATCCACCACTAGGTTTTGGAAGTTTTTCTTCAACTCTACCATCGCAAATGTGGAATACCCGGGGGCATGTTCCTTCTTCATCGATGCCTCCGTTTATGCCCCCTCGCACCTCTCGTGGGGAGGGGGACGGTAGTTGATAATCATCCTTATTTATTGCATGCAAATCTAACCTTACTTTTCTCTTTATCTATGACATTTTATAAACAACTTTATTGTTTTTAGTAAATCCAACCTGACATTTTTCTCTATCTATCCACAATATTAATGACTCCTCAATTAATGTTAATACTGCCGTGTCAACATACAACCAATTTTGAAAATTAAAATAAAATAATTGATTTTTATATTTGTTACCGTTTTCTTACCGTTGAACAAATCCACCATTCTCACTCCCCATCTACCTATAAATACCTGACATATTGTATCATTCATTCTCATTCCAAATCCACCATTCAAACATTTCATAAGAAATTTGTCATCTTCGGTTTTCATTTAATGACGGGTTACGAAAATTTTAGCCTGAATGCAGAAAATTTTACACTAGAGGAAGATTTATCAATATGTCGAAACATTGTATTGCATTATCCAGCTAGGGGCCATGAACGTCGGATGAATGGTGTAATGAGCATGCAATGGTTAGAAGATACTCATGCTAACTTTTGTAATGAAACCGGAAATCCCAACAACAGGAACAGAGCCGGCCTGTTTTGTCGATATGTTGAAATCACAAAGGAAGTACATGAATTTTCTTCCTTAACTGCCAAGGTGAATGAATGTCGTCTTAGGAATGAAACTGACGATGTCGTTGTTTCTAGATCACTAGAGGAATGGATAAGATTGAAACGTTTTGAATTCAGGTACAAACCTCATTTCGAGATTTTAAGGGTTTTGGAAGAATTTAATCCCTTTGTGTTGATTATTCTCCCAAGAAGTGAACCACGTCATCCACGACGTCTTACAAACCAAGCCTTAAGGTTTCACAATAAGTTTACTTAATTGTTTTTAGTAAACTTCTAGTGATTTTTAATATTTCTTTTACTTTGGTTTAATGTATGAATTTAATAATTCAACAAAATGATGTTACCAAAAAAGTTAAATTGGAATTGTCAGCTTTATCTTATTCTCTCATAGCATTCATGTTGGAGTTAATTTCCTGCATGTATTGTCTACTCAAGAGTACAGAGCACTACTTATTTCTCTATAACATCACAACAATGGATTGGTCAGCTTTTTGTGGTAGCGTCTTGTCATAACTTTTTTGAGGCTTTTATTACTGGCTTGTTGTTAGGTGTCGATAAAAACTTATTTGAATTACCATGTTATAAATAACATTCTCTCCATTAAAACCACACCCAAAACTAGAATCATCCTCAAATAAAAATACAAAAAGCGTCAACCATAACTACAAACCTCCTCTACCATAACTACATACCTCATCAACCATTGGAAGAAAATCAGAATAACAATATGTATCATGGTTTGTCCTCTTCCTCTTCTTATATTCCTCACAATCATTTACTCATATCTTCTACATCCGATGATGATAGTACTAACTCGACGTCCTCATCAGACGAAAATTCATTTGCAGTTATCCAAAATGAACAAGCAGTTAATTTGGGATTGTTCGCTTCTAATATAGACTGGCCAAATACTCGAATCGAAATCGACCGGCAGCGGGAGGAGGGAGCAAGGAAACTATGGACAGATTACTTTTCAAGATACCCTACTTTTGGTCATATTATTTTCCGGAGAAGATTCAGAATGCGCATAGAATTGTTCAATCGTATCTTGCGGGATGTGGTGGGACGTAACCCTTATTTTGTTCAGAAAAGGGATGCTGCCGGCAGACTCGGATTAACACCACATGTTAAGATTACTGCAGCAATTAGAATGTTAGCTTACGGTTGTGCGGCAGATGCAATAGATGAGTATTTAAGGATTGGGGAATCTACTGTATTGCAAGCAACTCGTAAGTTTTGCCTCACGATTGTGCAGCTATATGGGGATCAGTATTTGCGTAGCCCTACACCTACAGATGTTCAACTATTGCTTAATCAGAACCAGGCAAGGGGATTTCCAGGAATGCTAGGAAGTATAGATTGTATGCATTGGAAATGGGATAGATGCCCAACGGCCGAATCGGGTGCATACACCGCATACAAAGGCGATGAAAGTATCATCTTGGAGGCTGTGGTTTCACAAGATCTATGGTTTTGGCATGCCTTTTTTGGTATGCCCGGTTCAAACAACGATATAAATGTTCTTAACCGGTCTCCTGTTTTCAAAAACATTATAAAAGGTAAGGCACCCCCGGTACACTATGTGGTGAACGGTAACCATTACGATATGGGGTATTATCTTGGCGATGGGATATACCTAGAGATAGCAACCATAATCATGTCGATCAAGCATCCAGATACACTTAAGAAGCGAAAATTTTCAGCAATGCAAGAGGGTGCTCGAAAAGATGTGGAAAGAGCCTTTGGTGTACTACAAAACCAATTTAGCATCGTTAAACAACCGGCTAGAATGTGGAATCCGGACGCACTTGCATATATCATGAAAACAGTAATAATTCTCCATAATATGATTGTGGAGGATGAACGTCTACCGGGTGTTTGGCCACATGATTATGATCAAGGGCGCTACGCTGCACCAGTAACTATATCACGGCAACAAACTGAAGCACTTTCAAGGATGACAACTCACCAACGACGACAAGCAGTCCATAGCAAACAAACGCACCTTCGATTACGAAATGACTTGATCGAACATTTGTGGTCGCATTTTGGCGATGTTTGAAAAACCAATTTAAAAAAAATTGGTTTTAATTCATATCTTTTACTGTTTTTAATTGATTTCAGCCGATGCCTACGTGTAGACAACAAATATGAAAGTAATGGTTTTCATTATTTAGAAGGAAAATAATATTTGTTGTTTACTGTTTTAGGTAATACAAAATTCTTTTCTTTTTCGTAAAATCTCTGCTTTCCTAAGCATAACCCACTCTTTTGTTACGTCATCCAATTTGGAGACGTCCGTCATCATTATTCGATACTCCTCTTTCATTAGGCGATGCTCTTCTTTTGATGCTAACTCGGCATGTCTTTGATCAATCTTCCTTTTTGCATTTTCTGCATAGCTATTGTTGAAGTTTTTTTGGTTATTGATTATTATTTCCAAGGCTTCTGTTTGGGCACTGGATTTTCCTCGTCCATTATGCATTAGTTGTTTAGCCTGTTTTTTTCCCATCGGCCTCGGATACGTGTTGGGAATATCTCCTATTTCTTCATGTCCACTCCATTGACCTGCACTGGGTGAAAATGTTTGTAGGTCTTCAGCGTTATTGTCCGAATCTTCTTCAGCTTGTGATGAATCAAATATTTCTGTCGAACGACGGGAATATTTGATATTTTCTATCATAATTGCGTAGCACTCATCGTGCTTAAATGGTTTATCACCATTAGCTTCCCTGAATAGTCGCCTAACTTCCTGTGTCTGTTGTTGTTTAGAAAACAATTAATGCATCACAATCCATTTCAAAACTTGAGCAACGAAACTAAAACATGTTTACTTTACCTTTGTTTCAGGACCCCAGCCGGTATGGTGTTCACGTTCCACTTCTGCCTCTTTTGCAGAATAAAGCGCAACATCTTTACTTATTCCTTGAAAGCGTTTTTGAATGGAGGTCCAACTGCGTTCGGCCATTGAAGGTATAGCTTCTTTCATCCCGGCTTTGATCCGAGTCCATAATCTTTCTTCCGATTGATCAGTACCAACACAAGGGTCTTGAGATATTGATAAATGAATCCTACACATTGTTATATCTTCATTAGTAGTAAAATTTGGACCTCTTGGTTTTGGTGCCATTTTTGATACAGAGAAAAACTGTTAACGAACGACCAAAAAAAATTCAGAACAATAAGGACTTTCTTATACGAAGTTCTCAAATGAATGGTGGTTGTACATGAAACATTAAAACTTCCTTTATATATAATGCCGAAATCGAAACGTTGCAGCATTAAAAATTTGAAGAAAAAAAAAATAGCCGTTCAACGGAAAAAAATTTGAAGAAAAAATAAATAGCCGTTCAACGGAAAAAAAACGGTCACATTTACAACGACTACAAATTAACAACGGCCGGCAAAACGTTACGGTACGAGAACGTTTCACCAAAACGTTATCATATGACAACGTTTCGAATACAAACGTGGGTTTGGAGGAGCGTTACAATCAAACGTCGGACCATGGGGACGTTTCAAAATGAAACGCTTCTGTAGTGTACCGTTTACGTTTTTAACGCTCTTGTAAAGGAGCTTTCTAATGTTAAACGCTCCTGTGTACCAACATCAATGTTTCAACGTCTTTGTGTTGCAACGTTTCGCCAATTAACGCTACCACAGAGTAACGTTCATCCCACACGCTATTCTAACTTGCCGTTTGTATAAATTACGTTGTATTGAAACAACGTTTCTAAAGCGCTACTCTAAACAAACGTTTTGTTAGACGTCTTTCAGTAATAACGTTTGTTTTTTTAAACGTCCTCGTATAATGACGTTTTCCTAAAACGTTGTTCAACCATGGCGTCAGACTATATCTGTTTTGGACCATTTTCTTCACTAAACATGATCGAATACTGTTCACTTTTTGGACCAAATACTACATTTACTCGTCCGTTGCGGCTCTAAAAATCGGACCAAAGACCATTTCTGATGTTTACTCTTTGGTCTGATCGTCCGCTGCAGTTGCTCTAAAACTATATAAACTAACTGGGCAACCAAGAAAACACAAATTGAATAAGGGTCTTTTTACTTGCTAGCACACGAATGTGTCAAGAAGTGGTACAACATTCTATACAAACATCATGGTCTGCCAAGACGTCCATGGGAACAACAAACATTTATTCGACATCATCAAAAGTAGCAAGACAAGAACTAGAATAGCTCATCAACTTGGAGATGACCCTGTAACTGCCGACCTTCTTTACTTGCTGCTTTCAGGTTTCTGTAAAAAGAAAACAGTTGATGAGAACATATGAATGTGGATGGAAAAACAATAACAAGAGCAATAGCAGCAGCAAAAAGAAAAAGAAGGAACATTGATACATGTATGCGCATTGACTTGAACAGAATTCAGGATCTGACAAAGGAATCATAGTCCGGATTACCGGGTATACACGTATTGGAAACAGACCGTGTTCAAATGATTTCAACTTCTGCACAAACAGTGCACGAGTTTTCTTTTATCTCAACACTAACTACTTAATTCTAAACTCAACAAGTAATTTATGTTAACCTTAGATCCAACTTTCATAGCATTCAAACTCTCTCATTTCATCCCTTAAGGCAGCCCACCAGGAGTAAGCAAACATGTGAATCTGGAGGCCCATGCCACTGTATAGTGAAAATAAATAGCTAGAATTTAATACATGCAAGGTGTATACTCACTCACTCCCATGAATTTTTAGTCTAAATGGTTTTAATGTTGCAGTTTTGGTTGCAGCAATGTTGTCAGATGGGATAGGTGGTGACTTTCTTCATGGTTTCAGATCTCATGTCTTGGACACATAAAGCATGAATAGACACCTCAACTGTGAGGCTCATGCAATTTTTTTCCATTTCATACACTGCAGAACAAACTAACACTCTGGAGGAACAAATCATAACACTTGAGAAACAGCTACAAGCAAAGAAACCCCAATGTCTTAAATGCAAGTTCTGTGAAGAGCTTAAGACTCCAAACACAGTAACAGTTTGAAATCTATTGCGTAGATAACTAGATACTCTTAATTGTGCCAGTTGTTAGTTATAGATCATGGACAGCACACTTTCAAAAAACTCATGAGCAAACAACCACTTCCGAGTTCTCTTCCCGGATCATGTAAACCCAATCCTAAGATTAGTTACCATCATTATCATGCAATGATTCATTAAAACAGCCATCATATCACTTCTATTGTACATCTGTACTTAGTTTAAAAGGGGAAAAGATACATGAACCATTAAAATATAAGAGTTAGATTACCCACTCCCACAGATCCTATCTCAGTATTTGTCATTAATTACCAAGGAAAGCATTAATCATACAAGGTTTAAGCTTCGTCGAATAACTGGTGAACATTGAAGCACTACGTCTCATGATCCTAGGTATCATATCCAAGTTACAAATAAATGAAAACTGAGCATATTAGCTATAAAAGACATGTTTAATTTCAATTACTGCTCAAAAAGCTGGACCTCCGCCGAGTTTAAGAACACCAATAAATGAAGGAGAAAGTTATCATATGTTTTACGTTCCAGATATTCCTAGAGTTTATCAGACTCTCCTCATTTACCACTAACATACTCCTAAGCAGATGATGATAATCCTCAAGCAAATTGCACATGTTAAACTATCCAAATCAGTATGAAGATCAAGAACATGATATCAATTCATAGTGGAGAGCATAGAGAACCTGATGCAAATTCAATTAGGTCAAATACAGATCTCTTTCAGCAACATTTCCCCTAATTAATCAAGATCACTTGCTAATAACCTTAACAAAAAATCATTACCAAGTCAACCATTTCCCTTTCCTAATCTCCCACATTTTAACAGAAATAAACAAAATTAAAAATAACACACAAACAATACCTTGTCAGCTGCAGCTTTCTTTTCTGCTTCGGCAATTTCCTTGTCCAATTTCTGCTTCATTTTCTCCAACTTTTCCCTCTCCATTTTCTTCAAATCCAACAAAACTCAATCAATCAATCACACAAATGAGATTTTGAGAATCAAGATATAGAGAAAGAGAATCAGACCTTAATCCATATAGTTTCAGCAGCCCTTTCCTCATCACCAAGAATTCTTCCTGATCCATCACTGAAGTACCGAGGAGCAAATCTTCGTGTTCCTTCCATTAAACGAGTAGGAGAAATCTTCTTCACTGCTGCTCTCATCACCATTGTTAAAATGCTAAGTACTGTTTGTTTTTCTTTCTTTTTTTCAAGACACGTAATGAACAAGACTGAAAACCTGTTTGAACTTTGAATCGGAAATGGAATGACCAGTCAAAAGCGGTTTTACGAAACCGGATCAAGTTTCCAGATGTTTCAGGGGGTGAAAAGTTATTCTGTACATCAGGAGCTATGTTAAGTTCTTCGTGTAACAATAAGTTGGATGATAACACGTGTTAAAATCTCCACTCTCATCGGTCAAGATGAATGTATTGATTTACAGGGAGGAAGTCAAATGATAATTCTATCAGACTTCCTAAAATTTCTTCGTTGTTGGATTTCTTCATTCTAATCGACTAAACCTTCGGATTTACCGACTCTATAAAGCTATGATATTTCTTTTAGTGATGTTCGTTCTTAGATCAATGTGATACGATTGTTTTTCATTGGGAGTCCTCAATCAATGGATTATGATTATTTATCAAAAGGTAATTGTATTTGCTTCTTGGCGATTCTCGTTTGGTTTTATATATCTGATGATTATGTTTTTAACCAAAACCCCGTTTAAATCAAAAAAATTCTTCGATCTACCCCGATGTTCTTTCATGCCATCATGATTTATAACTATACAATTTCAGTTTCGATAAATCCCAATAGTGAATCCTTAACCAATTGTCAGTAATCTTTGTCCTTTGCTCCAGATTTACCTTTCCCCTATTGATGTTTGGTTCATGTCAACAATTCCTCATAGTTTGTTTTTGAAATCTGTCCCAAAACCCCCTATATCTTGGGTTGTTTGATCTACACCTGCTTGATTATTTTCCTGGAGGAGTCTTTCCTCAATTATCAACTTTCCTTCCTTTCGGTTTCTTAAGGATGCTTGTTTATCTCTTTGTTGGATTCTTCCTTGATCCTGAATTTTGGAAGGCCTTCAACTTCCCGGTTTCCCACCTGGCCAGTTAGCTGAATAGTTGTATTTTGTCGTTGTCGTTGTGGGTGGTTTTCTTCCAAATCAAAGAAGTTTTCTCATGTTGAAGTGTGCCTTGTTCTTCGATGTTTTTCAATTTGTTTGCAGAGGTTTAAATTATACCGTAGTTACTTTAAGTTCTATGTCTTCAAGAAAGTTATACGTTCTGAAGGTTCTAGTTTTGTTTCGGCTATGGGATTTGTCACAAAGCAGCAATATGTACTATAAGGCAGAATTTGGTTTCAATGTTTATTTATCTTGAGCAATCTGATGGCGTATCAATTTTGGGTTCTGTGGGGCGTTTTGCATTTAATCACCACCCTTATCCTTTAGTTACTAGAACTATTGAATTTATCCTTTATCAAAGTCAAGATAGGACGTGGTATAGATGATTGGTTAAAATACTCACAAACGCAGCTTCTTGCAATCAAGGGCCATTTATCTTTCCACTTCTTACTCTACAACCAAAATGAATCTTCCTCATTCCTAACGACTCTTCGCCACGATAACAACAACTTCGAATTCTTTAACCATTTATGTATTTTGTGGACCTTGAGCACGCCATCTCAAAGAAGCATGCAACATCTTCTTAAGCATCCCCAATCAACAATGTTCATGGAGACCACAGTAGTTCATCCTAATCATATCACAAAATTGTAGCACTAAAGTGTAAAACTAGTTTTTTATGGGACGGTATACCTTTTAACTTCAGTTTTTTGCTTTAATCTTTAGTAAATTGTCTATGCATTTAAGGTAATAGTAGTTTTAGTATTCCTTAGAGTGTTCCTCTACCCGTCTTTATTTTTTATATTATCTCCTGTAAGTTTTATTCTATAAAGCACAATGGCTAGTTTTTGACTAGTCTTCAATTAGGATAGTTAATCCAATACTATGAACTCTCTGCATATATGTTAGTTTCTTCAATATGATTTTTTTTCTACAGCATTTGGAGCACTCTGCCTATTCTTCCCATCTACGGCCGATTATTGGGGAACTCAATTCTCAAATTTTGACGACGTTTTTGCTACCCCTTATCAACCAGCGAGAATAATCCAAAAGGAATCAACCATTTAGTGGTAACATTCCAACTAATATGGATCGGGTAGGACAAAATGGAGATAGATAGGCATCGTTCGGCAACTCACCATAGCATCCGGATTCAAATGCCTGATTAACACCTCGTATCAATTGTATTGAAACCCAGAACCAACAACAAAGTTTTTTTGGGTACCGTCGTGCCCATCAAAAGTACACATTTTCTTGTGGAAAGTAATCTTTGAAGGCCTACGGACAACCTACACCGTATCCACCTTATCAATTCCAACAACTACACCAATGCAATTTTGACTGTTTCTCACTCTTTGCTCTACTATCATATTGTTGAAGATTCATGACATACCAATCCAACTGTTATTGACATCAGTCTCGGTATCTCATTAATCATTCCCTAGTGTAATGACTAGTAGTTTAATAAATTTCATGCTTCAAAAGAAAAAAAAATCTACTAATTGTTTTATCATGCATGTTACAATTTTAACAAAAGCACTATGAATAACTAATAAAATATGTGCCCAATGTAAAAATAAATCTTATTATTCTTTTATGCCTAAGTTTTCATTATCTTTGCTCCACTCTTACCATATTTTATTTGCTATGCTATCTCGCTACTGATTTAACATCTTCTCGTTGTTGCCTCTGAGTTTGATTTTTGGAAACATTATCTTCGGGATCTCTTAGATCATTGTTGCCATACTCCTAACTTTTGAAAATGAACTTTTATCACTAAGCTTTAAGAACTCCAAATATATTCCTATATGTTCTATTCCCATAAAGTTCCAAAATTAAGTTTACCAAATAACCCAAAAATTGAAGTCTTTCAAAATATCACATGTGTAGTAGAGACTTCTCTCATGCCTATTTTTCTAAAAAAACATTCCAAAATTTCAAAAAACAACAAATCAATAACTTTGAAGTCTAAATCTAATAACAATGGTGTTTGAGTGACTTTCAAGAAATCCAAATCCAATAACATGGAGTTTTAAAAAATTGAAAAGACTTAAATAAAATCTTTATCCACTAATAACGGAGATCAGGAAACTCTCCTAGAATCTCTATTGATTAACAAAGTAACAATAGATTAGGAAACTCTCTAAGAATCCTTCAAATTCTCATTTGACTACCTCCATGTTAGTAAAAATGGATATTTGTCATTAGGGAAAATTAGGCGCAAGCCCTTTTTTTTTCTTATTCACAAGTCCAAATTATTTTCTAGTTAATATGAGATCCATAATTTGTAAAAATTATAAAAAAGATGGAAAATATCAAATTACCCAAGTTGTTATTTTGGGTGGTTACTCCCTCAAACGGTCACTACTATGTATTTTTATCTTCCTTTACGTTTCTTTTTCCAAATGATATTTAAGAGAAATTTTTTCTCAAAATCAATCTAGTTTATTCGAAATAAAAAAACCATTAGCTACCAAACCTTATAAACTACTTACAGTCCTTCATTGAATTTCAATTAGTTCAACAATGGAAGAATCGACATCAACAAAATCGATTAAGAAGAAATGAGTTAGTAAACAAAGGGAATCATGTAAGAAAACCTAGTTTAATTGCTTATATTCTTCCAAACATACATTTTATTAGTAGATTTGATTTTGTTTGTTCAATTTTAACTTTTATCGTACCTGCTGATGATGACCTAGAAGACAAAGTTAGGGAATCAACAAAGCAGAGTAAAACCAAGAAAAAAAAATTTGGTAAGATTTTTTTAGATACATCTATTTTGTTTTGTTTTTTTAATTTTGTTTTCGATTTTAATTTTGTTTTGTACCTGCTGATAATGACCTAAAATACAAAGTTGGGGAATCGACGAAGCATAGTAAAACTAATGAACAAAAAGTTTATGGTGAGATTTTTTCTAGATGTATCTTTTTTGATTTTATATATTCAATTTTCAATTTCTTATTCGATTTTAACATTTTTTGTACCTGTTGATGATAACCTAAAAGAAGAGAATGAAAATAATAACGGTGACCTACTATTAAAGGAAATGAGAACCAAAAAGAGGAACGACACTGCTAAGAAGAGAAAGCAAGACTTTGGTATGTTAAGCATCCACATTGCTCATGCATGGATTTCCATTTACAAACATCCAGTTGTTAAAATAAATGATTATTGATGGTGAAACAGGCTTAACTAAATCAACTTAACCTTTATAATCAATCCTTATATGTTAGTTTTGATTTGGGAGGTGTTATTAACTCGAAAATAAATTGAAATCAATCAAGTTCTTAAACACCCTGATGATCATGATTTTATGTGCTTATTCTTTTCACTTAATTCTGATTTTTAAACACCATATAAATTGATTTACATCTTAGTTTCTTCTTAAGAAATATAGTATATTGAATGACGAATCTATAAAGACTAATTTTACCCAATTTGGAGTTAAAATGAATGAGTTAGTGTTATTTTGGTGATTGTTATCAAATCTGGAAAGTGTGACGAGACAGTGAGATTATGACCAAAAGGTAGTATGAAGATTAAATTAGCTTCAGCTCAAAACATAAAAGTTGTATATGGCGGTTTCATCCTTATAAAAAGCCATCAAGTGTCTTGTTTAGGTGAGAATTGAGGGATTTAGAGCCCTCGAAATTTATATCCTTTTGCTAATTTCAAGAGTTATAGAGGAATATGAAGTGGGTTAAGATGAGTCAACTCAGTGAGTTAGGCCGAGTAAGTCAAGTTTGTTGTCAAATTTAGTTGCCAGTGTCACAGATTAGCTTCTCTGCTAAATGTCTGTAAATTCAACCATCAAACTACAAAGAAGGAGTTTAAGATTTGAACAGAACTTGTGGATTCAGGTGGTTCAGATATTAAACGGAAGAACCTTGATTCAAATTAAATCACTTTTTCTATTTGTGATTCAAACAGAGATCAAGTCTTATAGTTCTCCTTGACTGTTTGATTGATGTGCTTAAGAAAATTTTAGTCGTTTGATTGGAGACTGGGTGTAGTCTTCACAACGGAAAATGGAACAATTCTTGACTCTAAAGAAATCCTGTTTAAGGAAACAAAAGTTTGATGCTTTTTTTATTTGTTTATAAAGTAATACATCTTCCCTTATAACTTAGCAAGAATATGTGGTTGGATAAAAAATAAACGAAGGGTTAAAAAAAAAAAAATTGTGAAATATTGTGATTGTTGTTAATAGATAAAATTTCTTTATGGAGCTTCATGTTTAGTTATGGGTTATATGAAGGGTTGAGAATATTGAATGAAATTATTGAGATGGACAACTCAGTCTACGCCAGTCAAACACACGACTATCATCCAAATATAATAATTATGTCTCCAAAGTAACTTCTAGTTTTTTGATTTAATTAAGTCAAAAAGTAACTTCTCAACCCCAAGTCCAAACACCTTATAAAACTAAATAACCTCCAGAATCCAAAGAGATTTTGAAAACATTAATGTTGTATTGGATAAATAGAACTGAAAATGAGTATGGTTTCTCCTGGGTACCATACTACCCGAAATTAGATCCGATTTTTTTCGGTTCCGGGTTATAACGGTTCCGGATCCGGTTTTTAAATTAGTGGACCCGAAATCAGACCTGATTAAACAACCGGGTACCTATCGGTTCCAGATATTAAACGGGTATTTCATGTTTAGTTCACCCTTATACTATATAATAAAATTACACATCAAAAACTAGTGAATAAGCACTTAGGGCATACTGCATATAAAATCATTTATGTCTGTAAGCTTCCATTGATTGGAAGACTAGAAAATTGTTCCAATAGATTTATAGAACAACCAAAATACACATCAATATGGTATAGAAATTGTTCCAGTTAATTTATAGAACAACCAAGATACACATCAATATGGTATAAAGTAAATAAAGCTTCAAGCAAGAACAAGGTCACTGTCATTACACATAATTTACTGTCATTTTGACAATTGATTCAAACTTCAAAGCATTCAAAGATGAAATCTTTAATCAACACTCTATCAAACATATTACAAGCATCACTTATTTCATACTCCCTCTGTTTCAACAAAAGTGTTACTATCATTTTACATAGTATTAAATTGAATACCCATTTTCAAACTCTCCCATGAACAAACATTCAGCACAATAAAATATCGAGTGGTCTGTTTAGTAAGATAACCTTGATCAAAAAGTAATAAAATAATTTGAGAATCATTAAGATCAGTAACTCCATTGATCGAATGATTTATTAAGCTGACAACAAAAAGTTTTTGCAGAAAAAGAAAATGGAAAACCTTACCTCGATCAATCTTAGTATATTTTAGGAAATCTATAATAATTGGAGAAGTTAGAACAAAGAAAACACAAGAGAAAAAGGATTAGAAATGGCATGTAAAAAATAAAAATAGAGGAAAGTGAGATTAGATAGAAAAGAAACGAGATAGGGAAGGAACCATAGGAGTTTAGCAATCGCCATGAAAATCCATTCCCAATTTAGGTTCTCGAAAATAGATTTAACTTGGATTCCTGTTTTTGGGCATACAAAACTTTTAGTGGGCATACTATATAGAGGCAAAATAGGATCATTAGTAGTAATTCTTAAATCCCCCTATCCACCAATTATTTATAATACCCATATTACCCTTACTATTTAATAAATAATGATTAGGCTTATAGTTAATCATTAATGGTTAATTATAATGATTAGTAGTTAATCTAATCTTTGGTTTTAAAAGTTAAAATTAGTGAGGAAAAAAGTTATTTTTGGAAAAAACTTTGTTTAAGAGAAGTAGAAGAAGAAGTGAAGAAAAACTTAGGGTTTTTGATGAAAATGAATGATTCGATTGAGGAGGGTAAATCTTCATCACGTAAAGCTCATAAATTACACATCAACTATGATGGAGATCCTGATATGGCTGATTTTTTGGATTATGAGAATAATTTTTCTCAAACTCAAACACAAACTCAAGCTCAAGCTCAAAATGATGATTTTTATGAGCCAAATCCCGAAGATGAATACATGGTTGAGGAACCCATTGCTAATAACACTCAGGTATGGTCTTAGATAAGGTTTAATCTCGTTTTTATAGGTTCAATTCATCGAAAGATGTTTTTTTATTAAATAGTTCGGCTTACCAAGTTATAGTTCGGTTGAATCTAGATTAGCCGAACCACATGCTCAAGAACAGTTCGGCTGGTTTGATGAGCTTGAAAACTTAGTCGAACTCTGCAGTTGTAATTTGGCACCAATGTACAATTTTTAGTTCGGTTGATAATTGGTTCTAAATTTCAGCCGAACATTACAACTTGTTTTTCATTGGCCTCAGTGGATTATTCGGATAATTACTTTTCAGCTTAACCTTGTAGTTAAAATTCAATGAAAACATAAGTGTCAAGGTTCAGATGAAAATTATATTATCGAATTAGTCGAACCATGTAGTTGAAATATAAGAAAAAAAGAAGACCAAATGTTCGGCTGATAATTAGAATATTGAAACAACCAAACTTTTGGTTTCTAATGGTTCGGTTGTTATTTTGATTATCGAATCAACCGAACTCATATGTATAATTTTTTTGTGTGTCATCTAACCTCGCGATATTTTTGTAGATCATTATTCTCAACATGTACCGATGGACAATCAACCTCCGGCAAACTTCATTATTCAAAAAGATAATTTTCAAAATGATCTTGTAAGCAACAAGTTGATTTTGGATTTTATTTTGTAATTTTAAATGATACCTTTACTAACTTTATTCTTGATCTTGCAACCATGTAGACATGGAAATCTAAACCGGAAGCAAGGTCTTGGGCTGAGGAACATGGAATTAAAAATAATTACGTGCTAGTTTACGGAAAACAAAGACGATTAAACCGGTTTGAAACGGTTTGTGAGAGAAGTGGGCTAGGTGCAAGTAAGGTTAAGAAGGTTCGACTGATAATTGGTTTTAGATTTCAGGCGAACATTAACAACTTGTTTCATTGGCCTCAATGGATTATTCGAATAATTACTTTTCAGCCGAACCTTGTAGTTAAAATTCAACGAAAATATAAGTGTCAAGGTTCAGATGAAAATTATATTATCGAATCAGCCGAACCATATAGTTGAAATATAAGAAAGAAAGAAGACCAAATGTTCGACTGATAATTAGAATATTGAAACAACCAAACTTTTGGTTTCTATCAGTTCAGTTGTTATTTTGATTATCAAATCAGCCGAACTTATATGTACAATTTCTTTGTGTGTCATCTAACCTCGCGATATTTTTGTAGATCGTTATTCTCAACATGTACCAATGGACAATCAACCTCCGACAAACTTCATTATTCACAAAGATAATTTTTAAAATGATTTTGTAGGCAACAAATTGATTTTGGATTTTATTTTTTAATTTTAAATGATACCTTTACTAACTTTATTCTTGATCTTGCAACCATGTAGACATGGAAATCTAAACCGGAAGCAAGGTCTTGGGCTGAAGAACATGGAATTAAAAATAATTGCGTGCTAGTTTATGGACAACAAATCCGATTAGACCGGTTTGAAATGGTTTGTTAGAGAAGCGGTCTAGGCGCAAGTAAGGTTAAGAAGGGTTTTGTGTATAAGATAAAAACCGGGATAAAGAATAAGAGTAAAACGAAGAAGACAAATTGTCCCTTTAAGATCGTTTTCAACTACAACAAACATGAACAATATTGGAGTATGAATAAGAAGGTAAATTCTCGTCATAACCACCCACGTCCACAAGATCTTCACATGCATTCCAAAGTCGCCAGGTTAAAGCTGAAAGAACTCGTGGAAGTAGATAAAATATCGCGGACACGTATGGCACCGATTAAGATTCTTGGAAAATTAAAGGTGGATGACGAGATTAACAAGTCCACCATATGCACTATCTACAACACGAGAAACCTTTTGAGGAAAATGATTTGCAAGGTAGGTTGGTGATGCAACATGTGATGTGGTTTGGCGGTGAACAACAAACACATGGTTCAAAACAAATTGGATGAGTTTGGACAAGTGACACATCTTTTCATTGCCCACTCGGAATGCGTACGATTGGCTCAATGCTTTCCATAAGTTCTTATAATTGATTGCACCTACAAGACCAACAAATATGAGATGTCATTGATGAAATAGTCGGACATACGTCGACCAATGCACCATTCATCATTGGGTTTTTATTTTTGAAAGATGAGAAGAAAGAAAGTTACATATGGGGGTTAGAACAATGCAATCTAATCTTCCGGGAGGAAGCCCTTCTTAAGGTGATCGTAACCAAACAAGAACAAACATTAATGTATGATATAAGAATGGTATTTTGGATGCACACAACTTTCTTTGTATGTTTCATGTTTGAAACAATGTGAAAAAAAATTATCAACCGAAAATTCAGCAACTTAAGTTAAAAGACTTAGATAAGCTTTCTAAGCTACCAGAGGAAGAAAGAGTAAAGGAAAAAAAGGAATTCAAGAAAGAATATGAAGCTAATGAAAGGTTGTGGGCTTGTTTTTCCAAAGAATGGGATACTTTGACATGGTCAATTAGCAAAGAGGTGTACCAAGAGAATCTTAAAGTGCTCATTGCGCATTGGGGCCCCAAATACCCAAGTGTCATTACCTATTTCGTAAGGAATGACTGGAACCTCACAAGGAAAGGTTTGTGTGTGCGTTCACAAATCAACACAAACACTTCGACAACCAAGCAACAAGGATGGTAGGGTCGGATCATCACCAATTGAAGAAGAACCTATTTGGTTGTGTTGACACGTTTGTGACGGTGTTTCACGCGATGGATGATTATTTCAAAACCGATCTCATAAGAATCAAAGCGGCATTCGAAGATAACATTATGTTTAAACACAAAGATTACAAGGATAATTCGTGGCTCCGCGGATTGATATACAAGATGTCCCATTTGTGTATTGAGAAACTAATGGTTGAAGTGAATTTGATGGAAGATTGGACCGCTCAACCGTATGAAGAATGTTTGTGTAAAATAAAGGAATTTATGGGACTTTTGTGTCGCCACTACATTGCCCGGTACAAAAATGGAATCATACCTTTTGAGGATATTGATCCTTTTTGGAAATAATTAAGTTTTGACCCTCCCCCATCCGAAGAGCCAGGCGATGAAGAGATTTGGGAGACAAATTAAGGGAAAAAACTTGATGAGATATACCGAGGGATGTACCAGGCTCAAAAAAAATCCTAATGCACAATTTGAGGCCAATCCTCTCCTTTCACCGAGGATAATGTCTTTGAACCGGAAAAAGGGAAACCCAAAGGTAGGCCAAGCAATAAACTTAACCGGAAAAAGACTAGGAAAGCCGCCAAGATAGCTGCAACACAAAGGGATCCATCCGGATTTGAGTACCATGATGCAATGTACGAAGAGGAAAATAGAGAAGGCGGATATGAAGGAAAAGGAGAATCTTTCAAGGAAGCGTGATTGTCCGAGTAAGGATAAAGGCGAAGCAAGCAACCAAGAAGCCATGAAAAGCAATGGATATTCGTATCTGTCCTTCCCAAAAGATATACAAAAAAGACGTCAAGCTCAAGGGTAAGATGTATCCTTCCCAACAAAAGGAAAATTCCAACCAAAAGGATAAAAAAAACGCACATACAAGGGGTAACATGAAAGGTCATAAAAAGGATAACTTCGGTAACATTTACCGACCAACCAATGTGATTTATGATAAATACTTAGAGTTCCTACCCGAAGTAATTTGTCAGCATATAATAACAATGAAGGACGTCCAAGGGTCTTGGAATTGTGTTTATCATGTCACTGCGGAACAATTAGGATCATTTGAAGAAGCAAACAATTGGGAGTTCAATGGGGACCAAATCAAGTATATAAGGTATAGATTGTTACAGCAACTACGCCGAAATCGGGACTTCTAAAATAAATGATGAGAGATGGGCCAAGAGGATACCAAGGGGTGTTATAAAAGTTTTTAAATTCGAAGCTCGTTTACATGGGGATATGTTCATCACAAGGGAACATTGGATGCAAATGCCGATTTGTGGGTGGTTAATAGCCGAAACTTTTCATTGCGTGGTTCATTTGCTCTCATTTGGTATGAGTTTGTCATTCACGCCGCCAACAATACCTTGTACCAAAAATATAGAGGATAGAAGACTTGTCATTGGACATGTTGAAAGATGTCATTATATCGGCCTCAAATTATAACCCGGATGCCCATTACGTCCTTTAGATAAAAATGCCTTTTGACCGAAATTCAAAGAAAATTACTCTTTGGATTGTTGTGCACAATATGCAACAGAAATGGAGGATGCAATGCATATGTCATTCGGAAGCCAACATATAACTATATTGACGGATGATGAGGAAGACAAAAGTGAATACAATGAAACAAGGTTAAGTGAAGATGCGGTAAAATTGGAATTGCCATGAAATGAAATATAATATTTTGACTTGTTTGGTTTTGGTTGACAGTTCAAAACTCACCCTATGAATGAAGTTTTTTATCGTTATTTATTTATTTCTTGTTGTTGCACTATTGTCATATGAATTGAATAGGGACACACGAGGTTCGTATGTTAAGGTATGGGAATATATACAACCGAACCTATTTTTTTTTCATAATGTTGTCAGGTTCGGTAATAATTCAATCTTACGAATCATCCGAACCTGACATAAATTCCAAGACTTTTTTTATTCATACTTAGATATGTATTACATAATTAACTCGCATATTATTACATCCTATTACATTTTAGAAAGATCGTTAATTTTTTTTTTTAACATCCCATACGGAATATGAGAAACTTACGAAGGATGTCGTGATGATCTTCGTATTCAAAAATATTTTCTTTCCATCTCCTCCATTCCTCTTGAAATCAAACAACAACCTCCACATTGATTTCACCCCTTAATCGATATCTATTGATAACCCGAATTAAAGCTATGAATTCTTGAACTTGATTTCTTATAGTTTGAAATCTACAAAACAAGGCCGGACAATCCCTGTTATGAGGATTGCATGTTTCGGTGCATAAGTTTTCATGAACTTTATCCCAATAACTCATACTAACTAGACTATTTTGGCGTCGTTCTTCACCCTTTTTTGGATAGAAAAGCATAATAGTTTTTACAAAGAGCTAAATCTTCATCTGGAGTAAAATTAACACTAGGAAATGTCATTTTTAAGTGAATATATGATATTTAAGGTGAATTAATTGCTGGGTATGTATATAGTAATGTTCCTAACGACTATATTTTTTAAAAAAATATGCAAATATTGCAAAGTTCGACTGATATTTGGGAGTTACGAATCAACTGAACCATATGGAGCATTTCGCTTTCTACGGATAGCTCTTTACCTCTATTCGGCTTCTAGTTATCTAAGGAATCTCGGGGCATATGTCTTCAAATACGTATAACATAGGTCGTGCTCGAATGTTGTTTCACCATGACGTATTCCCCAAAGATATTGAACTTTAGCACTCTAAAAATTAAAGAATTGACAAGTTAGTATAAAAACCCAAAATAATCCATTCACAAGATAAACGTGTTGAAATACTCACTTTCTCTTCAGGAGTAGCTCTGCGATGATATCGCTTTACCCAACGGAGTATTCTAATGTATTCTCGCAACGTATATTGTAACATTTCAAATCTTTCGGCTAATTCTAACCATTTTTGGTTTTTAGGATTCCCATCTAATTCGAAATGAAATTCTTTGACTCTCTTCCAAAATATTGAATAACACTCATGAGGCCTTTCATGGTAATATAGAATAAAAGATTTAACAAGCATTATATCATCCTCAATGGTGAATGGATCCATTTGTATCTAGAATTAGATAAAAATTGGAGGAAGAAATAATTGGTGGAAGAAAATTAACTTAAGATAGGCTTAAGTGGTGCAAAATGAGTTAGAGAGTGTCAATTTTATATATAGAGAGACCCCAACGGATTTTTTTTTTTAAATTGGGATTTGTACTATGATCAGTTTCAAGTTCGGCGGAAATTTCAAATGTAAATACAACCGAACTCAACAAATAACTTGGGCATTAAGATTTAGTAATATTCGGCTGATAACTTAAATTTTCGAATAAGCCGAACCTGATTGTTTCACTTGTATCAAAGAAGAGTTCGGCTGTTTTAGAATTTCCATTATCATCTGAATCTTAACAACGGCTAGTTCCTTTTTAAATAAAATAACCGTTTTGATTAAAATGCTTATAAAAGAGACTCCTCTTTTACCCCAAATATCCAACTATTATTTATTTCCACAAACTATTATTCATTTCTTTAGCCCTCGATCTCATTCTCTTATTTTCATACCTTATAAATCAAAAAAAAAATGGTTCGCTACACCATAGAAAAAGATATTTCCATAACACGAGCGTGTCTTATGTACACGAGTCATGACGAAGATAGGCGCACTAGAAGAGTACCTGGGGTATATCCGGATGAAACCCCCTAAGAGTTTTGGAATCGTATACTTTTAATATTTGTTGTGTTAGACGGTAACGGAAATGGAAGAAACTACAAAGGGATTAGGTGTAGGTACTTGAATCGTATATGGCCGAGGTGCGCATGTTTTAGAGCTTATATGCGAGCTGTTATACAAGAACATACAACATTGACCTATGATGCGCAAAAACAATTGGATCAGACCCAATATTTTCAAGAGTCACAAATATCATTCGAGTTTATGGAATGCTACAATTTGTGGAAAGATATTGTTCTACCGCTCTATTATTGAATTCATTTGCTATAATTTTGTATTCATTTTAATGTAATGCACTTTCAATTCAATGCAATGCAAATTTACCTTAAATCCAATTGTATTTGAAATGTTCGACTAATAATTCAATTTTGCGAAACAGCCGAACCTGACAACAATAGGAAAATATCCAGGTTTCTGTCAGGTTCAGCTGAATTTGAAATATCAATTATCATCTGAACAACACTCTGATGCCTTTGATCATATAGGTTTACTTAATCATTAAAATTCATAAAATCATTTCATTAAATCAAAAAAGTCGACATCTTTCATAGTGTTACATTAAAGGAAATGAAATAGATTATATCATTAGATTACACTTAAACACTTAATCATAGAGGTTGAAATCATAAGTACTTTCTTCCAAAATACAATAGCAATCCTCATGCTTAAACGTTTTGTGATGGCTAGTTTCATATTTGTCGAGAGCTATCACCCACTGAAAAAATAAATTAATTGTAAATTTGTATGTTTAAAAATTATTTTTGATGAACGACTTATTGAATGACATACTAATCTTATCATACTGGATTCAGTGGGTTGAGTTTCTTTTACAGCTTTTATTTCCTGTTCAAAGCTTCCAATCATTGAAACAGCTTCTCGAACCTTTTTTTAATGAGTTTGAACGTTCTACGATTACAATTTCTGTCTAATCACATAAAAATCTTAAACATACGCTTCGACCAAGAATCGGATGTCTGATCCATGCTAATGTCTTGATTAACGTCTTAGTTACTTTGGGTAATATATGCTCTATCGTAGTTGTGTTTTGTGATCGCAACCCACGCTCTCACAATGACAATATCTTCATCGTTAGTGTATGAAGTAACCATATTTAGTGCTTGAAGTGAAGAAGAGGAGAAGAATAAGAAAAAAAGTTATGACTTCGGTTTTGTAACTGATTTTTTAATTTTGTTTTGATTAGGATTTAATTTTCTAACTGATTTATTAAGGGTTAATTATAACTAAAGCTAATTATGAGTAGAGGGTATTTTAATAATTTCAATGATTAAAGGTATATTAGTAATTGACGTATCCTTTAGACACCTCTTATAACCCATCATAAATAGCCTAAATATTTTGTACGCCCAATAAAAAATCCGTATGCCTAAAAATAGGATTCTTAATTTGACACGGAAAGGGAAAGATTTTAGAGAGTGGGATATATCATATATGTCAGTGAAGCGGAACTCAGTAACTTAGGTTTTATGCAAAATTATGTCGGGTACCAAATTACTAATAGGTCTAATATATTAGGATCCGGATCCGGATCCATCAACCGGGTCCGGTTCGGTTTCGGATAATTGGGTACCATTGACAGCGTATAAAACGTTCCATTCTACTGAAAGTACGCGAACCAATAAAGTATTAAGTGTTTATCAGATGATCTAGACTTTTGTTTGGGTTGAAAGCGGGATAGACAGACTTGAGTAACCTTTTACTTTTATAGAAAGCCCCGAACTCTTCCCCCTAATTTGAAACGAGAGAGAAAACTCAATTTTATCTCCCCCAATTCCCAATTTCGCAACTGCAGTGAAGCATGTATCATCCTTCAAGAGGAGGTGTTCGTGGTGGCCGAGATCGTAAGTCCTCTCTTTCTCGGGCTTATATTTTATATTTTATCTCCCCTAAATTTAGTTAAATTAGTAAAGAGTTTTATGATTTCTGTACCTTTATTGATGCTATGTGAAACCCTAATTTTAGTTGTCAAATTAATTTAGAAGATCATCTTTTGATTAACAAGATTAGGGCGTTGCCTAACTAGGTGCAGAATTAGGGTTTGTTAAATGGCTCAATTTCTATGCGAAAATCTTTATTCTTCTCCAAGATGCAAAATTTAGGCGAGAAATTCAGATGATGTGTTTTCTAGTGTATAGTTCCGCGAATGAAACTGTAATTTGTGTCGTTTTCTGCTTAGGAAATTATCTTGTATTGGTAAACACAGGGTGTGTTTGTATCAGTCCTTACCTGAACCTTAATAATTGTGATTACAGACATGACTAAGTCGAATATGGAAATGAGGAATTTTAGCAATAGTGATTAAGATTATAGAAAGAGAGTAACTGAGATTCTGAGAGCAAGATTCATGTTAATCCTCTTTATTTATGTAGATTATGAGATCCGTGCACCTGCGTGTGAGCCTTTAAAAATAGCTTCTTTATCATATGAAATGATCATTCATACTGTTTCGAGATTGAGGAATGGTAGATTTGGAATTGAAGTATAACATAGGAGAGGGGAACAATCTGACAGATAATTAAGATACCTCGCAGTGTTGTACTTTTAACTGAAAGCTTAGGCTATGACTCATTGGAAGTTCCTTCACTTCTGGTTCTTGTTCCCCAACTCTCTTCCTTTTTATGAGCAAAGTAGAATGGACGCCGAAATTGCAATTATGAGTGGATACGAAGAAGCAATAATGAAAGTCTTGTTATCAATAAAATAAGGATAACGAAAAATTTGACTTGCTTTTGGGTCCCTAAAGCTCAATGGGTTAGGGTGTTTTTCTCCTGTTGCCGCTAATAGAAATCTACTTTGTTTGAGATATGAAAGTGTGGTACCGTGGTTCTATTCTTGCTTGTGTTTCTTTTCTTCTCCGTTCTAATTTTTGCCTGTTTCTTACGTAATTATGGTTTTGCAGAGTTTAAATGGGATGATGTGAAGGTCGACAAGCATCGTGAGAACTATCTTGGTCATAGTATCAAGGCCCCTGTTGGGAGATGGCAGAAAGGTAATTTACTGATTTTACTCTCATGCAATTGACACAGTAACACATAAGATTGTGTGCAGTTTTTTTTTTTTTTTAAATAGGTTGTGTGTCTAAAAGTGTACCAGGAGGTAGGAAATTTTCATGTATGTTTACTTCGATATTGTTGTGATTGAGATTTTAGCTCTCGTACTGTTACATCTTGTATGCTACACCTACAAGTAGTCATTAGATAGGGTATCCATCTTAAAATAGAAAATCTTGTCTGTTGAGGCGGTCAGCAGTAGTATTTGATATGAATTAGACAATTCAACAAGAGTGGGTTCATATTTGATTTTTTAAAATAAATCTAGTTAGCTTGTGCATATGTAATGTTTTCCTTTTCTAAAGAAATCTAGTTGGCTTATGCTAAAGTAATTTTTTTGATATGAACTAGACAATTCAACAAAAATGAGTTTATATGTGATTTTTTATAAGAAATCTAGTTGGGTTATGCATATGTAATGTTGTACTCATCTTTTTGTCTCCTTTTACCACAAAATCATTACATATTGCTGACACATCTAATTCATGTGTAAGCTCTTTGGGTGCAACAATTACTATAATGTTACATTATATAGGCCTAGTTATCGAACTGTATGCTCCCTGACTTTTGGTTATCGGAGCAATGAAGGTTTCGGTAACCACACATGAACTCTTGGTTATAACATGGCCACCAGGATTAAGGGCACAGTTATAGTCACACATGACTTATCAAATAGTGGATTAACTCCAAAAATTTGTTAAAGTTGGCTTGTTTGCTTTCTGTTTCATTTATTATCAGGTAAAGACCTACACTGGTATGCCAAGGACAAGAAATCCCAGGAGGCAGATATGGAAGCTGCAAAAGCCGAGATACAAAGGATCAAAGAAGAAGAAGAACAGGCAATGCGCGAGGCTCTTGGTTTAGCTCCTAAGCGTAGTAATCGACCTCAGGGTAACCGATTAGACAAGCATGAATTCTCCGAGCTCGTGAAGAGAGGGTCTACTGCAGAAGATTTGGGTGCTGGTCATGCTGAAGCAGCTCAGGTTCAAGGTCTTGGCTTTGCAAGGTATGACTCTGAATGAAAACAACCCTCGTGATAGTAAGTAAAGTTTTGTTGCTTACCTTCAAAATCATGGCAATCCTAAAAACTGGAGGATCACTGTGTTGTTACCCCCATTTAAGCTGCAATAGCGCATGCAAAGACTTTTTGGTGTTGCTTCAAATAAAATAACTGTATCTGATTGAGGGTTATGGCTATCCTTTATCAACCAGATCGATCAATCATTTGGATACCTTCAATTTGAAGTAGTTCTAAGCATCCTTGTAGTTTTTTTTCCTTCTAATTTTTGTACGAACTGATGATTTCTCTATATCATATCAGTAGTTGCTTAGGATTTAACTGTGACTGGCCTTTAAATCAACATCTCAAAATCAGGTTTTATTCTTTATCTCACCGTGTTTTAACTGATGTTATTTCTCTGTTTATTACAGACCTCCGAAAGGCACTTTGGAAGAATCAAGCTCTCTTCCACCCAGCCAAAAAGTGGTTCCCACTGAAGTGGTGAATGAAACAATGCAAAAGCCACCGGCCCAAGAAAGTGAAGACGAAGATGAAAGCCGAAAGAAAAGGAAACGAGAAGAGAAGAGACAAGAAAAGCACGAGAGGAGACATGACAGACATGAGAAAAGACACGATAAACATGAGAAGCGACGGTCACGTGATTCTGATGACAAAAAGAGTTACAGAGGAGACAAGGAAAAGAAGAGGAGGCATGATTCTGACTAATAAGAAATCTTACACCAATCTCCTCCACCCAGTTCACCACTGTATTATTTATGTCATTGTCTTCTTTAAGAATCTTTCAATTGTTAGCCTGAAATGAATTTTCGTATCTGTTCCTGTACTCCTCAAAATTTAGGCCTTGTTTAACAATCCAAATTGGGGAATCTGATGCCATGTTATGGTTCACAACTTGCTCTGTAAGAAAAAGAACAACTTTCATTGGAACAATGCAGTATCTATCTATTATAAAGCAAAACAAAGTTCATTCATCGACTGATCAAAAAACTGAAAGAGTTGGTTGCTCAATAAAACAGGGTTACAGGGGTATCCGAATCTTTAAAGTTGGTGAATTTCTATGAAGATTGAGGATAATATAGGAAATAAAGCTAACGTGCGAATTTAAAATAGTTTCTTTACTCAGAAGAGAAGCTCTTATTATATCTAGACTAGATTGCTTTAATTCTCGTCATCTCTTCAGTTTCTCCGCCCGTACCGGAAGAAGAAAAAAAACAACCTAGCTCCGTTCAATTTCAGTCTTTCTCAAAGATGGTGTCGGCAAATAAGGAGATGGCTGTATTTTGCTTCGACACTCTGCTTGCCCATTTCAACAACAGTGAAGAAGCTCCTGTACCAGCTTTTGAAGACGGCCAACAGTAAGCAACTAATCGATTTAAAAAAAAAATCGTTTAATTTTGGGTTTTCTTATAATGTTTGCTACTTGATTGTTTAATTGCATGTCTTTGTTTCCGACTCAATTTGAATGAAAAAATAGTACCTTTCTAGTTTTGATTGGTTCGCTGATGTGATTACATTATGGGATTGTTTAAACTTATAACTCTAAATCATAAATTTTATGGGTTTTGCTGAACTTATGTCTTCTTTAAATTCATATTTGCTGTTGTGGGTTTTCATCGAAATTTATAATGCTCTTACAGTGGAACTTGGAATCAATATATTTTGTTCTTGTGAGGTGACTTGTAATCTATAACGTGCTTCACACTTTCACAGCCCATTGTTTGTCACTTGGAAGAAAATGGTTAATGGCGGGGAGCCTCGTCTTCGTGGATGTATTGGAACCTTAGAACCGTATGCGTTGATTGATGGGTTCAGGGACTATGCTTTGACTAGGTAATTTTTTTGAAGAATTGTTGTCTTGTTCTGCTTGACTTACTTTGCGCATGTCATGGTAAGCTGGATTTCTTGATGGCTTTGATATGTATTCTTTTAGCTTCCTCTTATTCTTTTGATTTAATGTTGCATTCCTATTTGAGAAGGTTGTCACTTGTCAGGTACTAGTAACTAGTCAGAGTCAGAGCCATAGCCGAGTTTCTTTTGCAATCCCGTCCTTATTAACCCCATATCTTCGATGCTAGGTACATGTCATATAAAAACAAAAGTGCTGCGTGCAGCAAATATTTTGCTCCTGGATCTCTACGTGAGATTCAATCTTTTCCGTCAACCTTCGTTATATTTGTTGCAAAATTCTACATGATAGGAGAGGAAATGTTTTAGACGAAAAAAAGCTGGCTATTAGGAACCCCCTAACCGTCTATCATTTGCTAAATATCCTTGCCTCCGTGGAAACTATTTCAAGAGAGAGTTGGGACAATTGCTCTTATTTTGCCAAAACTAGGCTGGCCACTTAGATTCCTTAGAGAATTTGGCCAGTATCATAGATTCCCTTTATTTCTTGCAGTGAAACTAGGCAAGCTCTAAGATTCCTTCCATTGGGGTTGCATATGATTGAAAACATTTGATCACCATTTTCATAACCTTTGCCATTTACATTATCACCTTGTGAGTGATATTATCTGTCATCTCTTGCAGTGCTCTTAGGGATCGCCGGTTCTCCCCGATACAGCCTGAAGAATTACCTGGTTTGGAATGCACAGTTTCTGTTCTGATCGACTATGAAACTGCTTCGGACTATCTTGATTGGGAGGTCTGTCATTCTACCCTTAGAATATAAATTGTTTTAATAATTCAAGGAAGCCAAGACATCTAGTACCAAATCCCTGTACATTACTGCCAATTACTCGCACAACATGGCAAAAAGATAACCCCTGATCGATGTTTGATTTGGTTTTAAGAGTTAGTTATGCTTTTACTATGGTTAAACCTCGTAGGTTCTGCTATTTGTGGCCTGGCCTAATTCTGTACGCTTGGTGTTATCTTCTTTCTTACCCTAGTTGCATCCAAACATAAAGAAAGACTCGGTATATGCGTCTGGTACAATCAAGATTAAGTGTTAGTAGCTACAATGATTATTGTGAAATTTCCAGTTTCTCAAAAGTGTGATGGAAAAACTATATAGAAGCAAAATGACTTGGTGCTGTTATAATATTGAAAATGAGTAGACTGTGTACTGGAAATTTGCAGTCCCTGATTGATGTTTTATCTGTTCAACCTGGTTAGTTCCTAACATCAGTTGTTTTATGGTTTAGATTGGAACCCATGGTATTATTATTAAATTTATCGATGCTGATTACAACGTGAGACGAAGCGGTACATACTTGCCTGAAGTGGCAGAGCAGCAAGGTATGCGTTTCCTTAATATCTTGTATATGTTCATTTGATCTAGTAAGTTTATCCAAACAAAGTGCATATTAGTTCGTGTTAGCATTGCGAATCATTGTTTGTGAAAATAATTTATGCAGAACATCTAATAATTTCCTATTAGGTTGTCAAATAGGTCCTAGAACATCCCAAACAGTGGAGTAAGATATAAAAATGTGCTATGGATGTTGTTAGAATTCGTCAAGTCCGGAAATAAGTTTTTAGATGCAGTCACATCTGAATTTAGAATATAAGACATTGAAAATAAATTCCAATCTTTTTTAATTGATCTGAAATTTGAAGTCAAAACATTGAAAATAAAGTTTAATCTTTTTAAATTGAGGATGTATTTTCTTAAATAACTTTTATGTATTATGTATGGGCATTTATGATTACAGGATGGACACAAACTGAGGCAATCGATTCTTTGATGCGTAAAGCTGGCTACAATGGTGCCATCACGGAATCGCTAAGGAAGCAAATTCAGCTGACTCGTTACAAGAGCACGATCTGCACCATGAGCTACAACGACTACATGTCCTACATCAAGACAACTAGAGGTGAGACCCTTTCAGCAGTCGGGTCTCAAACTTAGTAACCTTTCCCCCTACAGCTTTATAAGTTCTCAGCTGTTTGATTATTTAAACTAATCAATGCGATAGTTAGGTGGGCAGAGGATTTTAGTCTCTCTTCATCCAACAGCTTCAGTATTTTTACCATTGTTAAACAATTTCTTTATCCATCATTCTTCAACCTCGTGCGTTAAGATAAGTGTAGAAACTGTCAAAACTCACAGGACGAAACTCGTCAGTGAGATAAACCTCTTTGTTTTGTAGTTTAATAAATGATTCTTACTAGTGTGCATCATTTGGTTTTGCATGTATATCTAGTATCCTATGTATACTCGTAGTAATTGTCTGAAATTTGCTACCATTTCTTGTCAGCATCATATTTCAATATGAATTGCGGTTTAAGAGGCTGCGCCTTACCGCAGGTAGGTGCTAATCTGAATCAGAAGAATGTGCATTCTAATTTTCTTTTTCCCAAACAGATTGAGCCATTAAGGGTGTACAAGTTTGCAGGGGGCACTTCCTTTTCCTACTCGCCAACATCACATTTCCATAGCTTTCCAACCTTAATTGCAACTTGGAAGTTGGTTTGGGAAGCTCTTTTTAACCACCGAATGATCAAAAAGTTCCTATATCCGTCTTCCCCACGCTACACTCACATTTTTGGTTCACCTTCCCCAAAATACCCCTGATACTTTTTCTTTTTACACCCCAACTTTTTGACGCATCATCCTCCACCGCAATCAACTCGGGAGGAAAATCGAATTTTGCTCGTGGAAGGATAGTGGTCTCTAGACACTTTCTAAATCCTTCGTCTAGAATTTGAACCCTAATCTCTCATATTGGGGGAGCATACGAACCATAAGACTACACGATGGTTCTCAAGTCTTGAGAATAAATGACTATACAATTTTGTCCGTTTTACTAAAGCACTTGACACTATCTCTTCTCTTGGCCAATAATTTACTTATCCGTGATGAGACCTAGGGAGCTGCACCATCTTATAGAGCAATAATTTTGTCTCTTTTGTAGATTCGCTCTTGCCTACGCTTAATCTTTCGGAGAGAAGATTCCCTTTCATAGAGTAAGGGTAACATCGTAATTATGAACTACATTTTGGATATTTGTAGAATAAATTCGATTAGTTGTAGTTTACTTGAATGCAACGACAATTCAGCAAAACTGCGAGACCGACGTGTTCATCGTTTCTTTCTTTCTTTCTCTGGTCTGACATTTTGTATACTTACAGACGAAGCAAAAACAATTTAGGGTTTCAGGTTATTATCTACACTCCCTTTTCCCCTTCTTCTTCTTCTGATCTTCTTTTAATTTAGTGTTGGTAAATCTTGATCTAATTTTCACCTAATTCTCTGTTTAATTCTCCGTTCCTTTTAACCCTAATTGTTGTTCAATATTTGTCGAATTAAGTTCGAAATCCCAATCGTTTTGGGCTTTAGCTATGTTATGAACCTCAATACCTCATGATTTCTTATCTTTTTTTTTACGAGAAATTTATGTCTGATGTGAATTATATCTGTTCTGGATACGTGAGTCTTGTTGTTTGGGGCAAAATTAACTCATCAAGTGTGAAGCTATTAGACTGTGATTAGAAATCTGGGGAATCGACAATGTGTCGGTGATCCCCTTTATTTTGCTTGGGAATGTTGGGATTGTAACTAGTATGGATTTTCTGTACATTTCATAATTCAGGTTTAAAAATTTGCTCTAAGTAGTTGTAGCTATCCTTCATATTGTGTACTGTGTCCTACTTCCTTAGTCCATAGAATCCACACTCCTTCACTTAAGTGAGATATTTCTACTTTGTGTCATCTAAAAGCAGACATCCCCTGCAATGTTGGACATCACTTAGGACTTAGTGAAGCCGCTGAAAAGAGACCTAGGTGTATAATGGTATTTAGTTCCGGTAACTGAACAGTAACAAGTGCTGCTAAGTTAGAGGGTTTTATTCATTCTTTTCTACCTTACACTGGAATTTGGTTGTTATGCTCATTAACCCAGTTTTGTGATTTCGTAGATTTGCGGTTTCTCTAAGACGAGATAAGTCTTTGTACATCTTGACTGATCGAAATCACACCTAAGTCATGAGTCAAAGAGGGTTGATATATAGTTTCGTTGCCAAGGGTACTGTTGTTCTAGCAGAGCATACATCATTTTCTGGTAACTTTAGTACCATTGCAGTTCAATGCTTACAGAAGCTTCCCTCAAACAGTAACAAGCATACCTACTCGTGTGATGGTCATACATTCAACTTCCTCAATGACAATGGATTAGGTACATTGTTTACTATCGTAGTTTTCATTGACAGATTTTTTGTTTTTGTTAATTATGCAATCTCATGTGCAATTTGTTGGTCATGTAGTGTTTCTTGTTGTTGCGGACGAAGCAACTGGAAGGAGTATACCCTTTGTGTTTCTTGAGCGGGTGAAGGACGATTTTAAGCAGCGTTATGCAGCAATAATTGGTAATGGGGGACCACACCCTCTTGATGATGATGACGATGAAGATTTGTTTGAAGACCCTTTGAGCATTGCTTATAATCTTGATAGGGAATTCGGGTATGGCTAATTAGTTAATGAACAATTGATGTTTCAGTTATATATATATATATATATATATATATATATTGGTTGCAAGTGTGTGACAGGTTTTTTTATGAAACAGACCAAGGCTCAAGGAGCACATGCAGTATTGCATGAGCCATCCAGAGGAAATCAGTAAGCTCTCCAAACTGAAGGCACAAATGTCTGAAGTCAAAGGAATAATGATGGATAATATAGAGAAGGTATGTATGGTAGTTAATCTTGTGCAATGTGGCTATGAAGTCAAGGCTTTATATTTTAGGACTGTGAAATTAGCCTGACAGTGAAGCTCTCTGTTTGTTTTGATAGATTAACATAGATAGTGGAAATAATCAAATAAATATACAGAATTATGCAGATTGGAGGAGAGTGTGATAAGCAAGTACCATACATTAGTTCAGAATTATAATGGGAAGTAATTCTAGAATCTTGATTAAGTAAGCTCCCTTGAGCTTAAGTTAGACTCTGGTGCTTATGGATCTTGCATACGTTGAAAAGTGTTACTCAATTGAATTTGACACGCCCTTAAACTTGTCGTCTGACAGATGCATGCCCTGTTTAATCAGTCTGTTTTATCGCTTGCACTGGACCCATAGTCATCTAATGCTTTTAGAATGCACCTGAATCATGATGCAGGAGCATTTAGGAGTTCTGTTTATTTAACTTTATTATCTAGTTTCTTGGAGTGCACATAATGAAGGAGAAATCTGTTTATTTAGCTTTACTATTTTGATATTATCTATAGAGGGGGGTTTTGATCAGCCTCAATAAGTTGGATTTCTAGTATGCAAGTAGTTATTAGGTGTGCGCACATGCGTTACGCATTGCATGAAAATAATTTTGGAAAATTAAGATTTCAGTTGTGGACTTGTGGTAATTTATTTTAGAAACTTAATACTGAATATTTAAAATGAACACTAATGAAACAGTTTGTTTTAAAAACAGTTCTTCTAATGGATCTACCCATTTGGTATGAAAAAGATATTGAAAAATATTGAGATAAAAACGATAATAAATGGTTGCAAAGTTACTGCAGTGTAGCTATGGCCTTCTTTTGAGTTTTTTACATCAATTACCCCATATTCCAAGTAAATGAAAAGTTATTTAAGGTTAATGTAGTTCATTTTTTGTCCCTCAAAGGAGGGCATTGCAATAATTTTGCAAATTACGATTAATGTCTTTATCTCACTAATCCCCCCATATTCTTTCTCATACATGGGTAGGTCTCACCTTAAAATTCATTTTTAGGCAAACAAAGGGTTCAGTGGTGTTCATTTAGAATATTTGAAGATTAAAATTTATGGAATCTGCAACACACTGGACATATTTTAATTCACCTTTCAGCGAGTTTAAAGGGTTGCAATTGCCTTCGAGTACCTCCATTTACGTCCTTGCTGCTGTAGCGTTGCACATTTCACGACAAGTTCTCAGCATGAGTGAAAGTTCTATCAAGTCTGTTTGGTTTTCAACTTTTTATCACCTCTTACACGACCTCTACCTCATCCAACTATGGTGTTGGTTGAGGTTTTGGAATCATGGTATCCTTGTGATTTATGCAATATCAAGGAAGCACGATAGAGATAAACTAACACAAAACAGAAGCAAAGAGCATAGAACACAAGAATTGAACTATAGAATGTAGGATTACCGAGTTCTAGGGTAAAAACCCAAAGTCTGTTTTAAAGCTAATGACCTTTCTCTGCCAAGTCTGTTTCACTGTTTGGTTATACTATTCTACTTTATGACTGTTGCTAACAAGCTGTATAAGAACATTCAGGTAGGTTAGATTTTGCTAGCATATAAGTTCTATTTACCGCTTATTTATGGTATGACCTTGTGCTGCTCATATGTGCTTTCTCCATACTTTTTTTGTTTGGTTTTTACTAGTTGGCAGCGGATTCCCTTAGATCTGGATATTCCTTGGACTCTAGATATTTTGTTAGCAACTAATGTTACTTAGTAGAAAAACTCAGACCCATTTGTTAAATCATGGAACAAATAGGGTGCAATACTGGCAGATTCACTTGTAATCGGAGTGTTGCTTGTTTTCAACAACTTTTAAGTTTGAAGACACAAATCATTGCATGTTAGTACTGCAAAATCTATCATCCTAACTACCCAATCAGTTGTCTTAAGTCTTAACCTTTCTTGTAAAATATTTGCTTTTCAGGTTCTGGATCGTGGAGAGAAGATTGAGCTTCTTGTTGATAAAACTGAAAACCTACAGTTTCAGGTAATATTGCATTCCGCATAAAAGAAAAGTATTCGTCTCAGTATCTTATTTGATTACTTAATATAAATTTGTTAGTGTGTTACCTCATTCGTGTCCGTGATATACATCAATCTCTTGTTGTTTTTTTTGTTTAGGCAGACAGCTTCCAGAGGCAGGGAAGGCAGCTCCGACGGAAAATGTGGCTACAGAACTTCCAGCTGAAGCTGATGGTAGGAGGGGGGATCATTGCCCTTATCATTATTTTGTGGTTGATGTTTTGCAAAGGATTCAAGTGCTGATGTTTAGTTCGCGAAAACCAGATATAGCTTGATTAATACTTCTGTTTTCTTGTTTCATGTAAAAAGAAAAAACAATGTTGTTGTTTAGTTGATGTAAATGGAGTTTGGGCACATATAGGTTGGGTGAAACATCATTCCAACTTTTCCAACTATTCTATTTGGCATCCTTCCACTTCTCTTTTTCCTTTCTGAGTAGTAAATTTTAATATATCATGATTAGATCGTATGCGGTGCATTAGTAACATCTAGTTTGGCATGCACTGGTTCATCTAGCTGCTACTCCCTGGTCGCGAAGTTCTAGCTTGTCTAGCTCAAGTGTCAACCACATTTTTCCGCCTATGAGCAACAGTGAATGTTATAGTTCAAGAAACAAATCTATTTTGACTATGGTTTTGCTTCTTGTTGGCATCTAGGGGAGCAGTTGAAGATATCTAGTTCTACTTCCTCGATCACTCTGCAGTCTTCTGAAATTAGTATTTCGTCTCTACACTGCCTAATTCGTGTCCGTGATAATTAGTGTTGATTAGCCTGGCCAATTTGAGGGCTATCCAAAACTAATTTGGGGTTATTAATAAAACAAAATAAGATCAATACGTCTTGAATCGCACACTAGAAGGCAGATGTCTTCAGCAGATACCGCCCTCATGCTCCCACGGTCCGCTTACCGAGGAAGAGAAAGGTAGGACCCGGGGCCAGAGCAAGTTGGGTTGGGGTATAGAGCCGTAAGCGCGGTGGGGGTGACAGAGGACGTGCTCGTACGGTTCATAGCAGGGGTATGATCAACGAGTTTATTGTTGGGAACTCCTCTATATTCGAAATATGCCTTTCTAGGAGCATTACGATCTGCAGCTCAAATGGTCTCTTATGAAGTAATATCAATACATCCCTTATTCATATATTTTTTATAATGGTTAATCTACCCTTATTTAATTAGTGTTAATGTTGATTAATTAATTAATTAATTTGGTTATAGTTAGTGTTAGAAAATTATTTGAGTTATAGTTTTGGAACTGAAATTGAGAGTGTTTTAGATTGATTTATTTGAGTTATAGTTTTGTACAATCGGTAGGTTTGTGATTTTTATTCCTACCGATTGTACAAAATTCCCAGTTTTTTTTTTTTTTGGATTTTGATTTCATAATCGGTAGTTTAATGGAGTACCATAACTACCGATTATAGGTGTCGCCCCAAAAATGAATTTCTCAAAACTTACAAAATTTCTAACTCTTCATCTTTCACAATCGGTAGAAATTGAAAATTTATATCTACCGATTGTAGCCATAATTGAATTAAACTTTAAAATTTTAAACTTTGTAATCGGTAGTTTAAAGATCAAATTTATCTACCGATTATAATGGTTTTTTTGTCCATGACTTTTCTTGTCATAATCGATAGTACGGGAAATTAATAACTATCAATTGTGGTTAATCGGTAGTTTAGAAACATAGTTATCTACCGATTATGCCGATTGTACATAACATCTAACTTCATAATACTATTTCAACATCCGAAGAAAAACTTGTTCAAATAAACTTACTACATATTGTTCATAAAACTTGTTCAAAAAAACTAAAAACATCCGGAAAAAACGAAACAAAACACATCATAGAAATTCAAAGTGATCAATCTCATTGATCTCATGAAATTCTTTCATTCCTTGTTACTCTCGACTTAGTCCTAGCTTACACTCGCTTCTTCTTCTTCTTCTTCTTCTTCTTCTTCTTCTCCTTCCCCTTAGGATCAGCAACAACTTCATCATCCAACTGGACCTATATACTCTCCAGCTTCATTGTAGTATGGGTTTATACCTAAGAAGTCTTTCTCCCTGAAAAAGAGTCGATGATCAAAATCCGGATGAGCCTCTATCCTTCGATTCATTTCTGCCTCAGATCCTTCATCCGAAGATGGAACTTCAACGTAATTGAAGGGATTGTCAGGACCGTTCCACCAACAATCAGGATCGTTCATCATTTATGAGAAATCCGGATCATCCAACATCATTTGATATATTTGTACATCAGGAACTCCTTTCGGCAAATTGAAAAGAGGACGAGAAAGCAATTCAGCCTTTCGAGCCGGAGAAAGACCTTCATCTTCTTCATCTTCATCCATAACCCTAATGAACATACTCAAACATTGATTATTAACTAACTACACAATAGCTATTATAAAAATAAACAAAAGCACAAATCGATAGCTAAAATTATGAAATATCAACCGATTACACACAATCGGTAGGGCGTGTTTTCAGTAAATGTCTGATTATATAATCGGTAGATAAAATTATGCATTACCTACCGATTGTGCATGATGTTCTTCAGGAATGTTGAACTCGAGGCATAATCGGTAGATAAAGTTTGCCAGATTTCTACCGATTATGCGTTGTTTCAGAAAATTATAAAAAAGAATTATCATGATTTCTTCAAAGTAATGACTAAAAACATAAAAGTTGGATGTAACTTACTTTTCCTTTCCCTTCTTTGATTGTGTAGGAACATTTTTTGGTTAGAGGGGAAGTTCATCGGCATCGGTTGACGATTTGATTTCAGTGATTTTGGACTCCTCTATCACCATCTTTTCCTTTCCCTTCTTTGATTGTTTAGATAAAGATTTTGGAGCCATTTTCAATGGAGAATGAGAGTAAAGGGAATAGAAGAATCGGTAGAGGAGAAGAAATGTAAAATGAGGATGTTTTAGTTGTGAATAAGTAGAGGTAGAGGTAGAGGTAGAGAAGAAAATGAGAAGAAAAAGAGGCGTGAATAGGTAGAGAAGAAGAAGAATTAGGTTTTGGTTTTCTGTTTATAAACCTGGCGTTTTACACTATTATTATATTAATTATTATTTTACATTGTCTTGGAAATTCCTTTCAGCTTTAGCGGCATGGACGAACCTTAAACGGGTTGAATCTGTCCATCACCTTAATGATATTGAAATGAGCTTCGTAACGGTAATTTGATCGTTTCCATCGTCGCCATTCCTCGAGAGATCTCGCTATAACTTCATCATTAGTTTCACCACTCAAACGATATCGATTGACAAGATAAGTTAAATTCACAAATGGATCAACTTCTCTGCCTATAGAATGAAATCGACAAAAAAGATCATCTTTATTACGGTTATTGGGGTTCCCGGTGTCAACACAAAAATGTTCGTGAACACTATCCAAATAACTCATACTCATTACACCATTTTTTCTACGTTCTTCTCCTCGCTTCGGATAGAATTGCACATAGCGCCTACATAACGATAAATCTTCCTCTACCGTAAACGGTTGAGCCATTAATCTATACGATTATTTCTTCGATGTTGGAGAGTTAAAATGTATTGGAGGTGTTTAAATGAGAAGAGGTCACCCTCCTTATATAAATTAGAGTCTTAACGGCTCTTTTTTTCAAAAAAAAAAAAAAGTCGTTGAGGCGTGGTGTAACAAGAGTGTACAGAAAATATGTACACTAAGTTCGTACGAATATTAACAATCGGAAGTATTGGGATCACCATTATCTACCGATTTTAATAATCGGTAATCTAACAAATATATTTACTACCGATTATAATGTGTTGCCCTAAATTGGAAATCTAAAAAAATATCAAAATTCCAACATTTTGAACATGCATAATCGGTAGTTTAACAA
>JAJJMC010003761.1:13809598-13829998 GCA_023531435.1 Papaver californicum | reverse complement strand
CAATTTTTTAAACTACCGATTATAATGTGTTGCCCCAAATTGGAAATCGAAAAAATTATCAAAATTTCAACATCTTGAACATGCAAAATCGGTAGTTTAACAATTTTTTAAACTACCGATTATAATTGTTGTCCCAAATTGGAAATCAAAAAAATTATCAAAATTCAAACATTTTGAACATGCATAATCGGTAGGCTAAGAATTTTTTAACCTACCGATTATAGTGCAAAATGTGTCTAGGAATAGGCAGTTCCATCGGTAAGTGTAATCGGTAGATATTTATCTACCAATTGTATAACACTAACATAATCGGTAGATTGTTATCTACCGATTGTTGATGATCATACTTAATCGGTAGGTGATGGAAACCACTTATCTACCGATTATAATATAAAATTTCAACACAATAATTTGATAAAAATAATTCTCTTGCAAATCAATTGTTAACTCACAAAAATAACATAAAATCCTTTCAAATGTTAGAAAATTAAACACCAGTAATGTTAAACACCAGAGACATATCCATAAAGTAAACAACCACAATCTAATTTCTAATTCTTTTGGTTTTGGTACGAGGACGACGAGCACCAAGGGATAAATTTCTTTCAGCATCAGCGGCATTGGCTTCACCCTCAGGGACATTTGCTTTAGCATCAGCGCTCGATGAACCGCGATATATTTTAGTGTGCTTTGCTGCTACCCTTTTAGGCTTATTCGTAGATTTCTCCCCAAACTTGCTAGCATATGCTTCATTATCAATGTTGTCAATGAGGTCTTTATGCTCTCTCATCATCTTGTCAATTGATGGAGGCACTCCCGTATTTATGCACCCAACTATCTTCTTTGCAAAAAATGCAAACCTTTTTTTTTTCTTTTCCGTTTTTAGGCAATAACAATCAAACGATTATTATCTAAAATATTGAGCCGTAATACTAAAATCAAAAGGAAATAACATTACGTACCAGCCTTTCATAACCAGAGGGTTTGTCTTTGATTATGCAAGTATATTCGGACACCCTGGTGGTCTTTCCTTTATCTTCACGGATCATATGAAGATGAGAATAATGTCGGTACCATACCATACCATATACCGTGGATCTGCCTCATCACCTCGGTTGACACGTCTCCCCTCGTTGATTATATATTGCATCCTATTAGTCAAATTTTCAACGGATGGGTTATCAGAGTAAACTACTGTGATAGAGTCCTTACCACAAGTAGATTTCTCGACGTCCAATTTGAACCTGCCGCGCATGTGACTCATAGGTTCTTCTTGGACATAATCGAGTTGACGCATCACCCTAGAGGCATTGTACATGACATATCCAGTGGGATGCCACAAGGGTCCATAGTAGAACGAAACTCAGATCTTTCCGCTATATGACCACTAGCTCGGTCTTCCCTGTATGGATCAAAGCATATATCTTTGGACGTCATTGAGTCTAATTTTCTTCTCAAAGATATCAACTCCTGCTCCTTAGACCTTGAATGATTGTTGTCAAAGATGTATTTTATTCCTCGGGGTGTTCCTTTCGCCCATGCCGGATTCTCTTTGGCCATCTCTCCCCACGACATGTGGAAGGTATCGGTCTCAGGATACATCCTCTCCATGAAGGATGATATCGACACCCGGTCATGATGTAACATTGAATTCTCGGCAGCCGTAGATAACCCCGAGTTCAATATAATTTGCTGGAACCATTGACACTCATCGTCTAACGGCCAATCTTTCATCTTTGTTGGTGCAGCCGTAGGTTTGAGTAGACGAACCACATCAGAATGGTCCTAATATACACGACGAATTAAAAAATAATTAGAATAACAGTTAACACTTCTACGAATAAAAAGAAAATATGTTAAAAATGGTGTTTTATAATTATTACTTCAGTTGAGTAAATTTCTTTCGCGCAAGAATCTTTGTACCCATATAATAGATTTCCTCAATCTCTTGGAAGGCCAGGGATTTGGCCTTCTTGAATACCCTTCATCTTCAAAGAGTCGGGGACCTTGTGTCCTCCTTTATTCTTAGCTGACTTCTTTGTACCACTTGGTCCTCCTTTATCTTGGTATCTATCTTGTGGAGCACTTAGTTCTCCTTCTTCTTCGTTTCTACTTCTTGGAACACTTGGTTGAGTTCCTTCGGTGATAACAATTCCGCTAGCGCTCTTTTGTCTTCTTGCACTAGCAGTTACTTTCTTACCCCTTTCATGACGAGGCCCCGAAAGAATTGTATCGTTGGAATGCTTAGATCACCTTTCCCTTCTTTGATACAAAAGAAAGAACAATTATTTCCAACAAGACACCGTTTAATCACTGCATAATTGGTAGACAAAGTACATTAAACTCAACTGATTGTTCATAATCGGTAGTAAAAAAAACAAAGTAACTACCGATTGTGCATAATCGGTAGCTCGGGCTCTACATTATCTACAGATTGTGCATAATCGGTAGCTCGGGCTCTACATTATCTACCGATTGTGCATAAAAAATGGAACAGACAAGTCTAAGCTATCGACACACATACAGTCGGTAATTATATAAAAAAAATTAACTATCGATTATGTGTAAATTTGGGTCCAGGAATATAATCGGTAGTTAATGACTAAATATAACTACCGATTATGGTCGATGTTTTGAGGAATCACTAACTTTCATAATCAGAAGTTTAACCCTATAAGAAACTACCGATTATGCCTAAATTTTGGTCCAGGAATATAATCGGTAGTATATGACTAAAAATAACTACCGATTATGGTCGATGCTCATGAATCACTAGCTTTCATAATCGGAAGTTTAACCCTATACGAAACTACCGATTATGCCTAAATTTTGGTCCAGGAATATAATCGGTAGTTAATGACTAAATATAACTACCGATTATGGTCGATATTCATGAGCAATGAAGAACACTAACATAATCGGTAGTTAAATACAAACACGAAACTACCGATTATGACAAATAACCTAAAACCCTAGATATTCTATTGACGATTTCATTCGATTGAAGCAAAATAAACACAAATAATGGTAAACCCTTACCTTATTGAAGCCATTACAAAGTTCTGGAGAGTCTGATTGTCGGAATCAGTCTCCGTTTCTAGGTCATCATCTTCGTATTCTTCGTGTTCTTCATTATGTTCTTCAACGATCTCTCTATTTCTTACTCTCTCGACAAAATCCGGCCAGTTAGTATTAGCAGGTTGACGGGTTGTTTGTTTTTTGCTTGCCATTTTTAGATTGTAATTACGATGATGAATTGGTTTGTGATTATATGATGAATTGATTTATGATTAATCGGTTTACGATGAATTGGATTGTGCCACAATCGGTAGTTTGAAAACAAGAGAAGAAGAAGAAGAGAAAACAGTGAGTGATAATCGGTAGAGAAGAAGATGAGAATGGTTTAGGTTTTTAAACTTGTATTAGTGAAAGGGTTAATGGTAATTGTTTGATTACTGAGAGGGTATTTAAGTATTTTTACATACCACTAGGTTATCCCATAGCCACATCTATAGGATGGGTTTAAAATAGTAGCTCCAAATTGGTTTTGGGTAGCCCTCAAAATGGCCAGGATAATTAGGTTGTTTGGTTTAGTAGAAATATTGACATGTTTGCTTAGAAATGGGAATTGCCAACTATGCTCAGGCGAACTACAACAATTCCTCCCTGTTTCAAATCTCAATTGAAATGTTGTATGCTATAGCATCTTATTCTCATGTATGCTGCAAAGGACGGAGAAATTCTTAGCATGTTCACTTTGAAGAAAGCAGTGAAAATGTAGTATGCATTCTCAAAAATTGTTGCCACACACAACAGGAGAATGGAAATATTAAGAAGTGTTTGATACATTGTAGTTCAAGTTTGATCATGACTAACTTAAAAACATAATTAAAATACATAACATAAAATACAAACCATTAAAAAACAACAAACTAAATTTACGATCATCCTCTAGGTGGGAATCCACGACTGGCCAAAATCTCATTTTGCATAGCCAACATGGCACGTCTCTTCCTTTCCGGTAGTGTCGACATCAACCTCCAATATTTTTGAGTCGCTTTCTCGCATTTTTTCCTCTTTTGTCTCGACAACGCGTCGAAACAGCTGAAGCCTTTCATCATACTTAGCCATCTTCAGTGCATTTTGTTCTTTAAGATATGAAATAACATTAGACAATCCATCATTTGCAGATAATGACCCAGCTTTCTCTCGTTTTTGTCCATCTGTTGCTCTTGGTCTCTTTTTGCCTTTTTCATAAAATCTTTGACTACCTTCATCATATGGAACTTGGGAAGACGATGTTTGAGCCCTTTGAATCACAGGGGGTTCGTGTATATCTTCAGGATTATACCCTGGCATGTTTGCCTTGAAAATTTGGTATACTTTTTAGTAACAAAATTAATGTAATGTTTTCATAAGAACAAACAATGAAATATGTAATTTTTGAATGAACACTTACGACTTGTCATATCTGGACTTGTACCGCTTGATGTAACCGAACCATTTCTTGTGTCATAAATTGACATAGTATTGCATTCCGCTGGGTATCATCGTCAGATGTCTCAAATCCAAGATCTATTCCGTACTTCATAAGAATAAGCATTCGGAGAGGATCCACCATATTGCACCTAAAAATAATATATAAAAAAAAACGATCAATTGACCATCTCCTAAAAAGGGTACAGAACTTACATAATAAACCTATTAAGTAAACAGTGGAACATATATGATTTTTGAATAATAAAAAGTTTCAAATAAAGTAACACTGTAAAAACAAGTAGTCAAAAACCAAAAGCTTGCATTAAACTAAACCAAACATATGCATTCATAGTATTTTTACAAAAAATCATTTTGAGTACATCTAACAATTTCTTCATCCACATTAGTAAGGAGATATGGTGGTTCTTCTAATATTACGAAACGTGGTGGTTGGCCATGAAGAGGGGCCATGGCTAGACGTTTATGAGGCTGTTGAAATTGGGAGTCAAATCCTCCAAACCATATATGTATCGTCCAAACTATTTTGGTCTTGTCTTGGTTGAGAGGATTCCCAAAATACAACATATCGTATTCCAAAGCATCTTCCGGTGACAAGTTTGTTCTAAATGAAGCTGATCACCTATACTATATCCCAAAGGGAATTCCGTTTAAGCGAGTAAAATCTAATGGTGATAAACCAATCTCAAAAGTTGGAAATTGAAAAGCACAAGTAGAATGCCAGCAGTTCTCCTAAATTACCAATGATAGTTGTCGAACTGCTTTCATAATAAAAAAAAATTCAGCCAAAACTATAATCTCTAGAACTGCCCTACCATTTGCATTACTAGCCACTATTTTGTACTAATATCTATGGAGAAATGCCCAACCCGTTCTAAACTACACCTTACCAGGTCTCTTTGTGTTTTTAGCATGTGCTTCATTCTTAGAAGACAATGTAAAAAAATTCTCCATAATCTATTCAAAGTTACACTATAATTATCAAATATAAGGCACTAATCCAAAACCACACAACACAATCAATTACTACCTCCGTCCCAAGAAAAATGATAATTTCATTTATTTATTTTTATTTTTTTGCCTAAAAATAGGCCAAATTGATTTTTCTGGGAGAGAGAGAGAGTAGTTTACACTAAATTACTATAAATTATCAAATTCTTCAAAAATGTCATGGATATTTTCACAACACATGTTCATTCAATCTAAACGATTGTATATTATTCAAAAATCAGATACACAATTTCATCAAAACATGAAAAGTATGAAAAATGAAAAGAAATAAAAAAGAAAAATACCTTGGATTTCTTTGTGGTCCAAACTTGAATCAAGAAGTATGTAGATGATGATCACAATAAGATGAAGTAAAAAACCTTGTGAGCAATCTCAACTAAACAACCCCAAAATTATCTAATCTGGAGACTAGGGTTTGTAGGGTTTTGGGAGTAATAATGAAGGTAAAGAAATGAGAAAAATGAAAAGAGCTCGACACTCTTTATCAGAAGAACAGTGAGCGCGAAATGAAATGATTTCCCGCTCTGACCACGGTTGACTGGTCAAGAGGGTAATGACTACCCACTAAAGTCCTAAAGACCAAAAACTGAAGAGTAGGTAGTGACTCGTGCGAGTAGAGTGGATACTGCGATTCCGTGGGAGAGAGACGAAAATGGATGGAAGAAGAGTGGTGACGGTCTCAGCTCTGCAATTCGCTTGCTCAGACGATATCAACACTAATGTTGATAAAGCAGAAAGGTCTCAACTTATTCGAATCTTTCCAGTCTCATTTTATTTTAGGGTTTATTTTGAGCTTCTCATCTGAAAAAATGTAAAGGAAATTGAGAGAAAACGGCTCAATTTTGGGCGTCATGTGAAAATTTATCCACACATGAATCCAGTTTCATCCACTTGAATCAATAAGTTACTTTCTTTGATGCAGATTGGTTAGGGATGCTCACCAAAAGGGAGCAAACATCATTCTTATCCAGGTAATTTTGTTTTCATATGAATAAATTCGGATTTGAAAGAGTATTTATTAGTTTTATATGTATTTCAACTGATGTGGATTATATATGAATATGATTGATGGAAAAGAAATTATGAGTTTTTACTATCTTTAGGCTTTTGGAATAATCTGTAAACAACTGCAAAGAAGAGAACCGAGGAAGGGTTTGGGTTGTTATGCGTTTTTCTTACTAAATTTGATTTAAGTTATGTGATTTGGATCTTATTTATGTTGGTTGAACTCAGGAACTATTCGAAGGATATTACTTCTGTCAAGCGCAGAGGGAAGATTTCTTTCTACGAGCGAAGCCTTACAAAGGGCACCCAACAATCATAAGGTAAAAGAGTTGAAATGTGAATTTAGGCCTTCTTTAGGGAAATTTAAGAAGATTATCAAGTGGTATGCATTGTGTACTAGTAAGTAGTGCTGTCAGATTGTTAGTAGTGTACAAGCTAAAAAGACATTGCTTAAGAACTCTCTTCTAGGAGTTGAAATCTGTAGATATCTTAGATGAATGTTTAATATGGTAGCATGATACAAATTGGTCGGCCACAATCATTATAGGATGAGTGGATCTTCCCGCTACATGCATGCTTTTTGACAACCGTGCTTTGTTTTTAACTCTTGCGTAATTAAAACTGCTGGATCATCACCCTTTCACCAAAACAAAGAGATATCTTTATTTACTTCGGAAGCCTCGTTTGTACAATGTGCAGGATGCAAAAGCTTGCTAAGGAGTTGGGAGTGGTGATTCCTGTAAGCTTTTTTGAGGAGGCAAACAATGCCCATTACAATTCGATTGCTATTATTGATGCTGATGGTACAGATCTTGGATTGTATAGGAAGTCCCATATCCCTGATGGACCCGGCAAGTGTATCACTTTGGATATTAGTCTCTTCTCAACACTTTCCGTGACTTTTTTGGTGGATTTTAACAATTAGTTCACTTATTCAGGTTACCAAGAAAAGTTCTACTTCAATCCTGGTGACACTGGCTTCAAGGTGATTATATTGTTGTCTTGATATGAGTGATATTTCATTGAATAGTGAGTTCAAGTCGCCATGAACATTGTGCTGATCTTAGACCTTGTGACAAATTTCAGGTCTTTCAGACTAAATTTGCCAAAATTGGAGTTGGTAAGTTAAATTTGCTCAAAAATTAATAATGTTAGTATAAGTAGAGGAAACTAAAGATGGCAATTAGGTAGAGACACCATCTCCACGGACTCAGTGATTATGTGTTTTCTTCATCACTATATCATTGTGTCCCAGTCTTGAGATAATGACTGAAGGACTATTTGGTTTGCTCCCAGGATCCCACTGTTTTTGTATTCCAGAGCCTCTAGTTAATGGTTATATTGTGCTACATCAAGAATGAGATTACTATTCCCTGCCTTTTCCTTTGACTTTCTCTTCAGAATGTGTTTTCTTCTTCTTTACCTTGCAAAAGAGGTAAGAGAGAGACCTGAGATGTTGTTCTACTTATGATGTAGCTATTTGCTGGGATCAGTGGTTTCCTGAGGCCGCACGAGCTATGGTTCTTCAAGGTGCAGAGATTTTGTTCTATCCTACCGCTATTGGTTCTGAACCACAAGATCAAGGACTTGATTCCTCTGATCATTGGAAAAGAGTAATGCAAGGGCATTCTGGGGCTAATGTGGTAAGATATTCTTTTTATCCTAATGTTGAATGTGATTCCGAATTACTGTACTTATTGGATGTGTTTGGCCTCATGATCTTCAATACCTTTCGTAGTTTTGTCGATAATTGTTTCTCTTATCTAAATAATAATCACCACTCCTCCCTTTTCCCAAGTTCCAAGATCCTGTTAGTGGTGAATTAATAAATTTAGACCTTCTGATCAACCAGACCCAGTTGATCAAGGGCCTGAAGGGAGAAAATGTTGAGCTAGTTGCAGTATCTTCAGTGACCACTAATAGGTGGCCAAATCGTTAGTAAGAATGTGACCCTTTGAAAGGTAAATGTTTTCAAGGGTTGTTGGTCCAGCATAGTAAAACTTCAGAAACCTTTCTAATGTTTTGATGCTGTTGATGAGCAGTATGCAAACATAATGCTGATATATACAGTTGACAATATAGATACCGTTGGTAGCCTCAAACCGCATTGGAAAGGAGATAATAAAGACAGAACGAGGAGACAGTGCGATCACGTTTTATGGAAACTCATTCATAGCAGGTAATTTTTTCAGTGACTGTCCACAGGTTCTGATTTACATTTCCTGCATGGATGACGGATCAATTATGATGCTAATCTGAGTAACAAAATGACTGATGAACAGGACCCACGGGAGAAATTGTTGCTAGTGCCAATGCCGTTGATGAAGACATTCTAGTGGCAGAATTTGATCTCAATAATATCAAATTGAAGAGACAAAGTTGGGGAGTCTTTAGGGATCGCCGTCCAGAGCTTTACAAAGTGCTTCTGACATTAGATGGTCAGATCCCCCCATCCTGATTTCATCATTCTATTGTACACCTAGATCTACTCCCAGCGGCAGAAGGTAAACAACAAAGATCTATATTTATGGAGAATTCGAAGAGAGCTGCATTAACATAATGTATGGTGACATTTACTCATGCCTTCCTGTCATGTAATCTGATATCTTTCATCTATCTCAGAATGAGTTTAGCAATAAGGAGAGAGCAATATTGGAACATTGTTTTGTTCACCCATGCATGCCTCTTCATCATGTAATATGGCACCTTCCTTCAAATATAGAAATAAGTTCTGCTATGCATCATTACAGATGCAGTCTATCTGACGTTTTTAATGGTCTCTCCAGTCTAAATTGCTTTAGAAGGTATATAAGAAAAGGAAAACTTGAGATAGTTGTTGGCCTTATTAGGCGATTACTTACTCTACTTGTTATATAGGCTGCTAATATTGAGATCTGTTTCAGGTTTCATCGTCATTGTTTATATTACTCCTTGTCTCTGTGTGTGGTGGTATTACCGAAGTTTTCTGGAGGATTTCGATCCTTACACAAATGTAAAGACAAAAAGTTCCCCAGTACTTATCTTTAAGATGTGCAATTTTGGTTTAAGTATGTGTACATGTCCTTAGGCGGATACCAGTTTTGGTGCAAGTGTTCATAGGTCCCTCTTAAGCTTTTTAACCCTCTAGATTGTTATCTTCCAGCATTGAGATCTATGTTCTGGATCAACATTGTTTCTTTGTTATTCAACCACAAATAGATAGAACTCTGAACACTCCCATTGAACTGCTCAAGAACTACTGAACTTGAATTTTGAGGGCTATAATTTTATGAAATTTACCTAGAGCTAGCTCTTGTCGATTCATAGGGATGCTGCAGAGTAACAAAATGGGGTTGCACTGCTGAGTAGCAACTTAAAACGAACTTCCATTATATTTCCTGTTTCAAGTTCTTTTTTATAATCTTCAGGTGTATGTGAATGAATGTCTCTGAGTCTGAACTGCATCTATGCTTGATTGATTTTGATTGTCTATACTACAGGAAAGCCAAAGAAAAAGAACCAGATTACATCTATCAAAATTTTACCCCACAGAAGGATCTTCAACAACATAGGCATCACTTCTGTAGGGAAAGCTTGAAAAGCTATGACAAAATCTGTTCTATTCATCTGTTACATCTTTCGTTTCTCTGTTCTTATCGTCTAGACAACTGCTTGCTGTCTCTTCTTCTTCTTCTTCTTCTTCTTCTTCTTCTTCTTCTTCTTCTTCTTCTTCTTCTTCTTCTTCTTCTTCTTCAAGAATTCGTCGCTGTGGATGAACAAAGTTGAGCTTTAAGCGACCATCTTCTCTACATGCATGCAGAAATTCTTGAGTTGGGATTCTGATCTCTTTGAGAACAAAACGCCCATCTAGCCTGAAAGATCTGAAGCTAACCCCAGGCTTTCCAGTTATACCTATAGAAGAAATAGGAGGAGGGAATTTTCTGGCACCTGTTCTTGATAATCTCCTAAACTCGTGTCCCATAATGTGAGATGATTTATGATGACCATTACTCCTCATTACTTTATTCTTTTCCTGGTTTTCTGAATCATCTTTCTTCTCTTCTTCGATACAATCAAAGCTTTCTACTCCAAGTCCTTCGGTGCACATCTGGAGATTCTTCTTAGATGGATAACTAATCTTTGGACCACCCCCATTCATATATTCACGATTCTTATTAGCACCACCCAAGAAAGAACACGATGGTAACAAGTTGTTCTTTTCTTCAAGCTGTTCATTGTTATGATCAAGCATCGGATTTAGATTCTTGCTAGTAGAAGAAGAAGAAGATGGTGGTGGTGGAAATAATGTAGATGGAGGAGGACGAGCCTGCTGAGAAGAAGAAGAAGATGAATTATCTTCAAAGTTAAGTTCACCAAACATTTCAGAAAAAGATGAAATTTCAGTAGGTTTTCTTATGGGGTTGATCTGATTCCATGGCGGTGATAAAGATTGAATGAGTGTTGGGTTTTTTGGTAATGGGGTTTCAAAGATTTGTTGAAGACTATCACATGAAGCCATAACTCTCTCTCTCTCTCTATATTACTGATTCTTGCTAATTTCAGAGGAGTAAAACAAAGAAAATGTTATTGCTTGTGAGTAGTGAAGAAGATGTGGTAACAGGGGAGGTAGGGCGGTTTGGTTTAGTTTAGAGATTGCCAGGGGGGATTATATATACAAGTGGTTGGAAAATTGAGGAGAAAAATGCTAAATTTGGTGATGCAGTTTTTTAAGCTCTGACTCAGCCCCTTTGAGAAATCTGGGTTGATGAGAGACAGAAGATTTATGTGTTTATGTGACATCAGATATGAGACGGCCACATCTTATTATTATTATCTGTTTTTCTATCTTTAGACGTAATTCATCTTTTTGATTGTTTTCATTCTTACTCCTTATGACTCTGTCTAGACCGTGTGGGTGAACAGACTGACAAGCCAGAAATATAAACAGCTGATTTTTTCTGCTGCAAAGGTCATTAACTGAATCTCTATAAAGACATGCACACCACAGTAACAAAACCAGTGTTTGCTTGGCATCTGTTTATCTGCAGAGCTGAAAGTGGGAATCACGTAAAATTCACATGGCATGTTGCAAGCGTGTATCTAGCCTTTGATCTTTTCTTTTTCTGTGACTCACGAGTTGAAGAAACTGAGTCAACACAGTATTAGGATGAGTCACAATTTGCTTGTTCATCACATATGGCAATCAATCCGGCTCATAAGTTTACTAACAAAATGTTTGTATCAGAGAGCAGAGAGCAGTAAAATCGTTGGACGATGATACCAGCCGCCTGAGTTCAAAAATCATACTCTTACCAACCTAAAAAATAATAATTTTTTTACCGTACGTCATATGTTGCCTTTGTCTGGCTCAAGATACTATACAGTACCAATATCACGAGCTGCTATATAAGGGAGGTTTCTTTCTCAGACTTCTACTTTTTCTGGATAACCTGTGATCCTAATAATAACTACCAACGTGTACATATGGACGGCTCAATGAAATGAAATCAATCTAGATTTCTTTCTTGAGACCTTTTCAATCAATTTGAACCCACAAATTTGGAACTACCACCAAGGGAAGAGATTACCTAACTATCTTCAATAATTTAGCTGTGAAAATCTTCAACGTGCAATAACAATAATGTAACCTGAAAACTACCCTGTCTCTCTCTTTTTCTCTGTTGCTGTAATTTCAATTGAAAGTGATATGTAATTAGTTTGGAAGCTTATAGAGTAAAATGACTGGTTTATATCTAACAGTATCTAGACTAATCTTCATAATACATTTGTGTGGATCAAACCCATCACCAGATCAATATCATGATAGTGTATAATCTTATCTTTAGGCATATCATCATTGGTATATTCCTTCCAATACAACATACTAATACTTGGTAGCATCCGATTTTTGACTGGAAAATCTACAGATTCTTAATTGCATATAAGATTAACAGTAGAAATTGTGGAGGGACAGTTTCAACAAGTAAAACAGTTTTTTTTTTTTTTTTTTTTTTTTTTTTTTGTATGTTCTGTTTTATCTCACAAGTGAATACAAGGTCTTTTGTGAATCAGGAAATGTTAGTGTGAAATGATATAACATGCAAAAGAAAGAAAAGAAGAAGAAAAAAGACATACACAGATGAATACAGGGTTAAAAAATATTAGAGAAACGCAAACTATAATTTTCCTTCAAGGTACAAATGCAAACAGTACTCACATTTTGCCAGCTTTAGTGAGCACATTAGTTAGGTTACTTCATCTGGGACAAGGAGAGAACCCCTTCTTTCCGTTTACTGCATTCATCGCCAAGCTTCAACACGTTCTACCCTTGGGTTTATGCGGCTAACAATGCTGATTTCTCTAGGTTTCTCGTCAGGTCCTGAACCTTGAACCACAGGCTTCTCAATAACCTTCCTTAGTTCTTGCCCGAAATTTGATTGACTTGATTGTGCAGTCTTGTCAATAAAGAAGTTTGCCAGAATTGAGGACTTTGGAACATTGATATTACCTGTTTCATGACCTCGGGGAAATGGAATCCTACAATTGCTGTAGAAATCATCCTCGATGGAGTCAATTCTGTCAGGGATGGCCTTCCCACGATGTTGAGGACTTTCTAAATCAGGTTCCTCATCAAAGAAAATATGCTCTTTGTCTTCTTTCTGTCTAGCGGAGCTGTCATTCCAGTACGGTGGTGAAGGGCTGTGATGTCCATTCTCATCTGAAGGTTCTGGATGGGAAACAAAAGGAATTGCTGCAGAATCCTCTCTTTCTTTTAGTGTTTTAACAACCAATGTCTTGAGAAAGTTCATGATTTGGACGGCATACATCAATGCAGTTAGTGGATCCACCATCTGCAATTGGGTGAAGTTAAGGATTATTCCTTCTCAACACAAGGATGTTGCTTATCTAAGAAATTTGAAGAAAGATTGTTTCAAACCTGAGTCATATTTGGTGCAAAAACCATCGCAACGTTGTGAGCGTTCATCTTGTTTTGATGTTCTTCCTGGACAACATCTGCCATCAGGTTTACGGTCCAATCGAGCAAAGCACCTTCTGTTGGGGGCAGTAGCCTCACAAGATGAGTGAAGTCTTCTTCTGATTGGCACTGCATTACCTGTTCGGGTTCAAGAGGGTCTAATATTCCACTTGGGAGTTCTCTAAACCAAGCCTGGAATCATGAACACATACAAAGTTAATATATGAACTTACCTATTCAATTTCCAAACTCCGGAATACAAGTTTGTGAAATGTAATCAATGATTTCAAAAAGAAATCCATTTACCTTTATAAGACCTGCTAAACAATGTATATCAACGTCTTCTGGAACAACTCCGCTGTTTAGTTGCTCTCGGACATATTCTTCTTGGCTGTTTTCACCATTAATTCTGAAAATCCCTTCTATCTGCAAATTATTAGGTGCAGTGCTTTAATAGAATTTTAACTTTCACTGACTTCGATCAAACAAAGAAATGGCTAGGACGTTCTTTTTATTGCTCATCACAACTGTGTATCCAGCTCATTCACTAGGAGGAAATAAATCGAATTATACCCGTAAGGCTCCTAAAGCATACAAGCGTTTCTGCATCAGCAGGAGTATAGTTGGGACGCTGTTTCCCCTAGAGTCATAAGAACACTGCATAGATTCTGTGGAAACTCCAAAAACACTTGCACTGCAAAAGAAGGATATGACCGAATTTAGACAGACTTAGATATGTGTTAACTCCGATCCAGTAGAATCTAACACGGAAAATTTCATTTCTGCATATGCAGAACACCTTCGAAAAAACTGTTTCAATTCAGTTGAACCGCAAATATTTGAAGATGGATTTATTCAATAACATTTTTATGTAACAAGATGAACAACTAAGAGAGAATTCGGAAACTAATAAAGGTCATTCTGTTTATCTCAATCCCCAACACAAATAGAACGTGGAATCCATCTCAGATTCTCAATCTACAATCAATAATGAGAGTACAACTTCCAAATCAAGCCAGTGGTTCACTGTAACACTAAGGTGTGGCATTAAATCACTAACAATGGTTCAAAGACACCAATTGGGACTGCTTGAATGCAAATTTATTTAGTAATGAGATTACCTTGTCCTCGTATTGAAATCCTACAACAACGACTGAAAATGGGTCCTAAATCCTAATCCAAACAAACAGTTTCAACTCTTGAGACTAAATTCCATTACTCATAACTTCCATAACTAAGGAATTCAACAACTTACCCCAATTATGAGCCAATTACAACCAAAATGCCTTATCCATTCAAGAACAAGAAACCCATATTAAACCATAACTAAAAACCCCCCAAAAATTCAAGATTGTAATTAAAATTCAACAACAATAAAACACCTGAAAGAATAAAGAGAGAAGTTTTTACCTAGCACTAGGAGCTCTCCGGTGAACTTCATGTTCAAACTCAGCAGGTAAACCACGAAATCCGTTAAACCTATCAAAAGTAACATGAGCAACATGTCTAACATTACTTGGCCATCCAATTTCCATGGATGAAGACATTAGTTCTTCTCCTTCTTCCTCCCCACCTCCTCCTTCACTAATATCACTCCTACAAGAAGCAACCATGGACTTCCTAAATGTTGTTATTAACAATGCTAATAATGATACTTGATCTGCTTCTGATGATGATGCTTCTTCTTCTTCAACTAAAGAAGTAGAAGAAAAAGAGGAAAATGAATTAGAGTCATGATTAATAATAAGGGATGAATTGGGGATTTGGATATGACGATGAGACTGAGTCTTATTGATTGAGACATTAGTAGTTGTGGGTGGTAAAGAAGGAGGAGGATGGAGTAGGACCTCTGTCATGGCTCTGTCAAATTATTTTCTTTTTGGAGAGAATTAAAAAAATCAAGAACTCTGGAATTGTAGGGTTGATTTATGGAAATTAATTGGAAATGAAGAAATGGGAGGAAGAATGGGAGTTGAGTTTGATTCAAGGGTTTAGATTGGTAAGACGTGAGAATCATTAACTTTATCTTTCTTTTTTATTTTTGGGAGACCACGTAAAGAAAGAGAAGAGTATTAGCTGCAGTAGTAGTATTAAAATAGTAAAATGGAGAGTAATTATTATTAGAGCTTAAGTAGAGAGAGATAAAAAGATAGTGGGATGGAAGAAAGGGGATGTTCTATTTACTATGGGGATCTTTGATTATTTTTCCTTTCTTTCTCAAAAATAGGAAATTAAAAGGGGATGAACCATCCACCTTCCAGTTGAATTTTTTCATGGCTCTTTGAGTAAGCACTACGGTGGTCACAGGGTAGCCTTATCTCTCGGGTATGAAAAAAGAGCAACTGTTATGAGACTCATTTTTTCTATGTTTTAGTAGATAACTTAGCTTAAGCTTAGCATGCTAGGACGTGGTTAAGTTGTTTTTTTTCGATAGAAAAAGAGTTTTTATTCATTCACATTACTAGAGAAAAATTACAATCTCTAGCTAACAGATTACATATTGTTTAAGGATAATCTCCATAATTTTTTAAATTTAACTTGTCTTTCTTAACCTATTTGGAGATTTCATCTGCCACTTGATTATTGTCTCTACTTGTGAAGCTTAAACAACATGACACAAACAACAAACTAAGATGTTTAATCTCTTTAATAAGATTCATATGCTCCCAATGAACTAGATAGTCACAACCATTCACAGACTTTATGACAAGCTCAGCATCGGCTTCAATAACAATTTTGTCCAGTTTCAAATCTTTTGCCCAAATTAAAGCTTCCCACACAACTTTACATTATGCCTCTTCAGGACTTATACACCCTTCCCTGAATGTGCCTCTGATTCCTTCGCACTGACCTGCATGGTCTCGAAGAACAAGACCAGACCCAGAAAAATTAGTACCAACAATGGTCTGTGTAAAAATCAAGCAATCATCTGCAAAAAGCAGATGGTTAATGACTGGACCAAATTCCAATTGAAATGAAATCTTTAGGAGGAATCAATGAAACAAGAATTAGTGAAACGACATCAATTCAAATCCTGGATCTTCGAATTGAGAGAGATCAAGAATTTTCACTATTTCTTAGATTCATGGACCAAATTCGATTCAGTGGGATCTTTCAGTCACATTTTTTTCCACCAAGAACGTTTTATGAAACTCTTTGACCTCCGAATTTGGAGTATCCTCCTTTCACGCGATTGACAGGGTGAAGTAGCAGCCACTTTAACACCAACAATTGTTTTATCAACATGAGCAGCAGTGAGATGCCTAAAAAGAAATTTCATGACAAGGATAAATAAATATGTGACAAAGGGTCACCTTGTCTAATACCCCGAGTAGGGTGAAATTCACTGCAAGGAGATCCATTAAGCACAACTGAGAGAGTAGTTGTACTAATACACTGATAAATCAAGTCACAAAAATCATCATTAAAACCAAAATACTGTAAAACCTTGATGAGAAAGTTCCGCTCTAACCTGTCAAAGGCTTTTGACATGTCCAACTTCAAAGCCATCCATCCTTGAGAACCCTTTTTCTTCTTCATAGAATGTATGATTTCTTGAGCAATAATTGTGTTGTCACCAATGAGTCAACCAGAAACATAAGCAGCTTGATATGGAGAAACAATCTTCACCATTAGTGGCTTCATTCTGCTAACAATGATCTTGGAGATAATCTTGTAGGATGTATTGCATAAACCAATTGGTCTAAAATTTACAGCTGTGATAGCTTTCTTCTTCTTAGAAATTAATGTGATGTAGGTCTTGTTAATCTCTTTAAAAATAAATTTATATTGAAAGAATCTTTGCACCATATTGCATACATCATTACCAACTATTTCCCACTGACTTTTGTAGAAACCTGCTTGAAATCCTTCAGGTCCTGGAGCGCTCCAATTTTCCATACCTTTTAATGCATTGCGAACTTTTTGTATGTCTGGACATCTAGTTAAAGCCATGTTATCGGTTGCAGTAATGATTGAAGGAATAATATTGTAGAAACTTTCATCCAGAGTTGTAGAGATCAAAGTACTTATGCCCTTAAAGTGGGAAGTGAGATAATGTGCTAAATCCTTTCTAGTGTGAAGCCATACTCCTTCAGAATCTCACAAAAAATCAATGTTATTTCTTGATTTTTTTCTATTAGTTTTTGTGTAAAAAATATTTGGTGTTATAATCAATTTCCTTAAGAAAAGAATCTCTGGACTTTTGTTCATAGAAATCATTTCTTCTTTTGTTCCATTTATGTAATTCTGAATGAACGATAGTAATCTTCTAGCTAACTTCAGAAGTAATAGGCTGGTTTTGTAAACTTTTAAACTGGTTCTAGAGACTATCAACCTGCTGATTAATATCACCAAAATGATTTTTATTCCATCTAGACAAAGCTTGTTTAGTAGATTTTAGCATTTGTACTAGTTGAAAACTTGGGGATCCCACAATGAAAAAATTCCAAGCTTTGGCAATTTCAATAGCGCATCTTTCATCATTAGGCCAAGTCAAGAAAAATTTAAAAGGGATTATAAGCTTGTGAGTAAGAGCATCAGTGATAAGAATAGTGGGACAATGATCACTACCAAGATGATTCAAATGGAAAAATTTAGAGTCAGGATATTGCATACACCAGTCATCATTACCAAGAGCCATATCTATCATAGATTTCCTTTCCCCAGTCCCGATATTATTGCTGGACCAAGTAAATTTTTTACCAATAAAACCAAGATCTTCAAGACAACAACTTCTAATAACATTGCTAACAATACCATCTGAAAAAGAACTAGAACTAGCATGATCATTATTTATGTGATAATTCAAATCTTCTATAATAATCCAGGGTTGAAAAACATTTTCTCCCATGTTATTGATGTAAGACCATTGTTTCTTCTTTTTAGCATAGTTGGTATAACCATACACACAAGAAAGCAAGAATTCAGTTTTGCTCATATCAGCTTGGACTATAGCATGAAACATGTTATTATCAGCATACATAATGTCACACACAAAACCATTCTTCCACATGAGCACTAGACCACCTGAAAAACCTAATGACTCAATAAAAACATGATTTGGGTATTGGTAACGGCCTGAGAGGTTTTAACTTTGAACTAAGAAGTTTGGTTTCACACAGGAAGACAATATCTGGATTTTGAGTTCTTATAATATCCAATAAGCGATCTCTAGAAAGGATTCTCATGTTTAAATTTAAACACCTAATAACATAGAGAACAATAAGATCACAACCATGATGAGGTAAACCAATGAAAAGTTATAACTAAAGATCTTTTTGTGTTTAAAATAATACTTTTATCAAAATATAAATAGTTTTTTGATTGACCTGGCTTATTAAATTCCTTTGTTTTTATGGAGAGAGCTCTTTGGTACCTCTTGTATCATCCTCATTTCCATTCATTTACACTCTTTCCATAAACATGGAAGAATTTTGGTCCTTAAGTATGATAATCTGGTCAGAGTTATTGATTTCCCAATTTGCAATAAAAGAGAGTTTTGGGTTGGTTTCAAGGGACGGATTGACAGAAACACGACTTATAGATCTTTTTGTTTGCCCAGTGTCTTCATTTTCTGCATACCCTATGTTTGAATCAATTGGAGTAGAATTAGAAGAAAATTTATGAGAGATATTAGGTTCCAACTCCATGTTTCTTGCTGAATCACCCATTCCTTGCTCTATACAATATTGTGCATATTCTTCATCACTCATAACTGGTCTGCAGTTCTGCAGCTACTATGGCGCATTTCTCCTCATCATGATCAACAACATAACAATCACCACACAAGCTATGCTGCTTCTTTTCCCAATGGTATCTTACCCATCCAACTTCACCTGAATTTGTGTTCCACCATTCTCCTCTTTTTAATAGGCTTGAAAAATCCATTTCAACTCTAGCATTTATTATATTACTTCCACGTGGTCTACAATTCTTAGGATCAAGACTAACCTTTTTCCCAAGATCCTCAATTGCTTCATCAATAATACCTACTGATTGGTGTTCAAGGAGTAAGTTTTTGAACTTAATACTCCATTCTTGCTTAGTAAAATTCCAGTCTTTTAGTACAGTCTTAGTAGTGTATTTCTGCAAACTAATAAGACATCTATTGATGTTCCAAGGAGACTTTTTGAGTATATTCTCACATTCTTCATCAGTATTAAACTTGAAAATAAAAAGATTCTTCCCCATGACTCTGACTTCTTTTTTCTTGTATTTCTTCCACAATAAGTTAATCTCTTGCTTAACTATAGAAGTTTCCTGGGATCACGTGACATTAATTTACCAATCAAACATGCTGACCATTCTTCTGCAGCAGCATTCAGGGCCCTAGAAGACCCCAATGCTTTCTTGATCTGTTTTGGTGGTTGATCGCCAATTTTCGTTGAAATCAACTTGTTTGTGATCATCGTTTGTTTGGATTTTTAGGATCCATGTTGCAGACGATAATGATATTTTTCTGATTCCAAAGAGTAGTATGCAAATTGTTGGGGACAAAATGATGTTCGCCCGAAGTGATGTCATCATTTTCCCGAAATGACGTCATCAAGTCCTAAGCCTAATTTGGCCCGAAGCGACGTCATCATTCAGGTCCCGATCCTGAAGTGACGTCATCACGTCCCGATCCCGAAGCGACGTCATCACGTCCCGAAGCGAGGTCATCATCCCAACCGTTCCAGCTTGTCCCGATTCTATCATGTCCCGAAGTGACGTCATCATTTCTCACTGTGACATCAGCAATTCCCGTTCCAACTGGTGCCCGATGTGTCCTGTCCCGATCCATCCTGTTCCGAACATGCTGTCCCGAACCGGTCATTTCCGCTGGACCAAGCCAATCCCGATGGACTGACTCATTCCCGCAAACCAAGCAGACCAGCCCAGGCCGTTCAAGGGGAAACTCCATCCAAACTTGAGGTGAACAAATAGGCATG
>JAJJMC010003761.1:13741014-13769598 GCA_023531435.1 Papaver californicum | reverse complement strand
ATTGCAAGCGGATTTATGAGCTTTAATTCCATTGATCGGAAAGAACATGAAACGGCTCTGACTCCCAGATCTTACGTTTTTTTTTTTTTCAGCCTTTATCGAGAGAATAATGAACAACAATGAATTTAAAAAATTAGGGTGAGATAGTTGAACATTGCGTTTTCTTTTTCTTTCAGAGATCATTAATGTAAAAGATAACTTATTGGGAGCGTGAGAGTGAAATAGACGTGGATCAATCAAAACCGTTAGATCTGGGCGTAAGAAGTGGGTGCATTCTCATCCACGATTTATGTATCACACAAACTGATAAATAACATCCGCTGATTGCTAAAAAAGAAAGTTTTTACACGATCGAATTGGTCTGAGACCATTTCTTTTTGTAAAATAGATATTTACATATGTTTGAGATGCCTATTCATCACAAACATTTCTCCAATAAGCATCAATGGTTTGTAATGGAAAAGATCGCATCATTTCAATTTCAAACTAAAACCAATTTAGATTTTACAAACGAAAAATGTATCGAAAGGTTATCCCACACCCTGCTAAGAGGCATTACCCCTAAACCTTGCGACCTCCCTCCGGCAAACTAAACATAATTTTTTTAAAAATATCCAACAGTATTATATTATACACTATTTTAGCATATAATACTCTAAAGGCCATTGGCCAATGTGTAGAGATCGAGAGCTTGTAACGACAAGTCCTACGAGTATAATATTTTTTTTTTTGAAATACCTACGAGTATGATGTAGACTTTACTAATCCTAATCCAAGAGTTGATAATAATTGACTAAACAAACGGCTGCAACTAAATTTCCGCCCTAATTTCGTTTCTTTAAATATCAAAAGGTTACCGTTGTATACCCAATGAAACGCTCTACTACTACAACAAACTTTTCTAATACCACGTTTAATTACATCATTACCACACCCGATCACTTCAAAGACACCTAAATCTTCAAACTAACCTCTCCTTTCAATACCATTCACACATAAAACCACAAACCTTAACTACTATTACATCAAAAACTAAGGGTACTTCTGCAATCGAATTTTCATTCTATTTCTTGGCGCCATTAACTGCTGATCTGGCTGATGACGTGTCAGGAAAAAGATTTGGAGCGCAAAAAAAACTCGTATAAGAATCGCTTCAAGAGCTCATTCTACTCCCACAGTCTCCATCTCTCTCTCTCAAGGGAAAAGCAAAAGGTTTCTTCGATTCTACCTCGCCGGAAAAATTCACAAAACCCCGAATCCGGTACTACTCTTTCCTTTCTTCTTGTCTCTTCTTTTCAGATTTCTAGGTTTTTTTTTATTTCATTTTTTTATTTTGTTCTTGATTATTTCGTTGGTTACAGATTTGACATCTTTCAATTAGAATGGGAAATTGTGTACCAAAACCTAATAAATCATTATCAGAAATAGCACCTGCCGAATTCGTTACTGATACTACAGTTAGATTATATGGATCTACATCAAGTACATTGATATCATTCTTACGGATAGCACTTCAATATAAATCAGTAGCTGTGAAATTTGTTCCATCGGAAAACTATGGATTAGGGAATAATAATCCTATTTTACAGTATGGTACTGATACGGTAACTGGTTCTCCGGAAACATTGTTTCGTTATATTGAAGGGAAATTCCCTAAACCGAAATTATTTGATGATGGTGAAGAGGATGGGATTGAATTTGATGGGAATCAAGGGGGAATTGCTATGGTTGTTAAGATTCAGCATAAGAGTATGTTGTATTATGTTGAGAATTTAGTGAAATGGGTTGAGGATTTGAATGTAAAAGGAGGGGGTAAAGGAGGGAGAGCTGTTGATGTTTTTATGGGTAGTCCTGTTATGGAAGTGAGAAAATTTGGGAGAATTTATTCTCAGTTGTTAGAATTCATGTTGGAGCATGCTCAAATGGAGGAGAGGATTCTTTTCCCTGTTTTCGAAAAGGCCGATAGAGGTAAAATTTTAGAATTATGTTACATTTTTTTTCCTGTTGATTATGGAGTATTTTTGTTTTGCATTGTTAGGTTGAAAAAACATTTGGAAATAAAGAAATTTTGTAATGGAACTTGTGAAAAAAAATAGTTGAGGGGGTGTTGTGTTAATCGAACTCACGACCTCTCGCACCCGTAGCAAGAATCATACCACTAGACCAAACACCCATTTTTGAGCTAGAACCATTCAGATAATTTTATCTTTTTCCATGAATGATTTTGGATATGTTTGGATGAGTTATGGAGCATTTGCTTTGACAGGATTATCTAAAGCTGCCCTTTGCTTTGACAGGATTATCTAAAGCTGCCAATGAGGAGCATGCAAGAGACTTTCCTATTATGAATGGGATCAAAGAAACAATAAAATCCATTGGAGTTTTGGATGCTGGGAATCCTGTGTACCAGGAACAATTAATCAGTCTTTTGTTTAAGCTGAAAACTTTACAGGTACTATCTGTGTTGTATATTCTCATTACGTTTTGCCTTGGATATCTGAATGGAGATTGTGTATTAAGTCAGAAAATTGTTTTCGAGTTTAGGTTAGATTGAAATAGAGATCGGTTCACCGGAATTTGAAATAATGGAAAGTGACTTTGTTTCGTCCATATGTATTTTATGCTCCTTAGTTTTTAGGCCGGAAACTCTTTCTCCAGTCGGTTCTTTTTGAAACTAATGAGTCAAACACCACCTAATATTGACTACAGTGGATAATAGATGGTATAGGAAGGCTTCCGTGTAAATGCCTCCTGTTCCAATTGGTTAGATTTAGACTTTTAGCTAATTTTGCAAGTTCCATGTGCATTTCATTGTAAAAAACGTCAGATGGCCTGCTAGGAGCCACATGCCTTTCTGCATCAGAGATCCGAAACACATTGGCACCCACACCCTCACGGTTAAGATTTGACATGGTTCCTCGGGGGCAGGGCTGGCATTTTCCTTCATCATATGATACTTCATATGTATGTCCATGCAATTGTTATACTACAATCAAAAGTTAAAATGGAATCGATTAGATTTACTCCTCTATCACCAATTTGTTAGGAAAACCATTCTTAATGTCTTGGAAATACATGATCTTGAATATAGCTTATTCCATGAATATGATATTACAATTTGATTGATAGAAGATTGCAGGACTTGAAACTCTTAGTCATAGTACCTAATGAGGTGTGGGTTAAGACATCTACACTGGTGGTTTGCAGTGTTGATTATTAACTGATTTGATCTCAATTCTGTCAGGAACATTGTGAAGAACACTTTGAAGAGGAAGAAAGCCAGTTGTTGCCACTTTTAGAGGCAACAGAAATTAGCAGAGAACAGCAGGATCGAATGGTAGAGCAATGTTTGGAAGTAATGGAGGGTACTCACTCTCATCTCTTTCACTTCCTAATCTCAGGTCTCCTTCCTCGGGAAGCCATTTTATACCTCAGCTTGATCACAAAATGCACTACAGCAAGTAATACAGAACGAGTCAACTCAATGCTTCACACTTTGATGACTCGTATAGATAGCACCGTATGTTCATCTTCAAACAGTAAACCCTCACCACATCTTCTAGCTAAGTATAGAGGTACCCCAGCAACACCCTCAATTGAAGATCGTCAGATGGAAAAGTCTGACAGCTACAAGCAGCCGTAACATGATTATGTGTATAGAGTATAAATAAATCAGTACTTGCTCGTCCTTCTTTCGCATTAGTAAATAGGATTAGTTTTGTTATATCCAAGATGGAAACATTACGTTCATTTGTTCCTGGGGTATCACTGGTGTGTTTTACCTCTCAATTCTTTAGTACTTGGTATAAATTGGAGGTGAACAACAAAGAATGGCATGCTGATTTCATTATCAGTTCATTAGTGAAGAGTTTTCTCTACAAAGCCAACACTAAATTCTAAGTTCTAATCTGTTGCAGAAAATGTAATACATTTCGATGCTTTTATAATAAACCATAAAATTCCATCTCTCATTTTGCTTTTTATCATGCTAGCGACATTGCAGAATTTTTTTTGTTCTCTACTCATGTATCTAAAAGAGTTATCTTCCTGTTAGTAGTAAAGAAAATAGAGATTTGCAACAAAGAACTGTATATATTTCAGGTTTTCCATATATTGATTGTTCCTAACCAACCCAAAAACTGAGATTTTCTGTTGTGCTCAAGTACTTAAGACTTACCTGAGCAGCAGAAACCCAAACATCAGCAAGTTTATTCTATGATATTCTATGACTGCAGTTCTAAAGCTGGTTCTGGAATGGTATCCTATGATAATGTAGGTGCCATCTGGAAGCATATGGGTTTCAGTTAATATGACAAGCTCCTCAAAAGAGCGCAGCAGCTGAGAGCAGTTGCAATGATTATGTAGGCAAGAACTTTTGATATTAAAGGAACTTGAACTGCAAATGGAGAGTTTATGAATACCAGCACAATATTCCAACAAATCCAGTTTTTACAAAATTCATCAGCTAAGGTGGAATTTCACTGTGTGTCCATCTTTTTGAGCTCACTGCTGTAAAAATTGTAAATTTGAGATGCAATAATTTAGCACGTGCTTTCAAAAGGTTTAGAGGTGAAATGAATTATAACCCAATTTTGCCCTACCAAAATCAATTATACCTATTGACGTCCTTTAGGAATTACAGTATAATAAACTTTCCATCAGCTGAAATTGAAGAATCACTCATTCTAAACCTCAGAAGAAAGTGTTTTTGGCGCGAAATTGAAATCACAAACAACAGATGGGTTCAGAAGTTGTTCCGTCTAAGCTTCTCCCAAAATGGGCTTCAGAGCCATGTCTTATGGGTATAGATGAAGCTGGAAGAGGTCCTGTTCTAGGTAATTCCATTTCTTCATTTCTTTTTCCTTCTTCAATTTGTTATTTTTATGTGCTTCTAATTCAATTGGTTTTGTGATTTAATGTATGGGTTTTGAAAAATTGCAGGTCCCATGGTTTATGGATGCTTATATTGTCCTATCTCCTACCAGAATACTGTATCCACCTTGAGTTTTGCAGGTTAGGTCTAACTTTATTGTTAAAATTTTGATTTTGGTCTGTGGTTCTTTTGCACTCTTGAATTTCCAGCATGTTTTGTTTGTTGTCGAAGACGAGTAAAAGTGAGGTCTTTTCCCTAATGAAGAAATGTTTTGACAAGAGGTTCCATCCCAGAGAACTACAATCAAGATTTTATGAACACTAGGAGAAATAAGAGGGGAGTCATGTATCACTAAGACACTTGTTACTAGATTGTCACAGAAAATTAGGAAAATGACTAGCTTTAGCTCACAACTGTAAATGCAAGATTTCAATATACAAAAATAGACACGCCAAATAAGAACACTGGAGTGAAAACTCGATAGAAGGATACCAAGTGAAAGATCTATCCTTGAGAAGGTTAGTTGAAATCTAGTTTCCAAGGAGTTCAGTCAACAGCCTTCTCCATCATACTAATTTGTCCAATGTCAGTGAGTGAGATGTTTTTGGAATACAAAGATTCATGTTTCCTAGTCTAAACATTTGTTTCCTGATTTTGTGTCATCTAACAAGTACCACGAAAGAATGAAACAGTTAAAGGAAGCGGTTGTTTTTAAGAATGACTTTAGCTGGATATAAATTAAATTGTGTTGATTGTCATCTGGGTCTTGGTACCTCACTGATGAATTTTGAACTAAGATAAGAATTTTGTGCTTACTTAGTTATCCATCTATTAGAAGTTTTGATGGTTTGAAAATTAGAGATTGAAAGAGCTGCCTTATAGTATCTGTTTGTAATATTCGCTTAATTCCAAATGTTCGTCCTTTAGCTGCAACATTGTCAGGGTGATATGTCCTTGGTGCATGAGTTGCAAAACTCTAAAATTTTCCTTCTTATACTTAATTGATGTGCTGATTGCATTGAACTTATGCTATTTCATCAGAATTAATATTTTCATGCCTTTATTTGGTACATATTTTCTTGTCCCTACTACTCTAGCTCATTATGGTTTTATATGCATGGTAAATGTTCTCTTTTTTATTCAGATTCAAAGACCCTAAAAGGGGAAAAGAGGGAAGAACTTTTCGAAAGTCTAAAGATAGATGAGTCTATTGGATGGCTTGCTGATGTTATAGATCCAAGGGAACTCTCAGCTAAAATGCTAAGGAAGTTAGTCCTGGATCACTTAAGCCCTTTTTATGGATTTTGCTATCAAGCTTATCCTTTAACACTAATATCCTTCTACCTGTGTACAGAACCAAAGTTAACTTGAATGAAATATCACATAATTCTGCCATGGGGCTCGTCACTGCAGTTCTTGACTTGGGTGTTCTTCTTACCGAGGTATATCTCTCCTTTAGTATTAAGTAAGCTCTCAGTCTAATTACCAAATACCAATGCCTCTCAATCTATGACGACCGATGGAGGTCTCTGAGTTTCTTTTTATGTAGATGGTTGTGCTAGTTTTTTCTATGTGTAGGCATAGTGTTTCATTTCTCTCTCTCACTACTCCGTTGTTAATTCCATGAACAATATCAGGTATATGTGGATACTGTAGGAGATCCAGAGAAATACAGAGTAAAGTTGTCAGAAAGATTTCCAGGCATAAAGTTCGTGGTTGCAAAGAAAGCTGATAATCTTTATCCAGTAGTTAGTGGAGCAAGCATAGTTGCCAAGGTTGCCACCCAAACTCCATTTTCAACCTTCGGTTTTTATGTTTTAGAGTAAGATCATATAGTTCTCTCGGACTCTGATCGTAGAGTTCTCATACATTACCCTCATTTCCGTCCTTTTATCTTCTTTCACAGGTGACAAGAGACCGAGCCGTGCGTGATTGGGTACTTGATAAAACAGCAGAGAACATTAATAGAAAATTCGGATCTGGATATCCTGGAGGTACCTTTAAGTTCCTCCAAGTCTCAAGCCAATTCATGGATCTGTAAATCTACTTGATGTCTAAGGAGTTCTTGCTATACTGTTTGCAGATCCCGAAACTAAAACATGGCCGAAAGATCACCAACACCCAGTATTTGGATTCCCAACCTTAGTTCGTTTCAGTTGGGGAACATGCACGCCTTACTTCAAGGACATGGTCGAAGTATCATGGTGAGTCTTCCTCTCTCCCCTATAATATAGAGGAATTTAATCGGTTTCCTTTGTTTTGTGCAGTCACATTTGCTGTTTTTTCTTTTGTAGGAATTTCTAACAAATGGATAGTCAATTTACTGTTAAACTGTGGCACCCATATGTCGACCATTTTGAGCAAATAAAAGCTTCTGAGTTAATACGGGTCCATTGAGAATCTGTGGTTTGTACAGGACTGCTGGTAATGCAGGAAGACATTGATCATCTATATATCTGCTTAAAATTCTACAGAAACCCCTTTTTGCAGGGGATTTTATTTCTAATAATCATTTACTTTTGTTGTTCTTGAAGGGGAGCGGACAAAACCGATGAAGATGGTGATAATAAGGATGGGAAGCGCCAACTTAAGTTGAGTAGTCTGGGTTTCAAAGGAGGCAAAAGGAATATGGAGGAAATTGAATCAAGTGGTAAAGGCCGGTGCACATTCTTTCAAGCACGCAAACTTGAACTGGTCTGTAAGTTCTGAGAATATAGATCACCTTTTTAGTCCTAACGGATCAGTATTTGGGAGTGTACTACTAATTTGAAACATGCTAGTCAGGCCTCAGAAAACCCACCTTGTTTCTCTCCAGTATGTAATAGGGAAGTCAGAAAGACCATGTAATCTGGTTTTTTATTTCTGCATTCCACAACTTTGAGCTACTATTCTCCAACATCTCTGCAACCTTGCAATTATTAAGGTGGCCCTATTTTCCATGGAGGAACAAACATATGATGAGTATTTGGATTCTGCAGGTAAATTTTAGGGCCAAATGAAGAGAGAAGAGACATAAATTAATCAAAAAATTATTATTATTATTATTATTATTAAGTAATTCGAATATGAGCTCAGATTTACAATAATTATGGGCGTTGGAATAAATATTAATAAGAATGATATAAGAGAGATTGAATCAATGCATGAGGTATGTAATTGTTAGGGCTGCAAGCATCAGGAAATACGCAATCCCTTGATCCAATGATGTCCCATCACTAGTCGGACCTTGTGCAGGAGCTGGTAATGGAGTGATTCCATGGACTTGACTGAAATTCATAATCGCCAACAGAAGCCATCCGAATAAACTTAGAGCTTGAGGTATACCCGATGAATTCATGATTTTCTGGTTATCAACAAGGAAGTAGATAATTCGAATAAGAGGTGGATGGAAATATGGAATGGTTAGAGAATAGAGATAGAGAGAAACTGAATTGGAATCTGTTGCACGAGATATGAAGAGAGGAGGAAGAAGAAGAAGAAGATGATCTGGTTTTCTATAAATACTTTTTTTTTCAGTCTTTGGGTTGATTTCCAATTTGATGTTTTCGTGGAAATTCTGAAGTAGGGCGGCGTAGTCCAAATTTTAGCCATCCATAACATGCCGCGTCTATTTTGTTGACCAAAGGAGTCAGCAAATAAAAAAACACGTGCTAGGCCTCAATAAAAGGAGATATGATTTCTCTTCGATTCAGGGAATATTCAGAAACAAGAAGAAGAAGTTCAGGAAAAAAAACGAACTGTCAAAGTATTTGTAATCTAAATTGAGGTAAAGCTATTTTATAGTTGAAACTTGCAAAAACATTAAAAAATCAGCATCACTCCAGCAATTCATGGGTCTATTAGCTAAATCAATTTTATTCTTTCTTCTCATTCATCTTTCTTTGTCTTCTGGTTCAGGTAATCTTTCTTCTTCTTCTACTTCTCCTCCTTATTCTTATCTATAGAGGTTCACATTTGTATTACAAAATATTAAACAATCTTGATCAATACAAATATATTAACAACAATTGTGACTTGTATTTTCAGGTTACGAGCAGGGAAATGGAAACAATGTAGTAGAAGGAGAGGGAATGATGGTTAGGATTAACAGACGACTAAGTCGTGGTGGGGGTAGTCGTGGTGGTGGTCGATCATCATCATCGGCGTCTTCGTCTCCATCATCTAATAATGGTATAAGTGGTAGTGGGGCGACTTCGAAAATGACACCTACCACCTCGACTGGTAATAATAAAAACAACAATGGAGCTACCAGGACGGTTCCTTACTACACTGGTGGGGTAATTGCAGGTGGTGCGGCTAGCCGGATCAACAATAACCATCGTAATCGCACTATGTCTGCTGCATCTCTCGTCAGCTGCAACCACAACAACATTGGTTTATTAGCTCCGTTGATAATTGCCGTCTTCTTAGCTGTGTAGAGTTCTGAGTTTGTAATTGTTGTATAAATATTTTTATTTGTTTGATCCAGTGTGTTGTGTAAAAACCTTTTTTTTCTTTCTATACTGGGAGTGTATACAATGCAAAAGCTTGACATAGTAAATTATTCATGTGATTGTGAAAGTAAGAATTGGAGTACTATTTTGTGGTTGGGGCTGTTTTTGTATTTCATTCTGTGAATTTGCTAATAGCACAGTGTACACTCAATTCAGATCCTTATCATCGAATTTTTGGCCAAACTATTTATTTTATTTTTGCGAAGGAACTGATTTTTGGGTCGATATAAATTTTGGATCACTAAACAAATTTGGGCCACGACCTGAATGGAGTTAAGAAAGTGTGTTTCTGGCCACATCCTAGATTTTGAAATTCAGGGTTAATTTGAAGTCATGATGTAAATTTTAGATCACATGTCACTGATTGAATAAAATTGTCAGGTTTTAAGGTTCACGAGACAGATTTTGCGAATATAGATTGCTCTGGCAGATTTTAGGTCATAAGGTAGTTTCTGGGTTGGGACGCATATGGGTTACGCTGTTGCACATGGAGTGAACAAATAGCCTATGCTCATAAATACTCAGATGGATGCAAAAAAGACAGATAAACGTCGATACATATGTGTTTTTACTTGTTTTTAGAGATGTCAGACAACTTTGATGAAGCGTGGAAATGTCAACTGAAATTCATCACTATCGCTTGTCTGGACGCACGCAAAGAACAAACAAGCACATTGATCACTGTAGGAGGAAAAGGCAAGTTTTCTGTGGCACACACATTTCTCGTTCAAGAATTAGATCATAAAGTAGTAAAATGGTTAAAAGTTGTAGGGTAATTTCCTGGCATCAACACTTGATTAAGATGTTAGAGAATTGCAGTTTCTCGGAAGTAACTTCTATAATAAATCAAGGAAAAAACCATATTAGTAATGTAAAGACTGCATTTGTATCACTAGACCTTCTTCTCAGTAAGTCTTCTGTTGCTTCTTTAGCTCATGGACTAGTCGAACCACTTTAATATGCACTCACACTCAGATAACCCAAAATGCATACTAAAATGGCTAATGAGGTTAAGACAGAAGAAGAAAATTGAACACCCAAATTCCTAAGTATCCAAAAACGGCAAATGAGGTTAAGACATTCTGAAGTGATAGAGGAGGACTACTTGTATATATATAAAAGGGATTGATCGAGATGAAAAACAAGAATATTCAAGGGTCAGAGTTGAAATGGGCATAGCAGTGGTGATCTTTTGTTGTTTACAGCTTGTTCTTCAATTCCCGTCATCTACTGTTCCTTCATACAATATCTTCGCTTCAGGTACTGTTTCATCTTCTGCAGGTCTTCTTCTTATTTCACACTCATAGAGCTTAAAGTTTATACTTTTATACTTGACATTATTACAGTACTGTTATAGTAGGTAGATTTCTTAGTAGTTCAGTACTCTAGTAGTCAATTGATACTACCGATATGAATAATTAACAATTTCTTTTATACATGATCATATATGGTTTACTTGTGTTGTATTTTTCAGGATACGAGCATGGAAATGTAAACAATGTCAATAAAGTATATCAAGGCCAAAGTATTAGCAACATAAAGGAACTTTTGAATAGTGATTTAGTGCAGATTACAAATTGCAGCCAACCCTTAAGCCCTATCTATGTTCCTCATGGAGGTGGCAGAGGTGGTCGTGGTGGATTGTCATCTGGTAGGTCTTATTACGGTTCTAGCCGCAACAAAAACAACCACACTCGCAGAAGTATTGCTGCGCCTCTCAGCTGCAACCAAAACCAATTTAAATTGTTCACTACACCGGGAGTTGCTATCTTCTTAGTTAGCTCTAGTATTCTAAATTTCTAAATTCTAATGGCTTTTCAAATGGTTTCATTTAAGTAATCTGATTAGCTTTATTGACACTACCATCATGTTTTTTTAGATCTGACTCATCTGGATTTGACTGAAATCACCTGACTTATCTGGATCTGACTTAATATATTTGTTTATTAAATCAGATTTGACTTACTCAAAAACATGTGAGTCAGTGGTTTGGTCCAACGAGTGAGGGGTATTTTTATATCTGATTCAATTGGGTCCAAATCAGGAATTAGGTCTGACTCAAATCACGAGTTAGATCTGACTTAAAATAAAAAGCAAACGGTCTGACATCTGACACTGGCCGAATCAGAATCCGAGTCAGATCTAAATGCCGAATCATCCAAAAACAAACACGATATACGTATTATTTTTAAGCACCTAACTCGATTCAAATTATATTTTAAACAAGTTATATGTATTTGATTAGGGTTTGAAAATTTGAATTAACTATAATATATATCTGCTAAGGACAAAATATTATCCTTTTTAGTCGTACAATACGAAATGCTTAACAACTCCGTTAATCTTGTTTAGTCCTTAATTAATAAGTTAAAATGAAAAAATAATAATAACACTTTTGCTGAAACAGAGAGAATATGTGATTTTCACAGACTTATCTTGAGAATATGTGATTTTCACAGACTTATCTTATGATTATAATCTTTATTTGTTTGACATCCGTCTTGTAACTCTTTACTTGTCATTAATATCCATTAGTTGTTGTGATGACGTGTTTGATGAGAAAGTAGAACAACAGTTAGCTGATAATAGCATCTGCAAATTTTCAACTAGATGAAGTGTTGTATTAAAGCTTTAACGGACAAAAATATAAGAGTAAAATTGGAATAAAAGAGTAACATAATGTGGGTTCAGTGTCCACAATTAAGAAAAAAGTATCAACTCGACAACAAAGGGAAGGAGAAAATTCTAGTTTTGTGTCAAGACTTAAGAGAGTTGATTCATTTCGGAAGAAGTCTATGAATACGCGTAGTATTTTATTTTTTTTGTGTGATTACGTGGTAGCACGACACAGTCTAATAATATTAAAAAGTCAAAAGAAGAAAATTCAAAATTTGGATATCACCGTTGACCAAAGGATCGAGTAACGAAAGTCTAACATAAGTACATAACCTTTCTCTCTTTATTAGTGACAAAACGACACGATGCAGCAAGGGAATACAAGAAGAGAAATAAACGAACTACCAAGTATTTCATAATCCAAAATTAAGCTCGTTTTATCGTTGAAACTTAAAAAAAATCTGAAGAAAATCTGTACAACCCAAGCAATTAATGGGTCTACTAGCTAAAGCAATTTTATGCTTTCTTCTGATTCATCTATCTCTATCTTCTGGTTCAGGTAATCTTTCTTTCCTATCCATCGAGTACAGATTTATATTACAATTTTGTGAATTTCATCGGTGTGGTAATGATGGGGCAGTGACTTTCACCATCATCAGGAGACAAAAATGCAAACTTAATTTTTATAACAATTCTGATTCGTATTTTCAGGTTATGAGCAGAGAGATGGGAATAATGTAGAGGAAGGCAGAATGATGGTTAGGATTAACAGACGACTTAGTCGTGGTGGCGGCGGTGGCAGTCGTGGTGGTGGCCGATCATCATCGCCAAGTGGTAGTGGGGCGGCTTCAAAAAAGCCACCTAAGACGCCAACTGGTAATAATAATAACAATAATGGAGGCGGGAGGAGGGTACCTGTCACTGGTGGTATATATGGAGCAGGTGCGGCAGCTAACCACAACAACAATAACCATCACAGTATGTCTGCACCTTTCAGCTGCTATCGCAACAACATCATCGGTGGATTAGCTGTATTTATAGTTGCCATCTTCTTAGCGACGGAGTTCTGAAGTTTGTAGTTGTACAAATATTTTTGTTTATTTGATCAGTGTGTATAAAAACCTTCTTTTGTTTTTAATGGGAGTGTGTATAAAAACTAGACATATTTTTGTTAATGGATGAGTAAAAAGGATTTGAAAAATGTTTAAAAATCGTAATCAACTCACTATTAGAACGGGAACTTATTTAATACTCCCTTTGTTTCAAAAAAAGAGTTACTTTTCCTATTTGCACAATTATTAAGGTAAGATGAAAGAGAATAACTTTTAAAATTTATTTCCAGATTTACCCTAACAAAAAGTTTAATACTACATATATCTCTATAATGAGAATAATAACATTTCTTAAAATAATAAGGATAGTTGTTATATTGAAAATGAAAGTAACTCTTTTGTTGGAACAAAAATTTAAAGAGAAAGTAACTCTTTTCCTGAAACGTAGGGAGTATAATTTTTTTAATCCGAACTATAATATCCTAATACCTTTCTTAAATACGCCTATTGAGCACTGTCAACACCAATGATTACCAAACAAAAAAAACTAAAAAGGAATTCTTCATAACCACCGTTATACCAAGATCTACCGATCTTTAAGAGTCAGATCAACGTAATCGGAACAATTTCTTTCTTTAATCAAATCAAAGAAGGATAACCACATATAATATGTTGATTTGGTATTTAAATAAAATACTATACTTAATAATCGAAGGTAACAAATCAAGCATTTGTTTTTCATGTCTTTCGGCCTAAAGTAGGTGCTTTTTTTTCTTCCTCCTACATTACATTCCTCCGTTGTAGAAAAAGCTTTGAAACCTAGGGGTTTTCAAGATTTGGTTTTACCAATTCCTTTAATAGGTTACTTATGGAAGCTTTAGGTACTAAATAAATTGTGATTAAAGCTATTAAGAGATCAAATAGGTTGATTTTTGTTAATGCCCAAAAAATAACTCAACCTAAGATGTTGTCATTAACTAAGAAATGTGGTATGTTGGATGACAATTAAGATATATGTAATCCTAGACATTTCGTGGGTAAATCTTATTAGCTTGGTAGGATTGTTGGTAGCTAGAGAAGTGTCATGAGGGAAAACTTCTGAAGGAACTGATGCACACAATTCTTAGAATCTAAAAAACCGCGGAAAACATGATCTTGGAATATTATGATGAATAATAAGTAAACTAAGCACAAGCAATAACAATAGCAAGAAAGTACAACAAACTCACAACACACACAAGATTTATAGTGGTTCAACAACAATCTACTATGAGCCGCACCAACTCCAATCCACTATGAATCAATTAATTACAAACGGAGTTCGATCAAAACACAACAGTTACCGAGACGATCACCTTGTCTCTTTCTCCTCACTAATTTGCACTCACCATAAAACCTAGCTTTTCTCTCTAAAGCTAACACACGAAATCTCTCTCAATCTCTATACAATTGTGCTACGCTCATAATCTCTCTACATGTCTTAATACCTATTTATATAGGTTACAAACTTGGCTTCCAAAATCCCTAGACAATATTAGGAAACACATTACAGATACTTGACTAGATATAAAACAGGAAATACCCATAAAATTCCCACCTAGGACTAGGAAACCCAAAACCATCCTAAAAGAAGTCCTCAATATACAACAATCTCCCACTTTGGAGACTTATTGTATAATCTTCGATTCTCCATTGCCTTGATCTTCAACCTGGATTTTCAGTGCTAACCATCTTCCTTGATGCCGCTCTTTTCTCAGATCCTCACTCTGAGAGACCAACTAAAGCCTTGCAGAGCTTTAGCTTGTCTGATGTAACTCCCTTGGTAAATATATCAACTGGATTCTTTGAACCAAGAATCTTCTCGATGTGCAATTCTTCTTATTCTAAGAGATTTCGAATGAAATGATAGTGAATATCTATATGCTTCGTCCTAGTGTGATATGCTGAGTTCTTGGATAGATGCATAGCATTTTGACTATCGTTATACAGAACATTATCACGTTGTTCCTTCCCCAACTCAGTTAGAAAACCTCGCAACCATAGCATCTCCTTGCTCGCTTTTGTCGCTGTTATATATATATTCAGATTTTGTAGTAGACAATGTCACTAACTTCTGTAACCGTGAGTTCCAACTCACTGCAGCTGACCCCATATTATAAACATCACCGATTGTACTAAGATTTTTATTTACATCTCTTGCAAAGTCTGCATCCACATAACCCCTCAAGATAAAACCACCTATTTCATAACTTAATGGTACATTTTTGTTACCTCTCAAATATCTGAGTAACCACTTCACCGCTTCCTAATGTTTGTTTACCTGGGTTACTTGCACATCTTCTCACTACTTACATTGCATGTGTCTGGACTCGTGCCTTCCATAGTATACATCAGACTCCAAATGGACGAAGAATATGATACATTAGCCATGTACTATTTTTCTTCATCTGTTTGTGCATATTACAAACTTGAAAGACGAATTTGGCTTCCAAGTGGAGAAATGGTTGACTTAGCATTCTCCATACCGAACCTCTTCAACACTCTTTCAATATATGCAGCTTGTTTAAGCATAAGTGTACCCTTAGCTTTGTCCTTTATGATTTTCATACTGAGAATCTGTCGTGTTTCACCAAGATCTTTCATAGCAAACCGATAAGTGCATAATTTGCATACTTTTAGTGTCAAATCCATTCTTGTTTTAGTTACAATTCTTGTATATTATCTTGTTATTACTTTGTTTTCCATTTTCTTTGTTTATTTAGGTGATTCACCCTAAGTCAATATAAATGGTCTTAAAAAGAGCTAAGAATATAAAAGGAGTTCATTCTGGCACACAAAAGAAGAAGTTAGAAGATAGAAATATAATCTTGGACACAAGTTCTAGGAGAATTTACGGCTAGGAAAGTATCCAAGAACCTACGCATAAAATAGTTTGAATATATGTATAAAGATTTGTAAGCCACTATCTTATATAGGACGAAGATATGAAGCCAGAACAAAAAGAATGAGGTAAATCAGACGTCGTATGAAGAAGTTATGGCCAAAATGGTGTAGGAAGAAAAGGTGCTCCAGATTCACTTACGACTAGGAAATTGCCTAACTCGACCCAGCCGTAAGTGACCCTGAAAATCACCAAAAACTCATATTTATCTACGACTAGGTCTTGGGAACAATTCTTATCCATCGGAGGAGTTGGCACGCTTATGGACTTCTAAAATGAGTAAAACCCGGTCTTTGGAGGATTCCAAACCCTAAAGAACAAGAAAACTTAGTTCTAATGGGATTTTAAACCCTAGAATGAGAGAATAATTGAGGGCCAAGCATTGAAGGCTATAAAAGAAGACATTCAAGGCTCAAAAAAGGGCCTTCTATACCTTTGGGGGATATCTCTATACTTCATACCTCTCAATCACATCTTTTACATCTTAAACCTAGGGTTCACCCCTTTAGGGGGAAACCACGATATTACTTCTTCTTCCTTGTATTATGAAAAGCTAATTCTTTTGTTTATTAAGGATGAATTCAATGTTCTAAGGGTGAAGCTTTATTAGTTATACAAGTTATTTTGAGTTTTTATCATCTTGTCGTTTGTTTTCATTATATCTAAGGTTTATGATTGATTTCTAGTTTGTTCAAGCGTACAATTGGATTAATCTATTAGTCATTCTAATGCTAATAGAATTTGGATGATAAGTGTAATAGTTAAACAACGACCTAAGAAAGTAGAAATCGTGAGAACTTGCAGAGGGTTTCTGTGGAGCAATTGCGAGTGAAGAATATACCAGCAAGTAGACCTGCTTGAACTAAGAGTTTTAACTAATGTGATCAATCAAAATTTACAAATCCTAAAGCGTTCGACTAGGTTACACCTTGAGTGATCTACTACTTGGTGGTTCAGACGAATAAAATCTGGTAGTCGAGAGCTTCTGTATCTAGTAATAAGAGAAGTTTTAGGAATAACACTGAGCTAGATGCTATTCTATAGTTGGTGATGAATGATTCTAATGAAAGATAGATAAATATACTACTTGAGTTACGTTTGGTAACGACGAATGACGCCCTAATCATCTTCTTCTTTTTATTTTTCTTATTGCTTTAATTCATAAACAGATCCCCCATTAGTATTTTCTTTTATTATAGTTTTACTAATCTGAATAACATCTCAATTAATTACACAACTATTTGTGGGAACGATCCTTACTACCGCTATAGTACCTGAAAATTTTAGTAGAAAATATCTTAAGTAATTTTGTTGCACTTACGACATACATCACAAACTCAATTGCTATTTTTTTTTTAAAGTTCCCAATTTCCTGTTAAGATGTTCCTGCTACCAACATATCATACATGTACAATAATAATATGATATAGTCATAACCATACCTTTTGAACAATGATTAGTATCGCATCGTGAATAATCATTCCTATGCATGAAGTTATCAAACTTCTTGTACCACTGTCTCGGGGCTTGTTTAAACCATACAAACTCTTCTTCAGTTTGTATACCATCTCTTCATTTCCTTTTACTATGAATCCTTCTGGATGAAGAAAAGCTTTCTTTACATCCAACTGTTCAAGGTAGAGATCTTCAGAAGCCACTAGGATTAACACTACTCTTATAGTATCTATCTTCACAACTTGGGAAAATATCTCTTTATAGTCGACACCTAGTTTCTGCTTAAATCATTTTACAACCAACCTTGCCTTATAGCAAATCTATCCATCTGCTTTAATCTTCTTTCGATATACCCACTTGTTGTGCAAAACCTTTTTACCTCTTGGTAATTTTGCTAACACCCATTTATTGTTCTCCACATGTGAATCCATTTCATTACCCTAATAAATTGACATTTTCTTGAGTCATCAACCTTTAGTTCTTCTTTAATATCTTCACGTTCACGACCACCTGTGAGTAGTAGATGATTCAAAGCGTATTTGGGGTTTGATGACTGTGGTAGCAGGATCTAAAGGTTTAGGCCACTTAGATAGTTTGTGACCAGGTATGAATGGGTCTTCTTGAACATCAACCCAGTCCACCACCTTTTCGCTTAACAACATGTGGCAAAAATGGCAAGGCCCATTAGCACACAATCTACAAACTAGTATTTTCCTCCCTTCTCAGTTTTCTGTTTATAATTAAAATACAATACTAGCGTAAGGCAATGGTAAAACAAATAAAAAAGAAATAAAAACATAAAATCCTATTAATCTCTAGATTTTTCATGAGTTCATATATTCACAAAAACCAAATCATAAAAGTATACAATATAAAAATAAAGCCATAAAATATACTAGCTACTTGTGATTCAAAATTTTAGGCTTATTTACTCTTCCATGGGTAAACAATTTACCGTAAATTATGTAGTCTAATATAGTAGAACCTCTTTCTAAGAATACTTCATATAGGTTAACCTTTGTATAAAATTTAAAAAAAGTAATATGAGTTTTTTTATACATCAAAATTTAAGATGAAAAAAAAATTAATTATCTAAAGTTGTATTCAAATATGTAAAACTAATAAAAGGTTAACAAATATTAGTATTTCTTAGATATATTTTTGTATTTTTAAAACACATATATTATATGTGTTTTTTCTAGGCCCAAATATAGTATATATGAATAATTGACATTATAATAAAAGCAATACAAGTTTTGTTATACATTAAATCTAATATGAAGAAAAAATTTATCTAAAGTTGTATTTAATACGTAAAGCTAATGAAAAATTATTGAACATTAGTACTTTTTAGGTATATTTTTGCATTTTCAAAACACATATTTATGTGTTTTTCCTAGGTGCATGTACAACATATTTGAGATTAAATATTCATATTTTCTAATGGAACCTCTATATAAGAATATTAGACTAATATATTTTTTCTAGTCTAATATTTAGGGTTTCTCTTTCATTTTTAGTTGTTCTCCATCTTAAACTGAATTTTAGAGAAATCTGTATACTTACTTAAATATCTGGTCATATATGTGCTTCACAATGGTGTGATGAATTTGAGTCAAGTTGGGCATTATTACATGATATGTACAAGCTTCATGAATATTCTCCACGCAGATATGATGACAACCATATGCGAGAATGTGAATGCTCACCCACCTTCTCATCCAAGCTACAAACAAACAATCCCCTCTACAACGTCAAATAGAAACAATTTTTCTTCGGCTTCAACCCTCGATAATGAACTTTTACACCTTGTACTTCAACCTGCCGTTTTGTACCAATCAACTCATGTAAAACGTTATCATAATAGAGAGGAGGAGGAGGTCCGTATGTGTATGCAGAGCATACTCCAATGTATTCTTGCAGCAAAGTGTCGAACGATGCTTTCTCACCTCGAGTGAAAAACCCATCTGACATTCCTTGAGTAAAACCAGGTGGAGGGCACCTCCAAGGTATTTTTCTTGCTTTACGCGGCCATGCATTGTCTTTAACAAAACACAACGAAGGATCTAATCCTATACCAAGTCTTTCAAACCTTGTACTCTTCACTTTATTGTTATTGAACTTCTTTTTAGATTTCTTCTTCTCTACGACCTTTATGAATGAAATGAACATAAATGAATGAAAGCAATTTTTTTTCTTTTGCAAACAAGAGTAAATATGATATGTAATGAGAAGGACATTGGAAATAGACTTAACGTTTGATTCTTCACAACTTTGATATTTTCTTGTACCTAGTATTCATAAAAGTTCACTTCTTTTGCTTTTTCTTGTACTTGTACCTTTTTCACCTTAGAGAATAACCCAAAGTATAAATGCACAATTAGGTTTAACTCCACTAAAGCTTTAAGTTTGGTGCAATAGGCTAATCAATGCAATTGACATACCCGAGTAGACAATTTAACAAAGGTAATAATTCACATGCGAGTATAAGAAAGTATCACGATAATCCATAATTGCACTATGCTACTTGTAATCAAAATTTGTGAACGTTTTCGTGTTAACAACCCTAATTTAGCTATAGGTATGAACACAAACTCACTCAATTTCGGATTTGAACAAATAGGTATTCAATCATACGTGGCGATATTCATAGTGAATTATGAACGATAATTTGAGACAAAACTAATATATTAATGAAAAACCATGTATTACAAAATTCAACTAATCGCTAACCAATAATAATAAATTTAGTTACTCATAATTTTTGGAGTTCACAAATTGATTTTAAGAAGAAAAATAAATTTACTCAAACCTTAGAAGCATGAAACCCAATTGCGGCGGCTTGTCTTCAAAATTGTATCAAACCTTGAGTGCGAGAAAACCCTACAAAACCAATGGAAGAGATGATATATCCCTCTTGTTGAAGTTGTTCCCCTTTTATATTTTCTAACTTGCCCAAATCTTATTCCCAAAAGAATTCCACCTTCCTTGTAAAACAAAAATAATCAATTTCTAAATCTAGGCAATATAGCCCACACCCCTTGGAAAGCTTTCCATGACCTAATAGAAATATGTCCATAGTCCAAATAAGGTTTTAATAAAGCCTATAAAGTTTATAGGCCTGTCAGTTTTACGAAACTAATAGGATACCCACATTTCACAACCATTTTTCACTCGAGCAATTTTTCAAGCACTTACTGTGCGTAATTTCAAAAATAGAGATAAAATTTTTGCCTTTGATTTATCAACCCTAATCTACTTCCCTGCGCATTCATTACATCTTTCAACAACAACCCATTTCAGTTGAATTATAAAACTATTCATCATCTCCTCAATCCTGTTTCACACCACACCCATAGCTGGCAGCATAGCTTCATTCTTTTTTTCTCTGTTTCTTCTCGGTTACAAATCCCGTTCATTCTTCATGTTTTCACGGTACCACACTAGATAAAGCCACAGACTCGAACCCATTCTCTAGTTCTCTGTTTGTAGCTCAATTTCATTCATCCATTCGAACCCCATTCCTACAACAGACCAACAACATCAACTCTAACTTCTTCTCACTGTCCTTGTTAGAATTTTCTATTCTAACCAAAATCCATCTTTCAATTCCCTGTAATTTCTCTCGCTGCCAAAACTAACCCACTTTTCTTCAATCAACAACAACCATTTTTAACCCATCATTTCTCTCGGCACTAGCAGCAACATCCATTGTCTTCCATGTCTTCCCGGGATGAACCCAAGATTTTTCCTCAGGTAGGGCTAGTATGTCACTAATTGACAAGGCGAACGAAGCAACAATATTTTTAGAACAAACTGTATAACTAGTGGGCAACAATAATGCTCTTTATAATACTAGATAGAAATCATAATAAACATTAAAACAAATAAAATTAATAGAAAAAAAATGATTATAGAAATAAATTTATAATTTATATAAGAAAAGTTAGTAATAAATGTGTTAAGAGGAAGAATTCTAATCAAGATTTTGATTTTAATTCTCTTATAACGTGGGCTAAGCCTACGTAGGTTGGAATTCACACTAACTAATGTGGGGCTAAAGCCAAAATTGACAAATATTTCAATAGCAAAAACATGTCAAGCCTACAACAGGGAGAGCTACAGCCTCAGTTAGCCCCTTGCTAGGCCCGTCGATGATTTAGACTTAGACATCATAATCCATTAGTGCAGAACATATATGCTGAAAAAACCTAGCTATTTTGTATTACATATAATATGTGGCTCATTACATTTTTGTAACACACAGTTCATTTTCCAAGACAACGTATAAATTATATACTTATTTGGCATTGCAGATTCCATGTACTGTTTTGATTTCTACACATAGGATGCTGCATTATATATACACTATACTGAATACCTAGTTTTTTTTGTGCATATACATCATATTAGACAAATGATTTAGGTTTTGATGTTTGATTTATTTGGTGGATATATGTTTGATCTACCATCAAAGGTTATCATGTTTTTTTCCTTGCGTGTTGTTCGAGCACTTTTTATCTAGCAGCATCAGAAACAACCATTTTATACACGGGTGGTTGTGATGACTTGTTTTGCCCTTGTTTTCTGCCTTACTGTTATGTAACTATCGGCTGACACATCTAGCTCTAACACTAGATCACATGCACAAGACAGCTAAATTGTTTTTGTTTCTATGATATAAAGGACAATGATGTTGTTTGGTTGGTACATGATAAGACCAAAATACCCTTCCTTATTTCCTTTATTGCATTGGAGGAAAGATTATGAGAGTATGGGAACTGGTTCCTTTCTTAATAATGTTGATAGCTTTTATTCTACAACTGATCAAATACAACAAATATATATAACACACTAAATGGGTACTAGAACTTGCCATGTCTACGTACAAATGCGGTAAGTATAAACATCAATTAAATTTGCATGAACTTATATTTATGACGAAGTCAAATGTTGCAAGTGAAGCTTATATTTCATCCTCTAGAAAATTCTGTTAGAGTAGTACGACGGGTCATCAACCACTCACATATATATGTCATACTCCCCCTTAGATGATTCGCTCGTTCTAAGAACGTTTCCCTGTTAAAAATTTCACTGAGAAAATACAATGGGACAAAACTCTGGCAAAATAAAAATTACAAAAAAACATGTTTCCTCGTTAAAACTTTGCGAGGAAAATTCGGTAGGGAAAAAACTGGTCGAAGAAAAAATAATACAACAACACTAGAGGCTTTGAAGTGGTGTTGGCTACCACGAATTATCTCCATTATCAAAATTGCATCAGGAAAACCACTTGGGACAAAACCTGATCTCAAAAATGAGGTTGGTCAATGCCAAGATTTTTCTCCTTCATTAAAACTGCGCGAGTAAAATCACTTGGGACAAAACCTGAACGTCTCTGCCAGGAAGACCCCTTGGGACAATACCGGAACGCATAAAGCTCATAATAATATCGACGTTGATGCAAATGTTACCTCATTAAAAACCTCGTCAGGAAAACCACGTGGGACAAAACCTGATCAAAATAAAAGAGTACAAGAGACGTCGCCCAATAACGATGCTGGACACGCATATGCTGCCTCGTTCAAACCTTGACAAGGAAACCCAACGGGACAAAACCTTGGCGTGAAGGAAAAAGAGCACAATGTGTTCAATTCCAACGGAAGATTCTATGAGTTTACTCTCTTTGAAGCATAACTTTCTTAAAGTGGTTGGTGATGCAAATATTATAAGCCTTTCAGAAAATTGTTTTAGTATTCGCATTTTATGGAGGATTGACTGTCAAATTTTGCGTCGGGTGTACCACTAACACGGTATACCTCACATTTAGGTCCTCCATCCATTACAGACCAATTTCAGTTTGCCGTTTTAACCTCAAGAGTAATATGAAAAGCTTTGTTAACTCATTTTTAACGTAGAATCAATTTAGCCTTTAAAAATGTAACCTGTAAAACATAAGTTAGAACAACAAGATAATATGCATGAATTTTATCCTTACATGGTACTCGTGGATCATAAAGTAATATGTCTATGTACGTAACAGATTAATCACATTTTTATCTCTAAGGGATCATATAATGATTGTGCTAATTTAGCAGTACAATATGTATCACGAGTATCAAAATTTCGGATACTCCAGTCTATACAAACAAGTTTATGCTAGCATATTCTCGAACTTCAGGTCGAGAAAATATTTCAATTTCAACGAAATCTCCTAGTTTAGTGCAAGCGCGGATTTTGGCGCTTTAACTAAGGGCTCTTCAAGACAAAGATGATATCATCAATTCAACAAGATTTTTACTTATTTTCAAAAACATAAACACACAAAAGATTGTTTAAAAACTTATATTATTCGAAGTGTGGATTATGAACAAGTTTTAAACCTGACTTAATTCACGAGATCAGGTGTTTGTTTGAGTTAAAAACTCGAATCCTCCATGGATTCAAATATAATCAATAATCACTAAGCATAGGATGAATCAATATGAATCTTTCAGAGACTACCACGCTAAAGTGTATCAACATAGGAGAATATTTTAGTTTTACAGAACCAATCCCTGGGTTCAGTAAGAGACCCCAAATCACACTTAAAGTGATTATATTACTCTCGCTATATTGTATCTCAAACACCATCCTGTCACATTCAGGCTTTGCAATTTTACGGTGTGAGTCACATCTGAACTTTGTGATTTTTTGACAGATTCAAATCTCTAGCTAGTTTGAGCGGATTGGATTATATGCCTACCAATTACGATATATCGATGTTCCTCTGCAAAGGGGTAAATAACCACTATTGTAAATAGTAATCGACAATCATATATGATCTTACACATTTCCCTAATATATGCAAATTTAATAAAAAAAATCCATAGACTGGTAGCAGCAGCACTTCAGGGGCATTATCATCTCACCCTTTTTAATATAAGGAGATACAAACTTAGATAATGTGGATCATATATGATAGTCTCCTACGAGCAATATCTATATTCTTTTAAAGAGCAGTACATGATATAAAGTGACTGGGTTCTCTTTTATGAGGCATATATAAGACAATCGTCCACGCCCTGAGCGTGTCGTAACTTATAACTTGATTACTGCGAGGTGCATGATTTGTCCTGCTGGGACAATTTTTCGTGTCTGCATTCTCACGCAGGTGATAAACAATATTATGTAATATCTATTGTAGCTATGTGTTTTAATCATGAGTAATATATAACACCTTAATTAAATCAAATATCGTGGTCTGGGAAAAGCAAAATAAGATAGTTTCACACAAATTCTAATGGAAGCCTGAATTTCTATGATCGGGATACAAAGTTTTCCTAAATAACTTATTTAGTTGTTGACATTGTTTACTACAACCTTTTGGCGGTATCTTTCATCTCCCTTACTTCAAGGGAGAACCTTTAAGTTTTTCGACATAACACGTGTCATCTTTGGGTGGCAATCTTTCTCCCCTTGGTTAAGGCGGGAAAACTTCTTAGGTTATCAATATTACTCATGCCAGGTTGTCATGTCAGCTTCTTGTGGCCTTTTGGTTTTGTTGATCATGGAGGAAACCTTACCATCTCATTTCTAGAAACTTCTGGTTCCATAATATTGTCTGATTTTCAAGTACAACTCTACCCATGATGGTTTTTGGGTTTTAACTAATCCACACACAAAATTATCCCAAAAACAGTTGCAGGCTCAAAAAAAAAGATGAGATATTTCACGATATTCATTTGACGACTTATCTCCTCCCCCTAACGGCGGGAATACAATCTCATCTGTAATAAGATTGTTCAAGGTTTTAAATGTCTTATGATCAGTGATGAATCAAAACTAACATATAGGTGACGCTATGGACCAAAAACGTAAATATGAAATGTAAAGTTGTCGCACAAAAACAATATTGATGATACACAATTGGTCGAGAAATCAACTAAAGACGCTTTACAAAGAACTCAACTATACCATATTGAGTATGCAAATGTGTTATTTAGTGCTCGATATAATACTAATTGAAGACAGATCATCAAAATCCTGTAAATTTACCATCAACGAAAATGGCTTACTAGGAAAATCAGGAAAATGGGTATACAACAAAATAATTGTTGTAAGCAGTTCTGCAAATATAACATTACGTGTTAGAAGATAAATAAGAAACCATCCAGTGGATGCGCCTATCAATACAACAAAGTATTGAAAATTATCCATAGTGTGGGGTGAATGAACCCTGCAAATGTCATCATAAATCCCCTGCGGAAATATTGGTGATTCAACGAGGTATCATAATGCTATTGTTAATGCTAGTTAAAGAGCCAAATGTCTCATGGAATGAACAACACAATTTACATCCTCATCCTACATAAGATTCGGGTTTTGTAAATGATTTCCATGAGATGAGTATTTTGTGTCGTTCTATTCATCTTAGTAAAAGCTGGGTGTCCAAGTAAGACGTGCTTAAGCATGAATAATTCAAGGGCATTAAACTTCTAATTAATGACAACGTGAGATTCGACTGTTCGAATTTTCGTATGGAATATCGCTGAAGAGAGAAGTGCTAAGCTTTTCTACAACGTGTTTATGGCACAAAACAATGAAGTAATAAATACTCCATAAAAATACTCATTTATTATTTCAAAGTGGTAGTTACACCGAATATTTAGAAACTCAATAGATTCTTCTGGAATCCGGTACAATTTAAGGCGTCAATAGTAATAACTTTTGTTCCACCATGCAGAATGATATACACTATGTTGGATCCGTCTATCATAATATTCGAACCTGAAGTGGTATTTCATATTTCCCTTAAACCTCCTCAAGATTATAAAATGTCTATGGATTTAAAAAATTATGTTTGTTCTTTTGCTGTCTATGAGACATATATCTCCATCGTCTATTTTAATACTGGATAAATTGCTTCTGAAATCCATATCCTTTGGTATAAATAGTTCAGAGCAAAATAATAGAGCCATTAATAAAATCATTTAGTATCCTTAAGTCGTTCTACAATCCGAAAATTCACGGCTTATTTCTCGAATCCAATTATTCTCGTAGACCACTTCTAGAGTCCGTATTTATAGATTATTACTGAAACCTATAACATTTGGATTACTACAAGAATTTATAATTTCTATGTTGGACCGCTTCTAGGTCAACAAAATTTCATTTTGCTCTGGGAATCCATTATTTGCGTAACATGTAATTAAAATAAACAAAACTTAAAATAAAGGAAACAAACACACACATCTGGCACCAACAGAACATCAACAAATCTCCAACTTTGTCACCTTCCGGGTCGACGAAATATTTATTTACAAATATGCACATGGATATATTCTTTATGGTAAAAATTGATTAAATATCAGTTCAGGTTACTTCAGGAACCGTTGGTAGAGACCAGCTAGCATTTTATTAGGGTCACTTTTAGGATCGACCGGCTAGCTGAGCGCGTGTCTTGAGTCCATATTATGTCACACAATATTCCAGCTTCTGGTGGAATTGTTACAAATTTTCTGGAGATTATTATAGCCGAGAAAACCAAATTTGCGCTATCCTTCGGAATGCAACAATTTTCCACTTTACTGGTATATACACTGTTAGTACTATATAATACAATGATAAAGAAAATTATCAATTTTCGCAATCGCAATTCTCATCTTTTCCACACTTACTAAAAAATACAAATTGACATTTATATCAAGATAATATCATGATCACAACAGAAATATTACAGATAATTATAAGGTTAAAAACTATATTTAATAGAAACAAAGTAAAAGAAATTAGAGAAAAAATATAATAATTTCCGCCTATCATCAACGTATTTTCCATCGATCAAACGAATTGATTATAATAGCGGTGTGATCATCACGAACTTTTCATGTTGTGTTATGTAACTATCGGCTAACACGACTAGCTCTAACACTGCGTTACATGCCCAAGACAACTAAATTGTTTCCCATAACAAAATAAAGAAGGTGAATGGAGGATAAGGAGAGTATGGAAATTTGTTCCTTTATTATCAATGTGGATAGCTTCTATTCTACACCCTGATCAAGTACAATAAATATATATGGCACACTAAATAGGTACTAGAACTTGCCACGTCCATATGCACACGCGGTAAGTATAAGCATCATTGAAATCTGCATGAGCTATCTTTATTTGAACGTTGCAAGAGGAGTTATCTTTCATCCAAATTCTGTTAGAGTAGTACGGTGGATCATCACCTCTTTTTTTAATCCCATCCTAATATTAGTGAATTTCAAACTCAGATTATTAGTATTATTGTCCAATGAGTTTATCATTATATTATAGTAACACCTTTCACGGTGGATCATCCACCACTCGTGTATATATAATACTCACATACAAACAAGTTAACTTGTGTGCTTTGCCCTTGATCTCTCTTTGATTTGCTTCCAAAAAAAATTCTCTCTTTGGTACCGGTCAGTCTCCACCCTCGGCCGCATCTTTTTTTCTTTTTTTTTGTTGCTTTTTCGGCTTCTATAGGACATGGAGTAATGATACACCTAAGACCTAACCTCTTTACTGTGCCGACAAACTGAAGCCAAAGTACAAACAATCGGCAATGACAATGCGACGCGTTGCAGCAGAAAAAACAGTCCTAGGAAATGATACCTACCGATCAAAAGTGAAAGAAAAATGACAACTCTTTACCCTTTTACATACTAATATCTACGGAAGAAGGAGAGGGAAGACATCTAGCTGGTTTGAGTGTTCAAATCAGACTCCTCCTCCAAGATATGGGTCTACTGGCAAAGGTGTTTTTATGCTTTATTCTGCTTCATCATCTCGCTTGGTGTTCTGGTTTGTACTTTTTGAAATTTGCAATTTATACAACAATTTGCTGGTTAATTTCTAGTTATCTTATTGTTTCACTAATCACAACTCAGACATATATACCTAATAATCTAGGCCTTTTCACGTCTAGCAACTTTAGCTCCCGTTGTATATTTAATCTCAATAAGTGGCGATAATTCTTCTGTCACGACTAATCGACAAGGCAATGAATTTCACCATCAAGAGAGAAAATGGTGTAGGTAGTGTTTAGGCCAAAAATTCCTTTTGCTAAACAACCAATCAAACTCTTGGATATAAGTTAAATAAATGTAAACGAATAACATAGAAATATCTTTTAAAATA